>VXBT01011615.1:144546-200045 GCA_013400235.1 Oriolus oriolus
CGGCGGCGACGCCGTGCAGCGAGCGGGAGGAGGAGAGCTCGGCGGGCGAGAGCGAGGAGGAGCCCTTCCTGGACGGGGCAGCTGCCGGCACCGCGCTGGGAGCCAAGGGCAAAGGCAAGGGCGGCCCCGCCGCCGAGCAGCCCCCGCCGGGCTCCGGGGCCGGGAAGAGCCGCCGGCGCCGCACGGCCTTCACCAGCGAGCAGCTTCTGGAGCTGGAGAAGGAGTTCCACTGCAAGAAGTACCTGAGCCTGACGGAGCGCTCGCAGATCGCACATGCCCTGAAGCTGAGCGAAGTGCAGGTGAAGATCTGGTTCCAGAACCGCCGCGCCAAGTGGAAACGCATCAAGGCCGGCAATGTTAGCAACCGCTCGGGAGAGCCCGTCCGCAACCCCAAGATCGTGGTGCCCATCCCGGTGCACGTCAATCGTTTCGCTGTGCGCAGCCAGCACCAGCAGATCGAGCAGGGCGCCCGGCCCTGAGCCCGGCGGAGCTCCCGGACCCTGGGGCGGGTGGCGGCGGCGGGGAGGGGGCCGGGGCGCCCGCTCCCACTCCTGTGTACATGTCCCTTATTTATTCCGTGTAAACTCTGTACATACGGCAACTTGTCCTTCTGTCCGTGCCATGGGGAGTGCNCCGTGCCAGGGGGAGTGCGGCTCCCTGGCCCTCGGGCCCTGGCCGCCCGCCGGGCCGGGCTGAGCTGGGCTGAGCCGGGCCGGGCCCGCGCTGCTGCTGGCGCCCGCCCATGTATAGCTGTGATTTCAATAAATTATTTTCTATGGAGCAAGACCACGTTCTTCCTCGCTGCAGGGACGGGGGTCCCGCGGCCCCGGCCCGGCGTGGGCAGAGAAGGGGAACAAGGAAGGGAGAGGGATGGGAATAGGGACAGCGAGAGGGACAGAGACACGAGCACGAGCACGGGCACGGGCACGGGCACGGACACGGACACGGGCAGTGGGCGGCCGAGGGGCAGCCGCGGAGGTCGGGGAGGGCGAGCAGACGGGGACAAGGGGAGGCTCCGGGGCTCACCCGCCCCTACGCCGGTGCCGGTACCGGGACACGCGGAACCGGAGGCTGTGCGAGCAGCAGCGGTGGCCTTGCGGGCTCCATGGCACCCGGTGCTGTGCCGGTGCCGAGACGCGGGAGGGAGAAGAGGAGGGGCCGGGAAGCGCCCGGGAGCAGCCCCAGGTCGGCCCTCCCGCCGGCGGAGCCGGGGCCGGGGCTAGTTCGGGACTGCCTCCGCAGCTCATCCCGGGGTGGGGGAACGTGTGTGCTGCTGCAGACTCCCAGCACGGCTGCGGCCCCTGCCCTGGCCCGGGACAGCCGGTTCCCTGGTGCTGAGGCCCTGGGACAGGAGCAACAACAAAAGGGGCTCGCACATCCCGGCCAGCCATTCTCTGCTCTTGAGAGCTATCGCATGAGATGCTGTTTCCCCAGCCAGCCATCTCAGATACTGAGCCCAGCCCCAGAACCCCGTGAAGATCCAGTTTTGCACAGGGCACCCGGTCAACAGCACAAGGGCCATGTGGCTCTGTGGGTGTCCAGCCTTGGGAACCTCTGCTCTGGTTTGACAAACATCAGTGAGTCCATGGGGCAAGGGAGCTCCTCTGCCTGTGCTGTGGTAGCAACACCCATTGCAATGCCACCAGAGGTTCCTGGAGAGGGGGAAGGCTCTCTCCAAGGTTTTGCTGGCGTGCCAATTGCTCAGAGGTTTGATAGGGAGTTTGGGTCACAAAGGGTCCAGGCAGCCGTTGTCACCTTCCCTGGGACACACAGCTTGGGAGAGCAGAAAATATCCCTGACTGCCAGTGCTGACTCCACCTTCCTGATGCCATAGCAAGGGCTGGGCCATCTCTATGCTGCCTGGGGAGCAGTGCTCACTCCCCATGTGCTGCCTCCTCCTCTCTTTGGCAGGTACATTCTGTTCACCTGGAGTGTGGGGTCCATGCTCAGCCTGTACAGCTGAGTCCTCCTGCAGTGCCCTGGAGCTTCAGAGCACTGAGGGGTGGCTGTCCCTGCCCCTTGGCTGTTGGCTCCAGTGGGCTTGTGTGGCCAACAGATACAGACACAGCTCAGATCAGAGCAACCATTTGGACAAAGCTGTGCTTCTCCATGTCCTTGGTGGGTGCCTCTTTCCACAGAAGTATTTGCTGCAGGTCCCGAGACAGTTCTGCAACATCCTTTCAGGATTTGGTTTCTCAGCACAGCTGGCTTCCACTGCAGGACACCTGCCTCTGTCCCTGCACCACTGACCTGGGAACAAGAAAGCATCCTCAGGAACTGCCTGGCCTGGTGTTGCTCACAGCATCCCCCACATGGATTTGTCCTGTTCAGGTAGCAACACCTGCTGGCATTCCCTCTGGATCAGGGGAGTAAATGTCCTTTGGCAGCAGACCCCAGTGCCCCACTCTCAGGAAAACTGTCAGCTCCCTTTCCAACAGGCTGGGGTAGAGCTGCCTGCACTTGCACCACTTCTCCCTCCTCAGGTGGCTGTTGGTCTGAGACAGGGACTGAGCTGTGCTACGTGGCTGCAAAGGGGACACAGCTGTTTGCAGCGACTGCAATGGCTCTTGCACATGAACCAGTACTCGTGTCTCTGCGTGGCAGGGCGGGGGGCAGGGTAAAGCCATTCTGCAGCTACAAGCAGGGCTCTGCCACTACAAATGTGTCCACATGAGGGGCCTGTGCCACTGCAGCCGATCATAGCACAGCAGTGCATGTTAACCACAACACTTCAGAAAGTGTCCACAGCTCTAGGGTTGGGGCAGTGACATTCAAAGGAGTCAAGTTGTATTTTAGGGTCCAAGAACTCCCTTATTCCCACCGGGTATTTCTAGCTGACACTGGCTTGATATGTCCTGCCCCAGTGGCAGCACTGGTTTATTGTGTCTTTAACCCACCTTCCCCACCGTACAGGCCACTGCCCACCCGAAATCTGTGTGCAGAGCATTCCTGCTCCACTGCATGCTCATCCATTGACTGCTTCTGAGGTGGATACAACACCTCCAGTTTTCAGCTGCATGGAAGATTTTTTCTGTTGTTGCTGTTGTTGTATTAGACCAGTCCCAGAGCCCATACACACTGCAACCTTACAAAGAGCCATGTTAAAACCCCCACAAATGCTGCAGAGGTGCAGCTCTGTGTACTGCTGCTGGAGGTGACAGACTCATGCTGTCACCAGCACTGCTGGAGAGAGCTGCAGAGCAGCAGAGTGCTCCTGGCACCGAGCAGAGCAGAGCAGAGCTCCCTGTGAACCCTGAGCATTGTGATGGCTCTGGTGCCTCCTGCACAGCGGAGAGCAAAGCACTGCACAGCGAGCACAGTGCATGGCACTGCCCACACTGCATAGCGAGCATGGTGCACGGCACTGCCCATACTGTACAGAGAGGGCACTGCCTGTATTGTACAGTGAGCACAGGGCACGGCACTGCCCATATTGTACAGAGAGGGCACTGCCTGTATTGTACAGTGAGCACAGGGCACGGCACTGCCCATACTGTACAGAGAGGGTACTGCCCACGCTGCACAGCGAGCATGGTGCACGGCGCTGCCCACATTGCATGAAGCAGCTGTGGTCCATCCTCAGATAGGAGAGCTGTGGGGGCCCCCATGAGCTGGAGCTCTGGGTGCTGTGTCAGACTGGGGTTGATGGGAGAAGGAGAGCCACAATAAAAAACTGGGCAGTAAAGACAGACTCAGGGCAATTGAGCCATGAAGTTGGATGGGGCCTCAGGAGGTCTCTGCTCCAACACCTGCTCAAAGCTTGTCCCATTCAAGGTGCTGAAGAACTTGCCCATCTGACTTCCAGTATCTCCAAGGGTGGGCAACCCCTCCTCTCTGGGCCTCTGTACCACTGTCCAGACACCTTCCTAGTATGTTTTTTCCCTTGCATCTGTTTGGAATTTCCCATCTACCAGCTTCTGGCTGTTATCCTGTGTCCTGGAGTAGGAACTGGTGGAGAAGGAATGCAAACACGCACACTGGTACGCATGTACGTGCGTGTGTACACACACACAGGCGCACACGTGTGCACAGAGTAAAAGGCAGATACAGGTGCAGACACACCGAGATAAATACATACAGTGTGTGTGTACATGGACATGTGTTTGTTCATATTAATATGTTTATACACACATATATATACACATTCATATGAACAAGACTTATTTGCCCTAAGGAAGGCAATTTCAGTATTTACAAGGGAGTTCTCCCTACCCAAACCTGTCCACTTGTTTACCTGTATGGTGGTTCTTAAAGAACTGGGAAAGGAGCAGGGATTGCACCCCACAGAGTGTTTATTCACTGAGCACAACAAAGCTGGTTCTCAGCATTCCCTGACACGGGGCTTGTATGAAGATGTGATGGCCCACAATATGGTGCTGGTGTTATTCATTAGCCAGCGGCCCCAGGGCCAGTTCAGGTGCAGGAGAGAAACAATGGGCAGGAGAGAAACAATGTCCCAATGGCTGGCACCTGGGAAGGGTCATGAGCTCCCTCTGACCACTCCCCAACTCCTTTGCAGCCTGTCCCCACTAGCCGGGCTGGAACTCCCCACAGGGCTTTGTGAGTCCCTGTGCTGTGGGCGTCTGCACCCACCCGCAGGCCCGATACCCATGGATGGGCACAGGCTGCAGGTGTTGTATTGGTGTGTGTTGGTGCTGTACCTTAGTGAGCACAGGCCAAGGGAGCTGGGAGCTGTCACACCTGTGCCTTTTCTCCCAGAGGCAAGGCTGACTGGACACGTGAAGGGACAGCCCTGTGGCAGGATCTCTGCTCTGGCCATCTCTCATGAAGGCACCTCTGCATGTGCTCAGCATGTGATCCCAGCCGCCTCAGGGCTGGGTGGTGGTGCCCCATGCCCTGCTGCTGCCCACCCACAGATCCCCGGGAGGCTGTGCCTGCTCAGCTGGAGCTCCAAGAAGGCCTGTGAGGCTTCAATTATAAGTTGTACCCTGTGGGGCTTTTCCTGGCTGTGCCCAGGCTCTCTGGGAAGTGCTGCAAACCTGTGGTATGGCTGGTTTCCAGTCTGAGGCTGCATGCCATGGATTTACTCATGGCAGGAGTCTGCATCCCTGGCTCCTGTCCTGTGGCACCCACCTCCTTCCCCCTTGCTCCAGCCTCAGCTCGATGGTGTGAGTGCTGCTGGCAGCCTGGGGCAGGGTCCTCATGATGCTGCCACGGAGCTGCAGCGGTCACTGCTGCTGCTTGGGGCCACGTAACACAGGGACAGTCCCACTGTGCTGCTGCCCTGGCACGGTCCTCTGGTGTACAGCAGAGCAGAGGGTTGGCCTGTGCCCTCCCTGGCATCAGCCTGAACACAGACACCTGACTCCTGCCCCCCAAAAACAGACGCAGTGCTCCTAAACATGGACACACACTCTTCCCCTGGACACGGACTTGGAGCTCCTGCTTCAGCCTGTCCTGGCCTGGGGCCATGCAAAGCCACATTGGTCACCTTGGCACCCAGATGTGCTCCACCACTGGGATAATGCTGGGCTGGGGCAAGGCAGGACAGGGCACGAGTGGTGCTGCTGGTGGGGTCTGGCCCACTGCCAGGCAGAGGCTCCTTGGGACGGTGTCAGAGCCTGTGGGGATCTGCTGGCATTCCCTGCCCCAGGGTGCCAGCACAGGGGCACCACCGGGATCCCCAGCACCCGTTTGCAATATGTGGGCGGCAGCAGAGCACAGGGCCTGTCTCCACAGGGCTGTGTGCCCACAGCACTGCCACTGCCAGCAGGACCTGGCCAGGGCTATGGGTGCCGTGAAGGGGCTGCACCCCCATGAGCACTGCATGGGCCGTGGGGAGCTGCTCGGGGCTGTGTGGCCCCAGACGCTGGGGACGTTGATGATCTTTGTGGGTTCCTTCCGATTCAAGGTATTGCATGGTTTTGATTGCAGAGCTGTCCCCGCATGGCTCCTGGTGGCGTGGTCATCGCTCACAGCCCCGACTCCAGCCCCGACGCCACAGGCAGAGTGTGGGCGCAGGCGAGGGGTCTTCTGGGGTCAGAGCTGGGTCCAGGCTGGGCACCCGGGGGCTTGGGGCAGGGCTGGGATGGGAAGGGAGGTGCCAGGGCTGGGTAGGGCGGGATCCCGCGCGGGAGATGATGTATGGGCAGATGTATCAGATCGCACAAGATAAACAAGCAGTGAATTTCATCAGGGCCCATCATGGCTTTAATTTGGCTGCCTAATGAGTCAGATCCAGCCGCGCAGATAAAAGTTGTCAGAGCCGCAGCCCTAATGAATTTCTTGCCACTTGTAATCAAGGCAGCTTGTCTGAGGGGGATGATTAATGGGCCCCAGAGGAGCTGCCGTCCCTCGGCTTCCATTCCCGCTAATGCAGTCGCCAGGAAATTAACCAAACCCAGCACTGGGCTGGGGCCGGGGCCGGTGTGGGGGCACCCATGGGCACCATGAGGGGACGGGAATGAAGGGGTGACATGGGTGCAGGGGCCGGACTGGAAGCAGCACCAGGACTGGGACCAGGACCAGGACCAGGATGAGGATGATGACATGGGCACACACAGCTGGAACACACCAAGGAGTGGAGGGGCTGGGGCCACTGCCTGCAGCCCCCAGCGAGGCAGCCTTCTGCCACGGGAGAGGCGCAAGGAGGAGGCAGCAGGGGTGTGACAGGGATAGCTGAGGTACCTGTGCCAGGTGGGGGTGTCCTGGCACCTCCCTTCCTTGCAGCACTGCCACACAGGCTTGGGGCCCAAGGCCTGCGCCCAGTCCCAGTGCAGCAGAGCCTGGACCCCAGCACAGCACAGAGAGACCCTGGAGCCCCAAACTGCAGTTTGTGGTGTGGCCTGGAGTGCAGCCAGCCTGGAACCGCCAGCACTAGGGCTCTGCTCTGCCCACAGCTATGAGAAGCATTCAAAGTCAGGGCTGGCAGAGAAGATACATGGCTCCCTTCACTGCTCAGGGGTCTGCCTGTGCCTCGGGACTCGACACCCAGTCTTCTGTAGCCACAGCAGACTCCTCGCTCACCCTGGCCGCCCATTGCTCCCTGCCCACCTCTACCTTGCCCCATCCCAGCTTCACGCTCGCTGTCCTGTGCACAGAGACCAGCTGGCCCAGCACTCCTGCCCTGCATGTCTCCCCTCCAGCACACCCCTCTGCTCTGCCCATCTCCTATCGGCCAGAGCTGTGCATTCCTCTGGGGCCATGTTCCGGCATTGTCCCTCGGTGCCCAGGGTTGGCACACCTCCCCTCCACACCTCTGCACTCTGCCAGGGGTATAATCCTGCATAATCCCAGGGGCCCGGATTGGCACAGGACTGCTGTTAACAGAGCTCGAGCCGGAGAAGAGGCTGAACGTTTGTCAGTGTGGGCTGGAGAGTCACCAGACCCAGCTGCAAACCAGGGCTGCATCGGAGGCCCCAAAGGCAGCACACTGAGACGCTGGGCCGGCAGGAGGTGGGTTGCTTTATTGGCCTTTATCTCCTTGGCTGTAGATAACACACACAGGGCAACTCATGGAAAAGAAACCATATATACAGAGTGTCCATATAAATATTTCCAATGTACATTTTATACACAAGTGACAGAGACATTCCATAGCAGTGTCCAAAGCCTTGGGGTTCCAGCACTCAGCTAGAGGCTTGACTCCAATCCAAAGAGAGATGCTCCTCTCCTCTCCTCTTGCTCAGCCGGAGACCAGCCCCACCTGGGCAGCAGCGGGAGCCAGTAGGAGGCTCTGATGGAGACACTGTGTATGGCTTGGAGCTTTAACCTGGAAGGACAGTGACTCTACAACAGACAGACAGACAGAGCTGGGGATCCCGAGGTGACCATCCTCTTCTCCCTCCAGGTCACGAGGGAGGCTGGGGAGGCCTTTGTCCAGGGGCTGCGTTGGGGAGATGCCACCCTTGCGTCAGCGCATGGGGAGTGGTATCGGTACGTGCATCCCTCCTGCACCAGCCAGAGGCAGAGCAGCATGGGGGTGCAATGGAGAAATATGCACCTCCTGCTGCCCCCCACCTCACCACTGGACTGGGGGGTGTGGCGAGGCCAACACGGATGGAGGGCAGGAGGGAAGTGCCCAAACTGACCTGCCTGAGGGAGTGGGGGCAGCTGTCAGCCTCCCTGCTACTGCTGTGCAGAGTGGGGCTACACACCTGAACTGCCCCCAGCCCCTGCTTTATCTACAGAAGTGTGTAATGGAGGGGCAGGAGAAACTGCCTCCCTGTCCATGTACCGGTCACAAGAATGGGGTGCACTGGAGCCACCCCAGGGACTATGCGGGAGCCGCTCCACAAGCTGACAGCACCGGGTCTGCACGGCTGCACGGCAAGAGGTGGCTGGAACCAGCGCAGAGGAGCAGGATGCTGGCTCCCGGCTGGCTCCCAGCCTCCTCTTGGCTGGAACGGGGGTTCTGGTGGGGGCAAGCACCACAGGGGCCCGTCTGTGCTGCTCTCAGACCCACTCCTGCGGCCCTGGTCCCCGGCAGGGCTGGAGGGCAGCTGTGCGGCGACGGGAGGGCCTGTGCAGGGCTACACCACGCTGGGGCTGGCGCTGAACTCAACCGGCGCCACGGCACAGGCGTTGTTGTTGGCGTTGGCGTTGCGGCGGGGCAGGCTGGGGGTCAGCGTGGCAGCGCTGTCGCTGGGGCAGCCGTGCTGCAGCAGGATGTCGATGCACTCCTGGCTGCCGGCTCGCCGGGCATAGGCCAGCGGGGTCAGGCCCCGAGCGTCCCGGCTCTTCACATCCACTCCGTACTGCACAGGAGAGAAGCAGCTGGTCAGCGGTACCTGGGTACTGTGTGCTCATGGGCACGGGAGTGGAAGGGAGCAGAGGGGCTCTGGGGTAGGCAGGAAGAGGGAGCTGGGAGGGCGGGCAGGGAGAGGGAGCCAAGAGGGTGGCAGGTCAGCGCCATGTGGGAGAACCCACGGAAGCAGGACGGATAAAGGGTGCCCTGTGCCCTGGCAGCAGGGAGGTGGGGAAGCACCAGGATAGCACCAGAAGCCCTGTGGTGGAGGCTGCAGGTTCTGTCTTACCCAGATGAGCAGCTGCGTGAAGACTACGTTGGCCATTGCGCAAGAGAGATGCAGCGCTGTGCGCCCATCTCCATCTCCGTAGGTCTCATTCACTTCCTCCTTGGTGCCATGGGCCAGGAGTGTCACCACGAGGCGAAGGTCATCCTCCACCACAGCCCGCAGCAGCTGCTGCCCCAGCGGGATGTCAGACTGGGGCAGTGGGGCCAGAAAGAGCTTCTGCTCATACTTAGCCCGGATCCAGCGCTCCTTCTCCTCCCTGCCAGACAGGACATTGTCACTGCCACTGTTGAGACAACTTGCCTGGGCCCCATGCACAAAAGGACACGAGTATCAGCACTGCCACCTGAACAGACTTGTGTGAGCAGTGAACATCTGTCACACTCAGGTATGTTCTGCATAGCCCCTGTAGTGCCCCTGTGCCCACAGCTGCCACTGGGGCTGTGTCACCCCAATCTGGACACCTGCCTGACACCTGCTTGACTCACTGTGCCTCCCTACAGCTCCCTATGGACACTGTATGCTTACATCCACGCCTGTACAGCAGCAGCATCTCGCACCCAGACCCCACAGCTGTCCCCATGCAACCCCATGCTGGAGCCCCTCGCACCCCAGCGCTGTGTGCCCGTGCCGTGGCAGCACAGGGACCGTCCCCGTCCCGTGCCTGTGTGGGCCATGGCCGGTGGCAGGAGAAGGTTAGTGCTGCACACGCCAGCCCAGTGCCACGGGAGGCACCTTATCGCTGCCGCCGTCTCGCCTGATGCAAACAAAGGCGGTGTCCGCGTCCGTCCCGCCGGGGCCGCGGGGCCGGCGGATCGATGTGCGCCGTCCCGCCGCTATCTGCTGCCTTTCTATCCATCTGCATCTGGCGGGCGGCCATCAATGCCCCGCGCCGAGCATGCTCACTGCCACCGCCCCCTGACCCGCGCTCAGCCGCTGATAAGCCGCAGAATGGGCTCTTGTTGGGATGAGTGACAGGAGAGTGGCTCCGATAGGGACAGACAAGGGCCTGAAAGGGACAGACCCTGGAGACCTGCACGACGCTGCCAAGCCATCTCTGTTAACCCCTTCGGCTTTGCAGCCAGCCTCAGCTCTCACAGCACGGCTGTGGCTGCCGTGGAGCCTCACTGCTCCACCAGGATGGCAGGAGAGGGTGGCCAGTGCCTCGCAGGCAGGCAGGACCCCCAAAGCTGGAGCATCTGGAGGAATCCTGCCTGTCTCAATGGCTGCTCCCAACCCCCTGTAGTGTCCCCCAGCCCTCCTGGTGTGGTTCCCAAGAAGCATCTCTGGGGTTCACCACCTCCCTTACCGACTGCTCTCAGGTGTGGGTTTGGGGTACCCCTCCACCATTCCCTCCCAGACAGCGTTTGCAAGTGCGTTGCCGATGGCCGTCATGACCATAAGAAGCTCGCTAGGCCAGTCATCCAGGTCCAGGGAGCGCACACGGGACAGGTGGGTGCCCAGGTTGCGATGGATCCCGGAGCACTCGATGCACATGAGAGCACCCAGGTTCAGACTGGCCCAGTCCGGATCTGAGGGCAGCAGGATCAGTGGGGGAGAGTTAATACCTGCCAAGACTCACCAGCCCGTCTCCTGTGCTTCAGACTTGGATTTGCAGGCACCTGCCCACCAAACCCTTCCCAGTTCAGTGTCCCTGGGAGGGGTGGGCACGGAGAGGCCAGGACCTCAGGTTGGCCAGTGAGGGGTCACGGGCCAGTGTGACAGGTGGGTCTGTACCCCAACCCCGAGGAGCAGGTCCACTGCAGGAGAGGACAGGACAGACACACAGAGCAGGTCTCTCTGGGCTGAGAGAGGGGGTGGCTGGAGCCCCCTCCCCTCCTGGGTGAGCCCCCCGCCCAGTGTAGCATCTCTTACTCGGTGCATCGCAGTCCACGCAGAAGCTGTTCCCGCGCGCGGTGCGGACGGCCTGCATGGCCTGTGCGTCGCCCTGGCTGCCCAGCCGAGCCTGCAAAGAACCCCACGAGACCCCCTTCACTGCAGGCCAGCCACCCTACCGCGCGTCCTGCACCCCTCCTAGCATGCCACGCCACACTCCGTGAGGCTGGCCAGCATGGGGGCTCTGACAACAGGGTCAGGAGTGGCCAGGTATGCGCCAGAGGAGCGGGGGACAGTGGGCCAGAGTGGGGAGAAAGGGCAGAGATGTCCAGGGAGGGAATGAACCGCAGGATCCATTCACATGGGATGCAGAGTACTCTGTGGGGCCAGAGCCAGGCGGGGAAGAGGTGACAAGAAACCTGGGGGAACTTCATAGTCCCAGGGACGGGACTGAACTGGGAGCAGAGGGATCAAGACAGGCTTCAGTGTGGACAGACAGACAAGTGTGGAACATGGAGGAATGTGGCAAAGCAGATGCCAGAGAAGGTAGAACAGAAGGTGGCGAAGGCCTCTTACCTTGTTTTTGCTGCTCTCACAGCCCTGCAGGCTGGCCAGGATCTGGCTCTCAATGGCCTGCACCCAGAGCTCCCGCTCCTCTGATGTTGAGGCTTCAAAGAGCCACGTCTGGCCCGTCAGCGACACGATAATGAACTCAAATGGCTCATCTGGTTCTGGAAGAAAAAGGTGTGCCATGACACAGGGCTGGGAAGGAGGGGGTCTGCCATGCAACAGATCCCTGCAGGCCACTGCCATCCCCAAATGGCAGGGTCGAGGCAGCAGCAGAGCCCAGGAGGCTGGGACAGGCAAGTGTCTGCAGAGAAGAATCAGAGCTCTGTGCCAGTCCTCCCTCCCTCTGCCCCACACAGCTCCACTGGCTTGTGCCTGCTCTCCCTGCCCTGTGTCCCACCCTCAGAGAAAGCTGCCAACCTCGGGAGCAGTGAAATCAGCTCCTCCACCGAGCCGGTGCCTGCAGACAGCCCCAGCACCAGCACTCAGTGCCCACCCACGAGTGGCTTTGGAGCACGGGCCCCGCACATGGAGCGAGGTGGTGCAAGAAGGGCTGTGCCGTGGGCTCAGAGGCAGCTCTTCACCAAGGCTTCAAAGGTGTTCTGCCCTGCTAACACCTGACAGGCCCAGCTCTACCTCTCACAGCCCGCCACGGGTGCAGTTCATGGGGTGTCTTGTCTCAGCCTCACACCCAGCACCAGCATTTACCTTTTATTGCCAACTTCAGTAGTTAGTGCAGTAAATGACTTAACTAAGAGGGGCCTGAATGGAATGACTAATAAACGTTATGTCACAGCACACGCTTCAGCTCATAGCAAAATGATTTGTAATTACCTAATTAGCGTTATGCAAATAACACCCTCATCTCCATAATGTGCCTTCCCAGCTCTCTATTAAAAGCAGGGAGTCAACTGCTCAGCTCCAGAGACAGCACGGAGGCCGAGGGGCCTCCGGTCCACATCAAGGCAGAGCTGTGCTGGCCTCCAGCCTGGCAGGGTCTGTGCACACCGGGCATGACATGGGCAGGTGAGCAGGGCCTGGAGGGGTTTGAGGGAGGTTCCCTCCTCTCCCTGACTTCTCTGCAGCTCAGAAATCCCTCACTGCAGAGGGAAGCAGCAGAAAGGCAGGACTGAGGAGCTGCCGCAGCCCCAGTGAATGGCTGCAGAGGCCCCTGGCCGGGTCCCACCAAGGGCACGGCCACCCTCGGCTACTGTGGGGCTGCCTGGGCCCATCTGAGCCAGGCTGTGCTCACGAACATCCCCAGAACACGGGAAGTCTCCTTAGGAAAGCCAGGTCCATTGGGCACGGTGGCAGAGCACAGCCCTTCCTCCCAGGCTCGTGGTCAGCACCTGCACTGACAAGTCCCAGGCTTGGAGATCACCAGTGCTTGTGAACTGCTGCGGGAACACAAGGCCGGGTCTCCACACCATCAGAGCCTGGGGAGGATGGAATGACTCTGACATGAGGGCTTGTCCTGGCTTGCCCTTCCCAGATGGGAAGGCAAGGCTCTTTTACTCATTTCACCCTACATCAGGCTGGGACTCCTCCTCTGGGGAAAGGTGTCTGCAACTGCCTCTCTCCTGCTGGAATGAGAGACTCTGAGCCCTCGGGAGGATGACAGAGTGCAGGGAGTGGGCAGTTAGCCACGCTGCCGGACTCTCCCCGGTCTGTGATGCACGAGTGTAACTGGGACATCCCACTCGTTGAGCACTTTGCCCTTTCCTCCAGCTCTCAGCCACAGGAGGGACCCCACAGTCACCAAGTCCCAGCTGAAGAACAAGATTCTTGGAAAATATACAGCTGATAACTTGTGAATACTGGGAGAAGAGATACCCAGCCAACAGCCAGGCTAACAGGCATTGCCTCCTTGGCTTGCTGGCACCAGCCTCTGTGAGTGCTGCCAGACCCAGGCACGGGCAGGGAGCCTCCAGACTGCAGGGGAGCCAGGACCATCCCCCCACAGCCACAGGACCGGTGGCTGCCTGGGGCCAAGCACTGCCAACCAGGACAGAGTGAGCAGCAGCTCCCTGGGGCAGAGGCTGCCCAGGTGCTGGAGGGAGTGTCTGCAAACAGCGCCCCTGGGGGACCCTGACACATCAGTACCGGCCCTGTTCTCCTCAAACCTCATCCTTCCGTGGTCTGAGCCACCTGTGGCTGCTGCCACTGTGTTGCAGAGCCCAAACCAGCCGCCTGGACTCGGGGAGCACTGGACGCACTTAAAGTCTTCCCTGCTGCCGAGTCCCTTCTGCACAGCAGGAAGCAGGACATGATGGTCAGCAGGACACAGCGAGGATTCCTGCTGTGGGCTCACATGGCTCCATCCTCCTTGTTCCTGCCTCCTGTTTGCCCAGCATCTCCCCACCAAACAGGCAGGCAGGAATCCCAGCCCCAGCCTTACTGTACCTGTACACTTCCCAGGGAAGAAACCGCCTGCTCTGCCTGCCCAGGGCTCTGGTGTGGGGCTCACTGCTGCTCCTTGAGACACCATGCTGGGGCAGGGGGCTCCATGTGGCTCCCAGGACTCTGCTCAGGACGTTCATATTAGGGCAGGAGGCTCCCTCTTTCTGGGAGAGAAATTTCTGGGGTTCCAACCTGACTCGGATGGCTTTCCCACTGTCACAGCTGAGGGACATTCCAGAGCTCTGGGGCTGCCCAGTCCCAGCCGTGGGAGCAGTCCCAGTCAAACCAAAGCCCTGGCGCCGGCTCTGCAAGACACAGGACCTCTGTTCCCTTCCTTCTTTGTGCTTCCTGGATTCCAGCTTCATGCTGAACAAAGGACCTGTTGCTCTCGGAGCCCGGGAAGAGCTAACAAAGGACCACAGCTTTTCTGCTGCACTAAGGCAAACTCCCCACCTCATAGTGCAGGATGGCACTATGGGGCTGGATCTCTTCGGAGGCCTCAGAATAGGAGGACTACAACAGGAAAGCGTGACACTGTGGGATCACACCCCTGGATTCACATGTGAGGATCAGCAGAGCTGGGAAGGGAATCAAGGACTTGCAGCAGCATTGAATACTGTGCAGACCCACCTTCTAGGATGGTCTGGGACCAGTTCCTGAGCTCCCCAGGGCACCCACACAAGTTGGATCAGACTCGAGTCATCGTTTTAGGGAAAGTAGTGGGCATTCTCAGCTTCTTCTGGGGAGAGGTACCGGTTCCCAATGTGACAGGGCCATTTCTGGCCAGATGAAAGGGTAGCACCAAGCAGATGACATAAGCAGAAGGGTGTAGACTACCTCTGCTGAAGCAGAGCTGGAAGAACTCCCTCCCCTGCCCCACACATGGGCACAGGCTCCTTCTCAGAGGCCAGAGAAGCCCCAAGGCTTGTCAGCTCCAACTTGACGGGGGATCAGGCCTCAGAGGAAGCCACTCCTACAGGAGCAGGAGCCCTTCCCAGCTGCCTCTGGGTGAGTGGCTACCCGGGGGCCAGATGGCAGAGCCCGGCCCCCCAGCCCTGTGGCTGCCCCCAGCGCGCTGGTGGGAGCCCATTACACCAGCTCCATTAGAATTAGTGGGCAGTGGAAATGAGCGCGCTGCCTCTCTCTCTCTTGATGATTTTTTGATGATGTTTTAAAGACTGAGCTCCGTGAAGAGTTGCTGAGCAGAGTTTGGTGTGAGCCGGCTCTGCTAATGTGTGTTAACCCCATGACCCCCCTTCCAACACCGCTCAGGAACGAGGGCTCTGAACAGGAGCAGGATTAGGGAGGGCATGGCCAGGACAGCAGGGCCACGCGGCACCCAGACCCCACCGGCAGCCGAGACAACTCCGGCAGGGACCGCGGCAAGATGAGCAGTCCCAGGGAAGTCACCCTCCCTCTGCCAACACGCCAGCCTTGGGGAAGAAGCATCCTCAGGACAGCAGAGCAGCACCACGGGGCTGCCAAGAATGAGGGAATGGACATCCTGTGTGTCCAGCTGGGAGCCAGACCAAAGGGACAGCAGGAGGGTAAGGAACTGCCCACCAAGATGCAAGGGAGCTTGTGTCTGCTGCTCAAGGCAGTCCTGGGGGTGAGGTGTCCAGTGGAACAGTGTGTTCCCAGTGACATCTGTGGGATGCCAGAGAGGAAAAGGAAGGGGAGCAGCAGTGACATGGAGTGTTGCCCTCACAGCTCATGCCAAGTCCCCTCTCTATGCTCTGAGTGGGGGGGAAGCACAGCTCTGAGCAGAAGGGGCTGGGGGCTAAAAACGCCTCATCTTCGACACAGGGCTGGGGCAGAGCTTGGTCCTGTTCTGCAAAGGGCTCTGGCTACACCCTGCATTGGTGGTCAGCCCAGAGACCCTCCTGTGGGGACCCTGATGAGGAGCCATGGCAGCAGTACTTCCCACCTCCTTTTCCACGGACACCCTGCTTCTCCGTGGGGTGCAGGATGTCACCCCAGGCAGTGTGTTCCCCCGGGGAGCTGCAGTGGAACAGGCTGGCCCCATCCCTCACCCCAACCCGAGGTGCCCACACAGGTTGGGGCAGCACTCTCAGAGCACGAGCAGCAACATGGAGGGGCTGCTCCCTTGTCCCAGAAGCACCAGGATACAGAGCAGCTCTGTAAGGACAGAGGATGGAGCAATCTCCCTCTGATCCCTCTGGTCCCCACCCAGCACAGCAAGACCGTGCTCCCAGCACTTGGACACGGCACAGCAATTCCCTCTCTACACAGGGCACTGGACAGAGCTCCCCCACGCCAGCCCAAAGGCCCAGGGCAGCACCTTCTTCCCCTGTGGGAAGGGGGAGTTCAGCAGAGGGGATGGCAGGAGCATCTCCATGCCAGCACACCAGGTTCAGAGCCTCCCTGCCAGACAGCTTCCCAGCTGGCTCCTTCCTGAGCAGATGGGTGCAGGATAGTGTAGGACACCTTCCCTGCATCCCAGCAGGTCCAGCAGACAGAAGTAGGATTCCACCCAACATCAGCAAAACAGGAAGCAGAGCTGGCACTGAGCCCCACTCTTGAAGCAGAAGTCTCCTCTGTCACCTCTGCTCTTCACCATCTCCCAGCCACATCCAGCCTCTCCCTGCACGCTGTCCTTCTCTCACTCCCATCCCTTCTCCCGCTTTTTGCTGGTGTAGTAGAAGTGCCTCCAGAGGCCCTGGAGAATGGGTAGTCACACAGGAGGATGCCTCCAGCATGTGGGGCACACGGCAGGAACCAGGGGCAGGTCCTGTCACACAGGCAGGGAGACCCTGGCCCACAGCTCCGCTCCCTGGCTTCCAAGCCTGTGAGCAGGGTCCTGGAGCAGGGCAGCCGGCAGCCCCTGGCCTCGGGATGCTTGTTTGCAAGCTGCGACTGTACCACATCATTATGAGGTGTTTGGGATATCAACAAATTAGCAGGCGTCGGGGAAGAGAAGGATGCAGCACCATTCGTAAATGTCAGCTCGCTACCTCCTCATTTTGCAGATCATTAAACCCAATATTCCCAACCTGTATTAGTGCGACGGGGACAGGCCCTCCGCGGGGACAGCCGCCAGGAGCGCGCAGCAGGAACGGCGCTATGGAGACCCCCCAGTGCTGGCTGTCCCAGCACCCCCGGACCCCAGAGTGCCCCAGGCTGAGCTGGCACCAGGGCCGGCACGGGGGTCAGGGCGGCAGCAGCGGGGGCTCAAGCATGGTTGGCACACTGAGCTGTACCACGGAGGGCAGACGGGGGGTCCCAACGTGTGCTGCGCGTGTGGGGAAGGACACAGCATGTCAGAAGGAGCAGGTGCTCCCAAGGGACACCACAGGCACAGAGGGGTGTGCAGGGGGGTCATGTAAGGGTCGAAGGGTGTCATTTCTGTGTACATGGCAGGGAGGATGCACTGGGGGGTGCAGCGTGTGCACAGCTGGGGCAGGCCTGGAGGTGGCAGAAGGGCCAGCAGGGTGTGAGCAGGCATCAGGGCAGGGGTCACAGGAGGGAGGGCACGGACAGCACGGCTTCATGGCGTGCACAGAGGCTTGTGGCAGGGTCAGAGGTGTGCACATGAGGGCCTCTCAGAGGGGTAACACGGAGCTGTATAAGGTCCCCCAGGAACCACAGACTGAGGGGTGGGAGCTGATGGAGATGGGGAACCGGCTGAACCACAGAGGTGCCCAGCACAGGCTGCCTCCCTCCCGCCAGGACAGAGCAGGGAGCTCCCGGGTCTGTAATGAGCCAGAGTGACTTGTTAGCACTGAATTAAGAGGCTTGGTGGAAGGAAGCACGCGGGTGACACAAGCTGTGTGGGGCAGGCGGGAGCTGAGTGATAGCAGCTGGAATCCCCAGCAATCTGGTGAGCACGGCTCAGCCTCACACTCCTGGCTTGCCACGATCGGCCTCGACAGCCCCTGACAGTTGGCATTAATCACGCACATCGCCCCAACACAACTCTTTACTGGCCATCAATTTCCTGTGGGTTTTAAAACTAAAAAACAAAGACAAAACCGTGTCGTTTGGCCGCCACTGAGAAGCACATTAAGGGGCTGTCAGCTTCTCGCCATGCACCCTGCATCACTCTTTTAAGCACATGAGAAGTTCATTATCCCCGGAGCTCTGGCAGCCATGGGGAGACTGGAGCAGGGAGCGTCGCAAAGGTGCTGCTGCCCTCAGCTGTGTCTGGTGGCTCTTTGGCCCTCCTGGCAGCCTGGACAGGGGCCGAGGGTCCAGGCAAAGAGGAGCGTGGCTGCAAGGGGGCTGTGAGCTGCTCTGTGGCAGGACAGGGCACTCGTGGCCGCAGAGCTTTGCTGGGTTCTGATGAGAGCAGACTTCCCTGATGGTCCTTGCAGGCTGACACTGCAACTCCACCATGGGGATGAGCATCTTCATCCCCTGACAGCCTGACGCACGTTTGCCAGCCTGTGGGTGCTCCCTGACAGCCCGAGCTGCACTCCCCAGTTTGGTGACATCTCCGGCAGCCCAATCCCACGCCTGCCATAGTTTGCGGATGCTCCCTGGCAGCCTGACACTGAGCTCTCTTTAACATGAGCCCATGTAAAAAAGCAACAGCTCGTTTGATTTATGATACTTCAGAACAACTAAGATTCAATTGCTCTGCACGTCCCTGGCTCTGATTACCTCCTAAATGAGATAAACTGATGGCAATTTATCCCCAGACCTCACCAACTTTCCCAGGATGCTAACCTGAGCTGCTCGTGCCTAGCTCACGGGCGTGGGGCGGGTGCAGGCGGGTGCAGGCGGGTGCAGGCGGATGCAGGCAGGTGCAGGCAGCCTGGGCACAGCCCAAACCTGCTCTCTCACATACCCCCACGGCCGCTCCTGCCTGCAGGGATGCTGTGACAGAGGCTGAGCCAGGCCCCACGCAGCTCCTGGCAGGTAGAAAGTTTTGGGGGGGGGGTCCCTCCACAGTGCTCCCCACACCAGCACAGCCTCACTGACGTGAGCTAATGGAAAGCATGGCTCCTCGCTGGGCTGTCCCCATGCTCCTGCCAGGACTGTGAACCCCCACAGAGGGATGAGCACGAGGGGACAGCAGCTCAGCCACAAGGGATGGCAGCTCTGCCACAGGGCCCAGTAGCCCCGCTCCTGGCGCAGTGATTTCACACTTCCGCCATGTTCACTATGCAAAAGCAAAAAGCTCAAATTACCCTGCTCTGAAAACAGCTGCTGTAACTGCTCAAAAGCAGCTAAAAAAGATTCAAGGGGGAATTAGTCATACTTATGGACACCAGTCCATGACACAAACCATCAGCCATGCCCATGGTGTTGGGCAATGCTCAGCCCAGGGTTCACACTTGGACCATTCAGACACTGGGATGGGACCTCAAGCGGAGGCTCAGCATCTCCTTGTACTTGCTGCCAGTCTCTGCTTCTCATGCAGGACAGTGACCTATCATGGGTAGCCACCTGAACACCAGTCTGAGTCACTTGCTCCTCTGCCTCTGCCTCTGCCTCTGCCTCTGCCTCTGCCTCTGCCTCTGCCTCTGCCTCTGCCCTGGCCTGCTGGTCCTGGTGATGAGCTGCCGCAGTGTCCAGAGCTGCATCAGTTCTCAGAGCAGTCTTGGAGCTAGGAGCAGGACAGAGACCAACCAAGTCACTCACAAAGGTACCACGGGCAGGAGCCATGCAGCAGGCATGTGATCATCTGCATGAAAAGGAGCGTGTGACCCAGCTCCGTAATTCACACTGAGCACAGGGATGCACACGGTGCTCTCTTGACCAGGATGTCCCCCTCACGCCAAAATGGGGCATACAGCTCATTGCTGCTGGAGCTGGCTGCAACAGGACCAAGCTGGGAAGCTCTAAGAGCAGCAACAGCTCCATTGGACTCGGAGCACGGTTCTGCTGGCACAGATGCTGCCCACAGCAACAGGTCCTGTTGATGCAGGGCAAGCTGGGAGCACGACAGAACCGACCCAGCATCTGGAACTCCAATTTTGCAACTGGATCAATTTTCTAATATGCTAGATTACTTAAAAAAATAAATGCAAGGTCAGTTTGTCAATATCTGAAAAAGTACCAAAAGCCAGAATTCCACCATGCAGCAGCCCGTGGCACCACTGTGCCCCAGCACAGGTCTGGGAGCAGCTGGTTCGGTCACCTCTGCCTGACCACAGCGCTGAGCCAGCAGGTGTTGCACCCATTCACCCACTGGAGAAGGACACAGGGGCTTGGGAAGTCTGGATTCACACTGGAGACATGGAGGATGGGCTGCCTGTGTGACTGCAGGTCACCGATGCCCACTCTGCTGTGCCATGCTCTCCTCACCCCTCACATGGTGCTCACACTGCTCCTTCCCACTGCATCACTGGAGCAGCTTAGCCACCTGCTGCCATGCACTTGGGCACCAGCAGCACTGCAGATCACACAGGGGGCATTCCTCCTGCTCCTGGTACTGGTGCCAGAGGCTCTGGCAGCAGGAGGACTCACGGTGCACAAAGTCTGTGCAGTGAGAGATGAAGTTTGGTAACTGACACTTCGCTGGGAAGTGAAGTTCTGTGTTGATAAATGCCAAGGAATTCACATTGTAGGAAAAAGTTACATTGCTCCAACACCTGATAGGGCTTTAAATTAACCACATCAACCCGAGACAGGACCCGGGTACCACTTCAGGTAAGACAGACCTCTGCCCAGCTGACCAGCACGGCCAAGGACCAGTGCAGGAAACAACGAAAATACTCTGATGCCCTCATGCTTGCCACGTGGCTCCACCCCCATCACTCCACCTTCCAGGGGATACTGTAAAACCAGAAAGGACAGAAAGAGTGAGCATGTGGCTGATAAAACATCCCTATGAAATTATGGAAACACTGGGATTACTCAAAGACTCCTGTCCTGGGCACACAAGGAGGGTGATGGTCCTCCAGTCTGTGCGTCTGGGAGCAGAGGGCTGGGAATTCTGCCAAGCACACATGTGTTGTTGAAAAGGAACTAATCAAATTTTAAGACTTCAAGCAGTGGTTAGTCCGTATTACTGCTTCATAGAAGTGTTCCCACATTCAATTACCTTTTTCACTGCGAAATTGCATTACATTCTGTGTAACCTGAGGTCCCAGCATCTGCACCTCTCACACTCCGTCAGCTGCAGTGAGCAGCCACAGGACCAGATTTCCTCTGCAAGCACTGACACATCAGTCCTGTGCTTCTCGGTCTTGGTTGCGGTCAGCTGAGAGCCCTCATGCTCACATCATAAACCAAATCATCACACCGAGGTCAGCTTTGGGACCTTCTATACAACTCTTTCTTAGTATTTTATTTACAGGATAGGACACAGGACTTCAGCACATGCTTCCTCAGTTTTACATGTGGGGGTGCAAAATCATTCCCTCCTTCACTATCCCACTATTCATACCAAGAATGAGCCTCTCCTGCCAAGCACTAGGCTGAGAACTGCAAACCAATTTGGGAAGGGCAACAATGACTCTGAGGAGGCAACATACACACAGAGCTAAGAACAAAGTGCAACTACAGGCAACACTTATTGCTATCCAGGAGACACCAGTGGTATGACAGCCTCAAACGATGCTCAAGGTTCCTCAGCCAACCACCGCAGAGGGGAAGCCTGTCTTAGACTCGGTGCATTTCAGATGCAGACAACTACAACAGCAAAAAAGGAACCACAGAGCTGCCCAACTCTGCACATCATCAATGCAATCATTCCAAGAACAAGAACTTGACAAGAGTTGTTCTGCTATGGGACACCTGAGCTGCTGGACTGCAGGAAGACACGTGATTTGGAGCAAGGTGCTGGGACAGCTGCAGCACCTTCAGGTACAGACTAATATTTTCTGGTTTGTTTTGCAGCAACTGGTAGCTTCAAACACTTGTACTGAACCCTCCTCCCCTCTGAATCACATCTTTACTTTGGTTCACTGTAGAAGCTTATTGAGTGCTCTGAGACAGGATGACCAAGAATAAAGTCAAATCTCACTTTTTCCAGCGGCTAACCATAGATGCAGGCTTTGGAGAATGTGGCTGCCAGGCTCATCTCTTCCTGGACAAATCTGGTGTCTTTTCCCAGCAGAATGCTCCCCCATGCCCTGCAGCCTCCCTGTCAAGCTTTGAGTCCCTCTTCAGCAAGCATAGACACCAGAATTTCTCAACACAAAAATCATCAGTACTCTGAGCACTGGGAAAGCAATGCACATGCCTTCAGCTGGTCCCCTGAAGTAGACAAGCTTTTCCAAAAGACCCTCAGCTTGAGGCAGGTGCCCAGCACAGGTCTTCTAAATTAAGTTAAAATTTGGCCAATTTACAAGTCAATAGAAATAGGTCCTTGTAGTGGAAAGTACCTGAGAGCACACCTTAACCATGTGGTGTGCTCTCAGGTCTGCTACTACAGTTCGCAGTTTTAACTATCAGTGACTGTCTGTGCAGGCACAGGCATGATGGTGGTTCTGCATGGCACGTGGGACATGGGGGGAAAGGCAGATCAGAGAGGATAGCTGCTCTTTCCTGCCTCAGCACAAGCTGCTTGGACAGTGCAGCCAGAGCCCCAGGTGCCCCGAGCCCCAGGTCACCACTGAGCCCCGCAGGAGAAGCACTCCAAGCCCCAGGCACCCACCGAGCACCGCAGGACCCTTGGGTGCCTGGCACTCTGAGCCAGCAGAGCTGCCCCCAGGCACACCCTTCCTACCTTCAGCTGCCGTGCTGGGGCCATCAAGCCGAGTTGTCCCTGTGCTCTTTTTCCTGCGATGCTTTTTCCTGTTGGCATGTGGTGACGGAGGCGGCTCCAGCTTCGGGCTGGCGGCACTGGAAATGTTTGGGCTGGAGCTGAGTGAGTCGGCAGTACCGTTAGCTGGGGACAAAGACAAGGCAGTCATGTACAGTGGGACAGTGACAGTCTCCTCTTTCCAGAGACACCGAAGTGTTCTGGAGCCAGCCCCGGTACTTGCTTGGCTCGACCCACATGACCCCATGAGACAGGGCAGGACTGGCTCAGCTCCGTGGCACAGGGCCGCTCCAATACCCGCTCCAGCTCAGGGCTGGCAGCTCCATGGGCAGCGAGGCTGGACCCGCTCCGCGCTGGGATCCATGCAGAACGATCACACAGGGACATCTACGCAGCCGGGACACGCGCAGCAGCACCCCTGATGCCTGAGAGCAGCCTGATGTCCCACCCCCAAACGCATGTTCCTGGGGAAGCAGTTCCCTCACACGACAGTGTCCTTACAGGGCTGTGCAAGCATTTTGGGAAGGGACAGGCCCAGAGGGTGATCTTGGCCTCCCTGGGGCAGATGCAGGCCCCGGAATCTGCAGAGCCTCTGCAGAAGCGCTGCCCTCCCAGCACCACTCTGCCAGACGAGGTGACTGGGGTTGCCACACTCAGGAACCTGAGCATGATGGGCTCAATAGGCTTCCGATACGGAGCTGAAGAAGCTGCATCCCCAGCAGCAACGCACCAAATTTATCCTCAATCATACTGTTCCTTACAATTAATAGCAGAATTAGAAACAATCAGGGAGCTGCCTAATTACTGTCAATTAGAGTGCGCTAATCAAGCTCCGATCACACACACACACGCTGCCGCTGCACTCACCATTAAATGTCAAATTTCATTAGAGACCAGCAACAAAATCAAAAGCCTGACATTCAATTTCAGCAGCACACACAGCGCAGGCTTCCAATCAGCATAAAAATGCAGACTCCGGGGAAGGCAACGAGGCGCAGGAGCCCTCGCTGCACTGTTAACCCTCTCCTAAATCCACTCCTGCCTCTCCAGTGTCCACCCACCCCCAGGGCATAGATGGCAGCTCCATGCCCAAGACCTCTGCCCCGGGCAGCTTGCCACAGTCCAGTGTCTCCCATCAAGTTCTGACTTCCCATTTCCATGTTCTGTGGCACAGAATTAAGAAAGGAACCACAGCATTGCACAAGGGCAGCAGCTCCAGTAGTGGGATGGCAGGGACCTGCCAAGCCTTTCTCCCACCCCAGCCCATCCTCTGCTCCCCTGGTTCATCCTGGTTTGGTCAGACTGGCTCCCTGGGGCTTGGTCTGTCTCTGCAAACACCAACAGTGGAGTGGGGTGGAGAGGGACACAGAGGGGCACAGGCCAGGGGCTGCCCCAGGCAGGGATGGAGGTGCAGCTGGTGTCCCCCTCACACAGCTGAGAGAGGCTGCAGCACTGGAGCTCTCCCAGCTCTGGTTTCTCCTGCACTGACACACACTAGTAGGGTGTTTCTGCTGCTATTTATCCATGGGGAAATATCTCACCCTTGCCAATTAAGAGAGATAAGTCTAATAAAATCAGACTCTAGTTTTATAAATATAAATTACTGATCCTGCTACAGGACCATGCTTAGAGCAGGTGTGAAGCACCTTCAGCTCCCAGCCGTATGTCACAGAGGACCTGAACTTTCTCACTGGTGGCTACACGTGGTGCCTCCATCCTCCCTCTGCTGCCCACCTGCTCACCAGGATGCTCCCTGGGCCAAATCCCACGCCGCCAGCACCCTGCCCCACTCCAGGCTCAGCGACAGGGGTCACACACTGCTGCACTCCCCTCCTGTGGCCTGCTGCGAGCCCAGCAACTCCCAAGGGGTCATCACCCACGCCCCTGCTCTTACTGCCCAGCAGCCAACACCAGAGCTGGGGACTTCCAGGGTCCCCATGGGATGGGGACAGGATGGCAGTGGGGCAGGGGCAGCACATGGAACACGCTCCCTCTGCTGGATCAGGCACTGCTCACTCCCTCTCCCAGTAGGACAATTGAACCCCTCTGACCCACCCAAGGACTTCCAGAGCCCCATCTCACCAAGGGAACTCTTAACAGGCATGCCTGGGACCTCCTGGGCCCTGCTCCAAACCAGCCAGCCTTAGAGGGGACCCTGGGAGGGCAGGTGGGCTGTAGAGCTCCTGCACAAGGGATAGAGAATGTGCTGGAGCACGTTTATATGACCGTACGGCCCTATCCCACTGCTCTTCCGTGTACTCTCCAGGGCACAACCAGAGCAGACAGCCTGTCCTCGGGAGCTGGGATGGCAGCCTACA
This sequence comes from Oriolus oriolus, assembly GCA_013400235.1. Lineage (NCBI taxonomy): Eukaryota > Metazoa > Chordata > Aves > Passeriformes > Corvidae > Oriolus > Oriolus oriolus. The sequence continues at coordinate 169,338 of VXBT01011615.1, forward strand.
GCCTTGGCATGTGCCCAAAATCAGCTCTGAGCAGAGGAATATTCCTCACCTGCCCTGCCATGCAGAACTGGAAACAGCAGAGAGCCTGGGCTGTGACAGAGCTGGGGCTCAGGTGTGCTGCAGGACAGCCTCGCTCAGCGCAGCCCCTTGACGGAGGGGTGGCTGTGCCCAGCTCAGCACGGCCTGCAACATGGAAAGCACTGCCCACCTACCCAATGCCCCCCACCCCGACACTGAGAATACACTTCTGCCAGCTGTGGCTGTGGGGGACATAGAGCAGGGATGCAGCCCTGGGGACCCCCAGGCCGGTGGCCCATGGTGTTCCGTGGGCCCTCCAGAAGAGCTGGCCCTGTGACGAGTCTGTGGAGCACCAACAGTGGGCTTGGGGTCCAGCACAGTGCAGTGGGACCTGAGAGTGGCTGAACAGCCACCAGCACGCAGGACACACAGTGAGCACTGAGCTGACATCTCACCCCTCCATGTCACTAAGAGGAGCAGCAGCACAGACTCACAGAATGGTTTGGGTTGGAAGGGACCAACGCTCACCCAGTGCCACTCCCTGCCACGGTCAGGGGCACGTCCACTATCCCAGGGTGCTCCAAGTCCTGTCCCAACTGGCCTTGGGCACTGCCAGGGATCCAGGGGCAACCACAGCTTCTCTGGGCACCCTGCTGCCTCACCACCCTCCCAATAAAACACCTCTTCCTTTTATCTAGTCTAAACCCACCCACTTCTAGTTTAAAAACATTATTCCTTTTCCTGCTACAACAGACCCTGCAGATGAGCTCTCATTTGACAGTCTTCAGTTACTGTGCATAGAAGAGGCAGATTGGTCCAGGTGCTGTGAGCATGGACAGCTCCTCCATGGACAGGATCAGAAGGACACGGAGCAGAGGGATGGAGAACAGAAGGACAAGGGGCAGAGCCACAGGGGGCAGAGGGAGGGGGAGCATGGGCTGGGATGGCTTTCTCTCCTGACACCCAGGCAAGGGCAGGACAGAGCAACACACAGCATGGCCTCACCAGCCCCCAGCTCCGCTGAGAGGCTGCTGGGAGGAAGGACAAGACCTGCTACAACACCTCCCGGGGCAGGAGGGCACTGGGGCAAGGAGCTGCTCTCCAGAGGGATCATGCCACAAAACCCATCTGTGCCAGGGCACCGCATGTGCCACGTGCAGCGCGGCACAAGGGCATCAGACCCACTGCTGCGCGCTGCGGGGCGCGGGGGCTCCCGCTGCCTGCGCTCCCGGCTCCCACGGGCCAGGCAAGGCGCCGCCTGCGGTGGGGACCTCTCCCGGCATGGGGACAAGCAGACACGCCCGTGTCCGGTCCCCACTCGCAACGCGCTGCCTCCGGCGCGGGCTGCCCCGCTGCCCCCGCGTCCAAGGCGAGGGGGCTGCCGGCACATCCCCGCTCAGCGCTGCGCCCTTCCGCTCCCCTCGCCCGCGCTGCCCCATCAGCAGTAACAGTCTGATTAATTCGCTTCCAGCAGGGAGCTGATGGGGCCAATGATGGAGCCGCTGCATCAGGCGCGCTGAAATTGATAGTTTTTCACAGTTACAAATGAGGAGCCTCCTCAGCTGCAAATGGCGCCCGCACAGTCGGACTCCGGTAATGATCATAAAGAGGCTCCTTTAAACTGCGAAAGCCCCTGGGAGCGGGCGGGGGGGCGGCTGCCGCGCTAATGAGAACTACAAGGGGCGAGCAGGCATGGAAATGGCTCCTCCACTCTTGATGTGCATTTAACTGCTTTTTTAGTGCGGCGGCAGAGCCAGGAACGAAGGAGTGATGAATGCAGCACAAAAGCATTTATTTTCCAATTCGGCAAAGTGGCTACGTTGGGAAATGTATGAATTATTTTAATTCACTCAACTGTCCTGAAACATCACTGAGAGCGAGTGAGCGTGGGGGGAGGGGGCGGGCCGTGCTCAGTGTGTGCTCCAGAGACAGGAATCACTCCTATTCCTTCAACTGCCCCGAAATCTGGGAGATGGGGGTGCCCACAAGGTGCAGTGATGGGGGAAAGCAGTGGTACCCAAGCATGGTGAGCTCAGAGCAAGATCAGAGCAGAGGGCTTGGAGCCATCCTGCTGAAGAGCAGTGTCCCTTGGCTGGAGCTTCTCCATGCCCTGCAGGACAGCTTTTTCCCTGGCTGGGACACTGCCAGCTGACCCTTACTTAAAGGGGACAGCCCCAACGAGGCCCAGAGGCTGTGTCTGACACTCAGGAGCAAACTCTGGGCTCACAATCACAGGGAAGAGCTCAGAACTGCCCCACTGCCGAAATGAGCCCCGCTACCTGCCGTGGCTGAGGGGAGAAGGGCCAGAAGGGCTACTCACAGGGGTTGGGGCAGCTGCCAGGGATTGCCACGGCCTCGTTCCACTGGTCTGCACTGGAGACAGAGTAGGAGCGCTGGTGCATCCCGTCCGGCTTGGAGCTGAAGCCCACTAGGTTGATGCCACTGATGGAGCGCTCCGAGTGCAGGGAGGTGCTGCTGGTCGAGTGGGGAGCACCTGCAAGAGAGACGAACTCAGCACTCAGACTGCCTGCTGCCTGGAGGCATGGTGGGGGAAGGCAAAGCTGTCCCGTACCTGATGCCACATGCCCCGGGTGACTCCACATGAGGACAAGCTCTCTCTGGCTCTCCTCTCCCAAGGGGTGCTGGCGCATCACCCCAAAGGTGCTGACACAAGAGCCCAGCACACCCCACTACCCAGAGGGACCCCCAGCTTAGTGGGTTTCAGTGTAGCACCCCGGAATGCACAGCTGGGGATTCTGGCACAAAGCTTCTCCACAGCTGGAGTTCACGGTCACGATCTTCACTACAGCCTCTGGCACCTGGGCAAACCCAAACCCACCCCACAACTCTCTCTCAATTTCACTTTCTTGTGTGTCACTGGCAGGAAATCCAGCCATGCTGGGGGCACTGGGAGAGTGATATCACACGGAGGGTGTCAAAGGAACAAGCAGGGGAACAGATGTCTGTAGGGTAGGGATGGTAGGTGGAAGTTCCTTTTCCCACTAGCTCAAAACTGCCGCAGCTGAGCCCAGGAACCTGAACCCCCAAGAGAGGAGTGTTTTTGGCACTAGAGGCAGTCACAGAGGACAAGATCACCCAGTGATGCAAAATGGGTCAAGTATTTCTGGATTATAGGAAACCCAAAATGTCCAGAATAGCAAAAAAAATGGTTCTGACAGGGAGCACACACCCTCCTGTTCAGTCTGCAGGCAATCTGCCACGGAGGAGGACACAGCCCGAGGGATGCCACTGCACCTGCCCACCACCAGCCCTCTCTTATGCTCCCCTCAGGCCATTCGGCTCCAGCCACTGCAGAGCCGAAGTGCTCTGGGAGCTCAGGGGCGAGAGAAGGAGCCCATCCCTACTCCAAAGCTGTGTCTCCTCCTTCCCTGCCCGGAGGCGCAGACACTGAGCTGGGACTCTCGCTGCAGCCCACCTGGCCATGGCCCAGGGCAGGGCCACAGAACAGCTCCAGATGCCGCACACCCACAGCTCTGGCCCTGCTGAACAGACCCCTCTGCAGGCATGACGAAGCTGGGCTGCGAGGAACCGAGCCACGGGTCCGACAGGACTGGTACAAGTGGGAGCCTTCCACAGAAGCAAATGGACACCTGTGGAAGCAGGTCCCCAGTGGGAGCCAGGACAGCTCCCTTGTGTCTTCCTGTGTGAAAACAGATTCGTTCAGCTTTCATGGATTCCAGCATGGCTGAGGTGGAAGGGAGTTGTGGCATCATCCTGTACAGCCCTGGCTCAAGCAGGGCTCCCCCAGAGCCAGTGGCCCTGGACTGCTTTTGATGGGTTTGGAGTATCTCTAAGGAGGGCAATGGCACAAACTCCCTGGGCAACCTATCCCTCTGCTGGGCCACCCTCTACAAAGAGCAGAGCCCCACAAAATCCCATGTGAAGCCCCAGAGTTCGTACGTAAGTGTATGTTTCTGTCCCTGCTGCTTCCACGAAAACCCAAGGGATGCTATTCAGATGTGCCCAGGCACAGCCAGGGCTGCCCAGTGCCTGACAGGACAGCTCAAGAGCGCAAATACCCCCCTCCAAAGGCAAGTGCTGAACAGAGGGGTGACGTGGCCACCAGCTCTGCACCAGGCATGCCTGCCACCCACCCATCACCATCACCACCACCACCATCACCACCGCCACCGCCACCGCCCCTTCATGGCCAGCATGGCAGGTACCTCCCACCCTCCTCTTCCCTGTACTCATCCCAGACCAAAAATCCCCTTTTCTGGCAGTGTTGTGCAGGGATCACCTGCAAGCCTCGCCTACAGATCCCGCCTGCCAGCAGTGCCGATGGAGGGCTTGCTGGGACACGGCGCCCTGCACCCCGAGCTGCCAGGACCCTGCACCCCGAGCTGCCAGGACCCTGGTGCCCTGCACCCTGTGCTCCCAGGACCCTGACCCCACATTGCCCAGACCTTGCTGAGCCCCCCACGTCGCCTGCCTCCAGCCTGGCTGCTGCACGTTCCCCCTCCCTCCCCTTGTTCAGCGCCACAGAAACACGTGTAAAACCATGACACTGACTTTGCCTCTAATTAGCCCTTAATTTACAAGACACACTCGGAAGGGTAATTAGCTGGCGCTCCGCTCCTGACTGCTGCATCCATCTCCTCTCTGCCTCCTCGTGGGAGGGAGCCTGCTGCTGCTGGAGCAGGGAACACACTGCTCTCCTGAGACAGGGATGAGCTTGGTCCTGGGAACAGTGCTGCTGGGCTGGGCTGGGCTGNTGGGATGGGATGGTGGCTATGGCCACAGCCACGTAGCAGAGGAAGGTGAAGAAGGGAGAGCAGAAACAGGGGACCTAGAAGAAGCTCCTTCTGCAGAGGGCAAAGTCCTGCAGGGCCCCAGGGAGCACAGATCTGCCCCCTGCACCCCACCCAGCCACACCAGGAGCCCCAGCCCGCCAGGATGTGCCTTTCACCACATCTCCGAGGAGCAGCACAGGCTGCCACAAATGCCCAGTGTTTCATTTTGAAAAAAGAAACAGCTTCCAACAGCCTCTGTAGCCCTTCCAAGTTCCCTGCACCTCACTCCAGCTGCCTGGAGTCACCCAGCTGTGGGGGAGCCCCCTCACAGCCCAGCCGCTTGCTTGCTCACAGACTTGGCGCTGTGCAACTCGGCTTGTCCGAGGGAGCTGCTGGGTGGTCGCAGCATGGCCAGAGCTCTCAGGAATTGCACCCCCTTGGAAGTGACACCCTGGCAGCTGCTGGGTATGTTCCCTGTAAATTGGGCAAGTGACAGGTGACACGTAAACACTACCTGCCTCTGAGCCAACACCTGCAGGACCTGAACCCCCAAACTGCTGACAGTTCCCCAAGTCCCTCTCCCAGTCACTGATTCCTCAACCCCCTCAAAAGAGACTCACATGGCTCCATGATGCCTTTTCAGTACAGCCTAACTGATGATGTGGCACTGGATGGAAAATTACCTAAAACCAGAATGGCCTTTTCCCAGGCATGACATGTGGCAGCCTGGGTGCTTCGGTGAAACACCTGGATCAGAGCAAACCGGGAATTCTTCATTAAGATGTGGCTGCCCAGGGAACAGGATAAAGGGGAGTTAGCCAAAAGGGCACCATTGGTAAGGAAGGAGATAATTTGCAGAGTCACTTGAGGATCTTTTTAGCATCTCTTTAATATTTTCAAGAGCAATTTGGCAAAATAATACACAGGGTCTGGTGAAATTTCCTGGCGACATTATGCTGGATGCTGCTATCAGGCCCTTAGAGTGTGCAGGAAACCAGCTTTGGCACAGGGAATGGGCCATGCTGACTTTTAAAGAGGCACCAGCTGGAGAGCAGTTTTTGGATCCCCCTGGGTTTATGGCCAAGTACAGGACAGGTCTTTCCTCTGGAGTGCCAGGCCCTGCTCCTTCACAGGTAGAGGGATGCTGCTGCTGCACCACGGTGCAGAGGGACTGTCAGCGTGGCTCAAGATGGTGATGGAGGTGCTCCAAGATGGGTGAAGACACCCTGGCACGGAGCAGACCCTGAGAGGCTGACAGCACAGTGCAGGTTAATGCTATTGACTGTCTGCCAATAGGGGTCCCAAGGAGTCATCGTCACTCTGCCCCTCAACCACTTGTTGCCAACACACCACCATTTATTCCAAATAAAAACCAGGATTATTGTGAGTCACCTTGGTGTACTGGCTCCCCAGTGCCTGGCTGGAGCCCACAGCTGAACACGTCTCAAAGCCTCCCCAAAAGCTATGGCTACTCAGGACCCTGAGCTGGGCTGGAACACAGCTCCAGCTATGGGAAACTTCTCCACTCCCAGAAACCAACCGGTTCTTGAAGGGAGGTGAGAGCCAAGGAGGCTGGTAGAGCTGCTTGCCTGTGAAAACCCTGCTGGGGAGGACGTAACTCACCCCCTACGGCAAGGGGCCAGCAGCTGCCGTGGCAGGAAGGCGGTCATCCTGGGAGCCCTGTGGCTGCTGTTCCCAGAGCCACCCGTGCCCCAGAGCCGGTCCAGAGTCAGGAGTCTTTGTCAAGTTGGGTTTCTAAATGAAGCACTGCATGCTGTTACCTGGACATTGCTGGGTCCTTCCTCCTGAACAATTCCCATAAGTCTGAAGCATATAGGCTGGCTCCTACCAACCAGGAGCCCCAGGATGGAGAGGTATCATTTGGAAGGCATCAACCTGTGCACTCTCCCTGGGAGCTGACAACCATGCTGAGCACCCGTACAGCTCCCAGGCATGGCGGGGCACACTCTGGGGTGACAGATGGACAGGTGTTCTTCCTCTGCCGACAGCGAACGTCTGTGCGGAATCACTGATTCGAACTGTGGGCGACCGAGGTTTCCCAGCCCAGCTCCGTAGCAGGGCCATCAGGATCTGCCAGCTTGCACACAGCAGGAGCCGTTGCCTTGCACTGGGCCTCGCAGATGCTCTGACACAGGGAATCTCCCTCCTCTCTCAGCGCTGCCCTAGCAGACCATGGTTTTGGACATCTGCACATGCTAAGTAACTACGTGACACCCCAACTCCCACCAAAGCTGACCCGTGTGGGTACGAACCATCAGGACAAAAAACTCTGTGTGGTGCCAGTGTCTTTGGGATGACTGAGGGCCTGGGCTGGCTGTGGCAGAAGGACAGGGAGGGCTGGCCATGACACTTTCCATCCCCCAGCCAAAGCTCCAGGACACACAAGATGAGCCAGTGCTTCTCCAGCCAACACACCAGCTCACCTCTGGTTTAGAGGGCGACCGACCCCACGTACAGCGTTACAGGACCCAGCAGACTGGAGAAGCCTGGGAATGGGTACCTCAGGGACGCTGCCCCCAAAATCCTGCACCGAGGGCACATCACCAGCCCGGGAACTGCGGGCAGCTGCAGCCACTCCATCTGCCTCCAGCCTGAGCTCTGCCTCACCACGTCCCCGCACAGAGCAGAGCCCATGGTGCCAGCTGAGGCACCTCACGTCCACCCACAGAGCAGCTCCATGGCCAAGGAAGGCGAGCCCTGCAAGGAAAAGGCAGATTTGTGGAAGAGCAATGGCACACCTGGAGCCAGGGCGGGGCCAAAGGAGCCCTCGGACTGCCCAAGCTTTGCTGCACAGCACAAAGTCACATCACAGGTCTGCCCCTATGTCACTCCTGCCTGAACAATGATGGATCTGCCAGAAAATCTTATCCTGACTTGAATATTGCCAGTGCCAGAGAGATCACAGTGATGCTAGGTAAGTGGTTCCAGTGGTTAATTGCCTTCACTGCTGAAATCTGGGCCTTATTTCTGGCCTGAGTTGTCTTCCTTCTGCCACTGTCACTGGATCCTGGTACATTTTATCTGATAGAGCTCTCTCACCAAATTTCTGTTCCTACACAGGTATTTACAGATGGTGTTGAAATTACCTCTTAACCTTTTCTCCAATAAGCTAAATATACTGAGCTCATCAAATCTTCCTATAAGGTGATTCTGAGAGCACTTCCTGGTTTTTACAGCCTTTCCTGTCCATCATACCTCCTCTCATCCTGTGGACCCATGAATTCATTAATCTGAGCCCTGTGCAAGTCCTCTCCACCCCAAAACTGACTATTACCATCCACACATGAAAAAGACCATGACCACATCTTCTACAATTCCTGAATTAAATAATTCAGCCTTGCTGATTCCAACATGTCCACATCTCCTACCTGCTGTTTAATTCGCTACCTAATTACAGCTGGAATATGAAGAATTCATCATTCTGTGCTGAGATACATCATCTTGCCTTTCCCAAACACCAATACAAGTGTTCACTGAACACTTTGCTTTTTTTCCTTATTAACCGTTCTATTTTTCCCACACAGTAATGGAGAAATGCTGGGTTAGGATTCATTAGTTCCTAATAAACTTGAAAAAAACCCTTTCACTGTCTGTAACTCCACCAGTTCCTGTTCTGCATCCCCTCGTGCAGCGATGGCAGTGCAGGCTCCTGTGCCAGCCAAGGTGGAAGGTGGGCTGGGAAACGAGCTCCCAGTACCAGATCCATCACCTCTATCTGTATGTGATATGGAAACCCCATGAACACACAAAAGCTCAGGATTAGGGACTTGGTGAGACACATGAGCAGTGACTGCTCTTGTGACTCACAGGCTGCACAACTGTCACAGGGTGAAGCAGCTGCCTAAGCAGCCACTCACCCAGCACTGGGCAAAAATGAGTCTTTGGCACGGAATGGTGGTGAAGGAGACCACACTGCACATCCACACCAGGCTGCAGAGACCAAGACAGAGAGAGCACCAGGGAGGACCCGGGAGCTGCCCTGTGCTCAGCACCTGGAGCCAGAACTGAGACACAGGAGTTGAGTTTTTGCCAAGTAAAGCAGCTGTAAGAGTGATGAAAGAGAGGTTTTCCTCTGGGAGAAGGGAACAGAGGTGAAGTGACAGACTTGGGCAGATGTCCCCAAAATGGGAAGCTCTCCATGGGGCGGGCAGTGTTGGTGTCCCCATCAGCTGGGACACTTCTGTCCCCACAGAGAAGGAGATTGGGAGTTCTCCTCAGCAGCTGTGCTGTGCTGGTGCTCTTACTTCATCCGTGACTTTGTTCCTAAATTCCTCATCACCATTGCTTGCCAAATGTTATTTAACTTGCCCCCTAGATCTGGCGGGCATGGAGCGTGATCCGGGGCAGCGTAGGGCTGCCAGGCTCCGTCATGAGCCCGGAGCAAATGGTGACACAACCCTTTGTGTGGCTGCAGCCACAGTGAGTCTGGGAACACAAGGAGCTGGAATCCTTCACATAAAGCCAGGAGGGTCACTTCGAAGGCTGCTCACAATTAATCACTCGTGGCGGATGTTGGGCTGGGAGCGCTGGCATGGGTCTGAAGGGCAGCAGGAGCCTCCACCATGGCTCCAGCTGGCTGTGCCGGGCCACACCAGTGCCACCAGCCTCCAACCAGCTGCAGCTTCCAACCCCTGCTCGGCACTTATCCATTACTTTATCACGTTGCCGTTAATTTTATTGCTTTTCATACACACACAGATACAGCTACACAAACCACAGCAGCACCATGCAGCCAGCTCCCTCTGCCTGCCCCTTCTCGCTATTGGGACAGAGAGCAAACAGTCCATGTCTTCTCTCCACCAAGACTGACATTTTGTTAAGCAGTACAACCTTCCCTTTAACTTTCTGGTATCCAGTAAAATATTCTTTAAAAACTTCTAATTACGCTTCACTTTTTTTTCCTGTTTAAGTTCCTTCTCCCAAAAGATCTGGGAGATAATTGCTTCCAGCTTGGTGAAATTGGCTCGGATACATTTTTGTGTGCGTGTGTCTGTGCATGTGTGTGTTTAATACTTCATTTCTGATCTGAATTTTACTCTGCCTGAACACCAGCACAATACACCCGGGTTACTTTTACACAAGGCACTACTGAATTTAGTTTGGTGATTGGCTGAAGTGGGGGTAACAGAGGCGTTCTCCTTGGGAGCTGCTCTGCTGTTTGGAACCAGAATTCAGAAAGTCCACAGGAGCTTTACTGCAACTTCATAAAGTCCTTCAGTGACTTTATTACGTTAATGTCATTTACTGTCCAACACGTTACAAAGAATTACCTCAGAAAACCAAGGCGCTGGGAATGAGCAGCAGGAGTGGATAAAGGAAGTATGGTCCATGCTCCAAATCACTCTCCTGGTCTGTTACTATGAACAGAGGTGTCATTTACGGTCCCTGCAGAAACCTGGAATCACAAGCTGCAGAAAACATGCAAGTAACGCCGTCCAAAACACAACCCAGAAGAGATGCCGCGCAGCAGCCCCCTGAGATCCCTGCGGTGGGAAATGGACGCTCACGACAGGCAGCACTGACATGGATCCCCGTTTGCATGTGCAGGCAGAGCGGGAACCTGGCTCTGACAGAACTGCAGGAGAGAAGGAAGCACAGCCAGAACTTTCTGGGCTTGCTGAGGAGTGTGGACCTGGACCAGCAGTGACCGATGAAGAACAGCCCCTGCCCCCAGCTCCCACATGCAACTGGGAAAGGGCCATTTGGGGATGCTGGAATTGTATTTTCCTACATAACTCCGGTTTCTAAAGCCGTTCACTCATACAAAGCTTTATCCACCCCTGCCTGCTTTGTCCACAGAGGCTGCTTGGTGTGCAGCAGCACAACCTCCTGGGGTGCACAAATTCAAGGGGATGGAGCAAGCCCTGCTCTGTTTGGAGAATAGGATGGCCTGGTCCCTTGCCTGCTAGTGATGAGCTTTTCCACGTTCCTCTGGGACACCTCCCTGTCCAGCAGCAGAGTGCAGACCCCAGGCAAAGGCCCCATGTGCTGATGGCAGAGGCAGGTCCAGACAGACTCACCACTGGAGCCACTGCCTGGGCTCAGGGATGAGCTGGGGCTGTGTGACAGCAGAGAGTAGGAATTTGTGGCCTGTAACAAGTCGTTCCCTGGCCCCTCTCCCTCCTGCAGCACAAGTCTGGGTTGTATGGATGAGAAAGCTTGAGTTGCTGGAGAAGGCTCTCAGTCCACCTTGGAGAACACTGGCCACCCCTGCAGCCCAGCCCTCCCCGGCAGCACCAGCAAGTTATTTACACTGAGATTTTCATAGGTGGCCACTAATTACACCCTTGTAGCTTATCCAGGTGCCCCATGCAAGGCACCCTGAGCCAGGTGTTCCAGAATGCAGGATGCTGAGAGCTACAGCCGCAGCCCCCAGGCCTGGCTATCTGCCCTGTGCCCACCTGGCTGCCCTGTGCCCACCTGGCTGCCCTGGACACCTTGGCCAGCCCTGGGCAGGGCTCTGATCACCATGGCACTCTGCTGCCTTGTGCTTCTCCCTCCCTGCTTCTCTCCTGCTCCCTGTCTCCAAGGCCTTTTCCCTGCTCAGCCCTGCACTGCACAGCTCCTTAGTGATCTGGTAAGGAGTAAGTATATCAGCTCCCAGTAATTATCTCTAATTAGGGTTAGTGATTATACTGTTGGGTTGGAGAAAATCAATCTCTGCTTTTCCACTGGGGAGGGCAGGGAGAGCTGGGGTGCAGAGGGAGGAAGCACCAGCAGCTCCCTTCATGCTCCGATCCCTTCCATGAACCTCTCCCTGCCTGCACGGCTCTGGAGCTGCCTGTTCCATGAGCACGAGCCATGTGGAGCTGTGTCTCTGAGGTGGCTGTCAGGACACGGCCTCACTCTGTCACTGGTCTGGACAAGGCGGGGACAGCCCACCCTGGCAGGAGAGCAGAGCCAGGGCTGGTGGCACAGCGGGCACAGCACGGCCAGACTCTCACAGCCCACTGGGCACTTCCACAGGACAGGGCTGCGGGGGCTCGTGGCCTGTGTGGAGGCACAATGCAGTGCAGGGCGCTGGAGCTGCAGAGGCTCCCCAGAAGAGCAGCATGGGGCAGAGCCCTGAGGACGTCCTACATCTCCTCTGGGCACAGGGTTTGCCCAGCAATGAGCAGGGACTCCTTCCACTATCCCAGGCTGCTCCGAGCTCCATCCAACCTGGCCATGGACACTTCCAGGACAGGGCAGCCACAGCCCACGAGTGTCAGCAACTGAAAGGGCCTCAGGGCCTCACAGGTGAGTACTTCCTCTGGGGACATGGGATCCAACCCACACACCGCTGCGAAATCCCCACAACTACCGTTCAAGGGACTTACACCAAGCCTTGCCCAAATCAGCCTCTAACAATGCGCTCCTCCTGTCCCGAGTGCCTGGGGCAGACTGAGCTCTGAACGACAGGAATGGTGAAAAGGCCAAATTCTTGAGAGAGAAAAAGCAATTCTTGGGCTCCAAACTGGGGGCACAGAGTTAGCAGATGCTGTTGACACTTTTGGCTTCACGTTCTCTTTGCCTCAGTATTCCTTCTTTAGAAAGAAATAACAGCTGAGATAATCAGGTTACAATGCCTGGAAATATGAAATTCATCCTAACTCTAGCATATCCTAGCAAATAATACCTTGAGCTGATCCAGCAGAATCTCGGCCCTCCAGCCTTCTGTCCAGCACTAGAACCAGGCACCAAGGATTGCCGGTCCTGTCCTGCCTTGTGTCATCCCACCCGGCTGCCGCCACACTCCTCCTCTTCCCACAGAGTCCTGACAAATTCTAGCTTCCACTCAATGCAAAACTTTAAACCAACAGCTCAAGCCTCACATTTGGATTCATCCTCCACCTTCAGACATGCAGATAAACATTCGTAAGAGGTTACTGTATGACTGTAATGGTGAATGTATAATATTTATAATATACATATGAATTTGCAGTATTTTATACATGATTCATGATGCAAAATATTAATTACAGATAAATTTTAGTAAATCTCTCATCTCAGCTTCATCTTCAGACTACAAACAACCCTTTAACATATTACTGGGAAGGGTAGAAGTCTCACACGGAGGAATAGACAGACCCTCACCCTCTTCCTTTCAGCTCGGCATCCCCACGTCTGAGTTACAGAATCCCAGACTGGTTTGGGTCGGAAGTGACCTCAAAGTTCATCCACTTCCACTCCCTGCCCTGGCCCCTGGCTGAACAGCAGTGACTAAGGTTGGACTTTTGCAGTCAGACTCAACAGAAAGCCAAGCGAGCGAGCCGAAATCACAGCTGGAGGGAGGGAGGGAGGGAGGGAGGGAGGGAGGGTGCGTCCCCACAGCTGGCACCAACCCAGCTGTGCGTGGGCACTGCCCCCACCTCGGTGCCAAGCAGTCCCGCAGGCCGCGGGGCAGGCACTGGGGGCCCTGCTCTGGCTTTCATTCTGCTGCCCAGCTCACAGGGACTGCGATAAAGAGCACAGTGGACAGGATCCTGCCTCCAAGCAGAACACACCGAAGCGACACGTGGCGGCCGTGGAATTAAGAGCAGGAGGCACACACTGCGCGTGGAACAGAGCAGCCGTGGGACTACGGGCAAACCCCAGGGACAACAAAATCCATCCAGCTCTCCTGCAAAGTGGAGCACAGGTGTAACTTGGGATGTTCCTGGACACACCCCACGGCAGGGTGACCTGAGCTGCTGGGCACGGGGGAAGCAAAAGCAACTTTGTTTCAGAAGTGAGAGCTGAGCTTTCCCCCCTGAGTCCCCAAATTTCCATTCTTTCGTAGGAGATTAATGACCCTGCTCTGACCTGAAGAATCTGTTGTGCAGCCACAACCAGGAGAAAGGCAGGAGATGATCCACCAGCCTCCTGTCTGCCATGACCTGCACCACCCTGCTCTCAGTGCTCTTCTTCCCTCAATGTCATTGTCCCCCACGGCGAGCAGCGGTGTGCCAGGGAAACAGGTTTTCCCTTTTCTTTGTTAATTCTTCCCTCATTACATTTGAAATTCCACAATCAGTGTGCACTGTAATTGTCGAATTTGATGCTAATGATTAATGAATTAAACATGGATCCATCAATTAGTCCTCGGAGAATAATTCTGCATAAAGCAGCGGATAATGTAATTACAGTAACAAAGATAATGAGATGTTAACATCGACGGAGCCCGACGTGACATGATCACAGCAGGCTCAGCAACCCCGGCCTGGGGGAGCCAATCCCTCACTCTGCAGAGGCAGAGCATCGGGGGGCACGGGCTTGGTGGGGGGGGCCCTGCCACCGCGGTGCTCCCCCGGCACCAGCACCGGCACCGCGCTCTCCACCCGCCTGTCTTGTGCAAACGCTCCCGGCCGTCCGCTCCAGAAGCCACAACAGAGCTGTCAGGTGCCAGCATGAACCCAGCGAAGATCCTGAGCTGCCCGGAGACCCAGCACCATGCCCTGCCATCGTGACGTTTGGAGCGGCTGAGGCCAGCACAGGCTCGCTCCCACCACCCCGCCTGGCACAGGGGCCCGGGGACAGGCACGCTGCCACACTCCGTGCACCAAGGGCTCCCCGGCCTGTGCTGCGGAGCCAAGAGTCAGTGCCAGCACACAGAACTCGGCCCAGGGACAGCTGGACCCTTGTCACCTCAGAGCAAACAGGAGCATCAACCAAGCCCTGCGTGCCAAGCAGTGCCTCCCAGCACCACACACTCTGGAAAACGCTCTCCCTGCAGGAGATGCAGGAGCCATGCTGCAGAAGCAGGAGGAGGAAGAGGACTCACACTGGCCCCGGCCCCAACACACGTGTCAGACCACACAGACTGCTCCTCGGGCCGAAGGGAACTGACCAGCGGCAGCCCCCACCTAAAACCCTCCAGAGCTCGAGCTCACGCCTCCGTGCCGAGTCCAACTGGCCCGTCCTGCTCAGCCTCGCCTGCGCTGAGGACGTGGCTGCCATGTGCTCACCTGCACCACTCGGCAGCATGCCCCATGGGAGACTTACGGTCCTCAGCAAGCTGGAGAATCCCCCATGAGCCCCACAGAGTGGAGTAGAACTTTCCCCTTTAGCCTGCTCCCTTCACTCTGTGCTCTGGCTCTCCCACATTTGTTTCCTTCAGTCCCATTTCTGCTGCTGGGAACACCTCCAATCATTGCCTGCAGCCACAACCATCTCAGCATTGCCGCAGCCTCTTCCTTCACTTCACTTCCCACTCCAAGGCAGGCTTCCTAGTGTTCAGCTCTCCTTGGCATCCTCTGACACCCCCGAGCTGTGATGCAGTGCCAGCCTGTGTGCTCTGTGCATGTCTGTGGCACGTGCCACGTATGAACCTGCACAGGTGTCACGGTTCCACTACCTCCCTGCCCATCTCCCCTTTGCTAACACTTTGGAGCAGGTCCCTACAAAGCTCTGTGAAGCAAGAACCAAGGGCTCAGCTGGGCTGAGGCTAGGCTCTTGTGCTGACTGACACTGTCTCTGTTGTGCCACCATCTGTTCTCCCCACTGAAGTCCCTTTTCATCCCATCTGCACTTTGATACAAGCTGCCCTCGTTCCTCGAGCCAGAAACATGCGATGCAGCACAGCACAAGGGTAGGTGAGCCTGATGAACATAGCAAGGATGCACCTGGGGGGCCATGAGGAAGAGGAGCAGCAGGGATTTGAAGGAGGTACCAGACCCAGCAGTGCCACACCTCCAGTGAATACCTGCCTTCAGGCCATAGCACCATGAGCTCTGGCTCATCCCTTTCCTGCCCTCTCCAGCCCAAGCACTGTAGTTCCATCCCCTGCCATGGGCAGGGACACTGTCCACCAGACCAGGGTGCTCCAATAAGTGTCCTGTCCAAACTGGCCTTGGACACTTCCAGCGATGAGGCAGCCACAGATTCTCTGGGCACCAGAGGCCAGGGCCTCACCACTCTCACAGGGAAGAATTCCCTAATATCCAATCTAAACCTCCCCTCCTTCAGTACAACATCATTCCCTGCTGTCCTGTCACTCCAGGCCCTTGGGAAAAGTCCCTCTCCATCTTCAGGCACTGGAAGGGCTCAAAGGCCTTCCCCAGAGCCTTCCCTTCTCCAGCTTAGCACCTCCAGCTCTCTCAGCCTATCTCCACAGCAGAGGGGCTCCAGCCCTTGGAGCATCTCCATGCCCTCCTCTAGATAATAGGAACTCATCCAACCTAAAATAAATCCAAGCTTAACTACAGTAAGTTGCCTTCTTGAATGGTTTAAATACTGGGGCACAATCACAACTGATCACAGAGCCCCCACTGGTTTCACTAACACAAGTCCCTTCCTCATTCCTACTGTATTTAGCTTGAAGCTGTCTATACCTGCTTTGGAGTTATTTTGAATCCTCACCAGAGCACTGCATCCATGTATTTCACCCACATACAAGTGGGTGAGGTGAGACATTTTGTTCTTCTTCTTCTCCCCTCTGTGTCCCTGGTCTTTCCTCGCCCCAGGTAAGGACCGTGTGTGCAGTGGACATCAGCCAGCACACTCACTTACCTTTGCAGAGCTCAGGTCACAGAGGAACCACAGACACTTGCCCTGAACTCTTAACCACTGGCCACCTGGTTTTGCCCAGAGGCTCCTGGGGCAAGACAGCCAATCCCTCATGTCTCCAAACTTCGTGTCCTCTGAAGATTAACTTCTGACTGGCAAAGCAGTGCAAACTTTGAAGTGCTTCCTCTCCAGTCCCCAAAACACATGTCAGATGAGAGATGCCCAGTGGATCCAGTGACAGTCTCACCCAAAGTCCCAAAAGTGGCAAAACTGTGAGGTCACTGCTAATTTGAAGCCAGGCAGATTCTCCATCAAACCCAAATCCAGCCCTGGGCATTGCTCAGGGATAAGAGCACACCACCTCAGAGGGTTTGTGCCCCATCAGTGTTGGTGACTGCATCCACTGCTATTGGGTTTGGAGGCATCAGAGCGAGACGAAAAAATTCCTCAGAAAAGCCTTCATTGATTGTGCATCAGGAGAAAAACGTTTCTGACCCTGCAGACACAGCCTGAGCCAAGACAAGACACACAACATGTGCTTAAAGCTGCTGTCCTAGTGCTGAGCCCCGCAGGGACACACCCACTCTGGGCAGCCCACAGCACTGCTCTGCTGGAGGGCCCAAGGGCAGACAGCCAACAGGGGATCCCAAATCCACAGATCCTACAGGGGAACGACCATTGTACCACAGGTCCCACCCCCAGCACACACACGCACAGCAACACCCACAAGCTGGTCTCGTGAAAAGAGACATACAGCACGTCTCGTGAAAAGAAAACTGGTCTCATTCTGAAGGTTTCAGGCAGCACTAAGTCCAGCTGCCCTCCAGATCAACTTTTCCAACATTCATTTCCCTCCTGCTAGGAAACTGCACCTCCTCTCCCGTGCAAACTGCTCTAAGTGCAGCCCCCACGCACCGCGTCTGCCCCAGCTCTGTCGCCCAGACTGAAGGGTCTCATGCCGTACTCGCTCCTTGGCACCAGTTTTCCAGCAGCAGTGATCAGTAATCCAGGCACATTCCAACTCACTCCTGTGAGCCCAACAGCACTGAGAGGACTGCTGGAAGTAGGATGTGGGGTTACGTGAGCAGTTGGTTTGACATCAGCATAAGCTCCTCTGTGGTTTGAATCCTTCCCCCAGCTCTGATAGCTCCACTAAGTCAGAGCTCAGACAAGGCACCTCTGACATGCAGGCAGAGATGTGTCCCTGTCCAGAATCAGGAACTGTCCCCCACGCTGGGGCACGCTGAGCGTGTGCGGTGGTGGTGGTGAAAGTGTCAGTGTACAGTGCAGAGCCATGGCAAGGAACAGGCAGAGCCCGTAGCCCTGGTCAGAACAGGCAGTTTATCCACAGATGACTTCTGACTTGACAAGAACAGCAGTTTGGGCTTGGGAGGGCTCGTTATGTCCTCCTTGGCACCGTGTGAGCAGAGATGTTACTGTGCCCCATTCCCCGTGTTGTGTGTGTGATGCCAGGGACTCCACCAGCTCCTGACACTCACCCCAGCTGCATCCCACCTCCCCTCAGCCCCGGAATGCTCTGAAGCACTGTGCTGACAGCAGCCCACCCACGGGGCAGCGCACAAATGAACAAGATGGGGATGTGTCACCCAAGCTCACCCTCAGTGGCAGTACTGGATTTGGAAGGATTTCTGTGATCAGCAGCGCCACCAGCACTCCCTCAGCATCCCAAACAGAGTGTGTTCCATAACCTGTGCACCAGACTGTGCCAACAGCCAGCTGGGAAGAAGGCAGGTGGAAACTGCCCACCCTGGCCAAGGACACAGTGAAGGCCTTGGGAAATGCAGGCAGGAAGGCCTCAAGTTCAACAGTTCCCCGAGGCAGGGTGAGAACCTCCCGTGGCAGCAGCAGCAAGCAAGAGCATGGCAGGAACTTTGTGAGAGGAGGAGTGTGACAGGAATTGTGAGAGGCCAGGGGGGCAGCCAGCCTTCCAGCCTCACCTCACCACACTCTGGGGCAACTGCCCCTCTTCATTGTGCACACAGAGTGATGATCCCAACATTTCTCCACAGGAAAGTGAGGAGGAAATAGGGTCCCAAAACCAGAAGGAAACAGAAGACAACTCATCAGGGGCCAAGAGCCACCCTAGTTGGGATTTCCTTTGGTTTACGGAGCAACAGCTTCCACCACGTGTAGCAGCTGACCAGCCTCAACACTCTCCTCAGGGTGAGGAAATTCCTCAGGGGTTCACACTGCCAGTTAAACTCTTTGACATTCTTCTGTCCCGGACACCAACCAGCACAAAATCCTATGAGCAGCTTACCTGGGACCTGCACAGAAATGCTAACGCCCACCAAAGGCACTCCACGAGGGCGGTGAAAGCAGGACACTTCAGAAGGGGTTCTGTTCTCAGCTCAGCACAGCCCAGGGCTGCTGACGCACTGCAGGAGGGACGGCCGCTGGCTTTGTGCCAGCCACACCAGCTCTTACCTGTGCCTGCTGCCAGCTGCGAGCTGCTCCGCTCCTTGGCCAGCCCGTTGGCTTTGGGGCTGGCGCTGGGCGCTGCTGCTGCTGTGGCCCTGGGCAGCCGCTTGCCTGGGACCTTCACCGTAGTTCTCAGCAGATCGATCTCCTTCCCATGGACGTTCTGCATGTAGTCCTGGAGAGGCACAAGGGTGGAGGATCAGCCCTGCCCCAGCCACACATGCTCAGCTCCCCCATCCTCAGGATCAGCACTAAGCCCTGTTGGATGCTGGGACAAGCCCATTTGGGAAAGTGTGGCTGGGGATCAGAGATCAGATGGAGCCAAAGGGCACGCAGGTGGCCAGCAGCTCCTCCTCCCTATCATCCCTTGTTTAATCTCAGCACTCAACTGCAACAGCTAATAATACAATACAAGGAATAGAATAGAAATAGAAATAGAAATAGAAATAGAATAGAATAGAATAGAATAGAATAGAATAGAATAGAATAGAATAGAATAGAATAGAATAGAAGCACAGTATAAGCAATGGGATACCTAGAAATTCCCTCTCAGGTCACAGCTGGGGTAAGAGAAACCCAGACCAACAGAACTCAGGTAACTCCCTTGCTCATTCACCTGCAGAGCTTCCTATTATTCAAAACTTGGTGCTTCCACCATTTCCTCGGGTACACAATTTATTATACAACCAAAACCTCATGTGCAGACTGTAACTATCACTCTGCCCTGTCTCCCAAGAGCATCTCAGCTTTCAGTCAGAATGAGGGTGCAGACTGCCAACCTCTCCTGAGCATTGTGCCCCTCCCTCTGCCCCCCCTCCCTCCCTGCTCCATGGGGCACCGTGGTTCTTCCCCAGCCCTCTCTGATGAGGCTGACTCTTCCTCAGGCTTGTGCCCTCAGAAGGCGAAGACCCAACCAATGTTTCAGAGGGGAACTGCTGGTCAGACCCCGAGGGAGCAGGGACCGACCCTGGAGCTCAAGGCTCTGGGAGGAACAGGGACGTGGAGACACCATCCCCGGGCTCCTGTGCTGCCATCAGGAGAGGAGCCACAGTTGTCCAGGGTGAGCTTGTGGCTGCTGCGGGGGGCTTGGGTTCACTCCAGTTCACAAGGAGGTCACCAAAAAGATTAATTCAGAGATGGTCCCTGTCTGCTTCCACATCCAAGAAGATAAAGACATGAACAAGCTCAGCTCAGGAGTAACAATCCTCCCATCCTGGACCCAAAAGCAGGTGGCAGGGGCTGCACAGGCCATGCTCTGTGCTCTCAGGTCATTATTTGCAAGGGTCATAGCCTCCCAACAGCACCTTCATGCCCTGGTCTGAACTCCTGTCTTTCCACTGACCCCCATGCAGGCACCCTGTCCTCACAGCACACCCCGGACACGGGGCAGCGCACCCTCCCACGCTCCCAGGGGCCGGGCAGCCTGGCCTCAGCCCTTGGCACTCACCATCCAGTACCCTAGGTGACTCTGAGGCCACCAGCCTAAGCAAACACCACACCAAGCTGCTCCCAGCTGGGTGCAGACCTGGTGACAGCCCTGGGCAGGGACCCTCAGAGGGGCTGGAGGATTTTCCCTCACTCAGCACAACTGCCGCGGTCGCCGGCTGCCTGCCGGAGCGAGCGGTCACTGGCGCTCGGCTTTTATTACCCACCATAAAACAGCAATTTCTTCCCAAGCCTCCTCGCTAATTACCCAGCCAGTTCTCTCATTTCATTTTATTACTGGAATTAACAACGAGTTCAAAGCGTGGAAAGCTATTAAGATGTGTGATTAAGCCACATTCAATTAGTTTCTACAAACAATTTAATTGATGTTGCAGATAGAATTAACAGAAGGTGATTGTGTGAATGGCTCCACTGGCTGCAAAATGGGAGCTGCTTCCCTGGCTCTGCGCAGCGCGGCCGGCGAGCCTGGGCTCAGCCACGCACCTTCCCAGCAGCAGAATTCTCTCCAAGGCTTTTGGGAAGCGATGGGAAACTGCACCAGGCTCCTCACACAACTTGTTCTTTTCCTGTCACTGAACACATTCACAGAAAGGTAAAAATACAGATGCAACAAGGAGAGCCCTGCTGAATCCAGGGATCAGGCCCCCAGCACTCCTGCCTCCAGCTCCAGGCACCCCGCTTGTCCCTGAAACCACCAACGGCTCCCCTGCAGAGGCAGAGGTGGCACCTCAGGGCAGGAACCCACTGACTGCCCCAAGTTCCCGAGCATGAACTGGGGCTAGTGGTCAAGGCAGATTTGCTTCCATCAGGAAAGCAATTCCAGAGCCAGGGCCAGCTCCCCAGCACCCACTTCGCCAGCCTGTGAGTGCAAACCCGGAGTTACGGCCAACTCCTGTTGACAAAACTTTCAAGTTGGACTGCAGGTGCCACGATCCAGACCCAGAAATAGGCTGAGTGACGAACTCCCAAAAGCAGATGAAGAGCTCCACCAGGAAGCTTCGGTTGGTAAAATCAGCACTGCCAGAGCCAGGCCCTGACCTCCATCCAATGGGGCACAGACACAGCCTGGCCAGATGCGCACTGGAGGAGAAAGAAATCAGGGCTGCTGATCTCTGGGGTCCCAACACCCATCCCAGGAGGGACAAGGAGAGAATGTAACAGAGATGGAAGAGAAGACAAGCCAGGAACTGCCCTGACTCATGCCAAGGAATAGCCACAGGGACAGAAAAAGAGCACAAAAATGCACTGGGGCATTGAACATCCTGATGGATGGGAAAGACTCTCTGTAAGGCTCAGCCTGCCCTCAGGGACCCCTCTGCTGCACAGAATTCTGCCATCCCCCAGACACATGGCAGCACAGGCAGGGAAGAAGCTGGGACTTCCCATCCCATGGCAAGAACTGGAAGCTGCAGGCCCCCTTGGCCGACGCTCTGTGGTTTGTTCCAGCCCACAGCTCCCCTCACCAGCCAGCCTAGGCTCTGCTGCCACATTGAAGTGATAGCAGAGTACGTGCCCATCCTCGGGAGCACAAGTTTGTTTCCACCCCTAATGTGCTCTGCTTGTATCATCCTGTGAAAGGACATGGCAGCTTCGCCTTGCCCACAGGATACAAATCCACCACAGCACCTCCTGATTCACTATGGAAGATGGGGAGCAGCAGATACAACGGGACATCCTCCTCCGGACTGCCTCTTCCTCCTGCTTGTCCCTGCATCTATCCCTTCCAAGCAGGTCATAAACCAGGCACCAGAGGGAAAGGGAGGAAGAGAGGCTTTGCTGATCCCAACAGCATGCTGCCAAAACTGCAGCACACAATGGGGCACGATGGTGGGTGCCAGAGTCCGTTCCCAAGTTCTCAGGCAGGCGATGCCACGGGAGCACGCAGAAGCTCAGCCTTGCAGCACACAGGCTGGGCAGCCCCATGCTCTGTGCCCACGTGTAATCCACCCTCGCTGTAGGTAAACACATTGGGCGATACAGCTCCTATCTCAGGTGCAAGGTTCAGAGCTCCCCGTGGAAACTGGGCAGGAGAGGCCCAGCTCGTACCACCCTCAGCAATGGGCTGTGGATCACCAGTGGCACCAGCTGGAAGCAAACCAGATTTTTTCTCGGGGCAACGCAGTAACAAAATGAAACACTGAAGTGCAGGAGGGAAAGCGAGTGGCATCAATCTTGATCACCCCCTGAGGAAGGAATGGTGAAAAAAGGAGAGAAACCTGGTGTGTGGCAGCAGCAGCATCTGAGAGTGGCTAAACAACAGCCCAGAAATTGCTTTGCCTCTACAGCTGATGGAAACAACAGTCCATGGTGGAAATATGATAAACCCATACGCACAGGTGAGCACACACACAGAGATGGCAGCAGCAGCCACTCCCTCCTGGTTTGGGGCTCCAAAGACCAAAAACTGGGGTTACAAAGTTAGAGAACTGCGGACCACAGCATAGTACAGAGATTGAGGACTATAAGAAAAAGCTCCAACAAATTAGAGAAAGCAAATGCAATGGCTGGGTCTCCAGTTCAAGGACAGGAGGGTCCAGGGGCTCTGGAGCTGGATAACTCAGCATGGTAAACCCTGGAGTGAGGGTGCAGGGTTGGCAATGAGGAGAAAGACTCTGAGGCTCAGGGCACTCCAATACCACACACCTGAGGAGATCGGGGACAGACTGAGGGCCTGGGAACATTCACAAGAGCTGCAGCACCTCGTTCTCCTTGCAGCCCCGTCAAACACCCTGTGCCCCCCAGCCAGTGCCCGTCTGTCTGTCCTGTGGCAGTATGTCCTTGGCAGAGGCGCTGGGCCTGTGTCACAGGTGTGGCTGTCCGTGGCTGCTGCCGCAGCAGCAAACTGTGCTCGAGAGGGAATAGGGAAGAAGCCATTAGCCCCACAGTGGGGAGGCGACAGAGATGGATGGGGCGGCAGCTGCGTGCCTGAGCCAAGTGGCGAGGAGGATCAGAGCTGCACCGACGGCAGCTCAGCTCGGCAGGCTCTGCACAGGCACCTCATCTCCATTACCCAACACCTAGCAGCCAGGAAAACTATTTCACACCCAAATGGCACCATCAGATATGGTCGCAAAGAGTTCTCTGCCTGCTCCTCATCCGGCTGCAGCGTAGGCCCCGCTTTAATGGACTGAGCAGGCAAACAGGAGACAACTGCAGCTCCCCAGTGTAATCTTGCACAGAGCGTGTTTCCACGAGCCTAGCACTGAACAAACAGCCTGCAGGAGAGAGAGTCTCCTCCAGACCCTGGTAAAAACCAGGTCTGCTGAAAATGCTGCCTTTGGAGGTGGCCAACACTGAACTCCTGCACAGGGCAGAGCCCAGAACTCCCACCTGCTACCAAACTCTTTCCCCGCCCCTCTCTGCCATGATGGCCCCTGCAACAGCACCTGCTGCAGCAGCCACAGCATGAAGGACACTGCTCTGTCCCACCCTGCTCCTCTACTCAGCCCAGTACTCACGTGCAGGCTGGGGTGGTAGGTGAGGACCCCATTGTCACACAGAGTCACGTACTTCTTCTTCCATTCCTTATTGAGGGACTTGCCGCTGCGTTTGAGGAGAATGCCCTAAAAGAGAGGAGTCAAGAGTCTCAGATGGTGTTTGGTCCAGGCACCTCACACTCCGCTCCAGCACTGCCCTTGGAGACTGGTCTTTGAGAAGAAACGATGAGCAGACTCAAGAAAACATCTTCTAGGTCGGCTTGCCCACAGCATCTCCCTGGGCTGCACCCTTCCCTCACCAACCCTCAGTCCCCACAGACAGCCCCCTCCCTTTCAGGGATAAGGGTCTCCACATGTTAGTGCCAAGGTCCAGGTCCTCTGAGGGACCCATCACATCCCCTGGTGCCCCAAACCACTCCCTGTGAGAAATGCCGAAGGGCAGTGCCCACACAGGGCAGGAGCCAACCTCACTAGCACAGACACAGATCGCTCCCAGACCTTCTCCCACCACCCAAAGCACAGAGGGATAGTCAAGGCAGGGAAAACTGGGGACAGGCCAATTGAGAAACAACACTCCAAATACAGGTCTCCCAAGGGATGCACATTTTCTCGCCTACTTGTGAACCTGAGAGCTGTCAAACAGAGTAGGGACACATCGCAGGAGGGAGTGCAGGTCCTGGGCAGTTGAGAGTTAGGGTCATCCCCTTTTCTCATCAGGATTTTACACGAGACCCACCCTGCTGCCTCTGGCACAACACGCTCCCAGGGCCAGGAAATTACTGCACTCGCATGTGCTGAACTCCCTCTTCCCACCAGGGTAACGCAGAGCTAACTCCATTGATCTGAACCAAGGCTCAGAGCTCAGACCCTCCTCATCTTCTCCCCACCCATTTCTGCCTCCTCAGGAAATCTACCTCCAGCAGCAGTTCATCATGTACCAGGTAAGGACAGAGGTGGAGAGGGAGAAGGAAGCTGGGGCAAGACACCAGGTGCAAGGGCTCTGCAGCAGGGAGAGTGTTGCAGCGGTGTTTCCAGGAGAGTACATCAAGCATTCTGTCGGCAGGGAGGGAAGGACAGCGTGGGGGGACGAAAGTAGGAATGAATAACAGAGTCTGGGAAAAAGCTGGATCTACCAACTGTCGGGCCTGGGCCCTCCAAAAGTGCTGTCTGGACAGACACCCAGACTGCCTGTTCCTAACGTGGCAAAAATCTGGGCCCCAGGCCAGCCCCTCCTCAAAAACCTGGGCAGAAAGTCTCAGCCCTGCCAGCCTCAGCATATTTGAGGGCCCCATCCCAGTGCCTGGAGACTGAGCTGCTGCGCCTGTCCGGCCCAGCACAAAGTGGTGGGGTTTGGCACATGCAGGGGGACAACACTGCCAGACGTGACCGTGAAATCAGCAATAAATAGTGCAGAACAGGCAGAAGTGCCCCGTGACCACTCCAGCTCGGTGCTCAGGCAGCAAACAGCGGGAAAAGGAACTGCCTCCTGCACACGCAGGGACAAGGCAGCGAAACAGAGTGGCTAGGGCAAAGCTGCGTGTGGGCTGGAGCAGATCCCTTGTCAGGACTGGATCCCTTGCCAGGATCTGATACCTTGCCCTCAAGAGCTCAAAGGAAATGAGCTGAAGAACTCACTCAGTAGTAGTCAGAAGGTGCTGATGGGAACATGGCATGAATGTGGCAGCTGACCGACAGTTCCTGCTCTGCTAAGATCTGCCAGGGGGCAAGCAACAACCCTTGGAATCACGGCTGGACGCTCACACCAAGCAAATCTATGGAAAAGCTATGGCAAAGAATGAGAGGAGAAGAGAGCAGAGCAGCCAGTGTCAGCCGGTGCAAACAGGACATTAGAGAAGCCTGGTTCCACCTTTGGTAAAACACAGTATCTGATGGCAGGAGTGACTGTGCTGACAAGCGTTTTTAGCTTTCTGTCAGGTCCTTAACTGAGTAGCAACACCCTTAAACACCAGCTGCACAAAACCCATAGAGCCAGTAATGGATGGAATGAGAACTAGTCAAGTGCAAGGTCTCAAAACATATCCATGTCTGAGAACAAGTGTGGTTATAAATGGCAAACCTGTGTCCAACAGAAGGACTTACAGAGGTTTAGCCAACCTGCATCTGACTCACACTAGTTCACCAATGTCTTGCTCAAATGGACTCCAAGAAAACACAAAACCAGAAAACCTAACGGTAATGTGGCAACTGCGTGGTGTAAATCAGTGCAGTGACTGGTCCTTAACCCCAACTGCCTCCTCACTGGGCAAACTGAGCTGCTGAGGACAGCAGGCACAGTCCTGCTCAAGGGGCCACCTGGCAGGACCCTGCAGTGGGCTGTCAGGGCAGGTCCTGCACAGGGACTGGGTGGGAGCAGCCCACGTGTGAGCTCTTGGGCCAGACGTGCCATCACTGAGCAGCTCCCAAGCTCCCAGTGCTCCACGGGAAAGGTGCCTCAGTCTGGCAGCGCTTGTGGGGCCACACAGGGCAGACAGAGTAACTCCCACCTGTGATCACAGCAAAGTAGAGCTGCACGAGTGCTGGGAGGTCACCTCGCCCCTCCCTCCCTGGACAGCTCAGCCGTACCACGTCACTCCAACCTCTTCACAAAGCCTGCAGTGATGGACACTGGTCCTCCCCACTGGAGATGGGATCCTGATGTCCCCACACCTCCCAGATGAGATGGTGGCCATGCCGTGCCAGGGGCAGGACAGCTGCCTGGTCCTGCCTGCCGTCCTCCCACACGCAGCTAGCAGCACTGTTTCCTCAGCACCCTGGTTCCGGACCTACCCAAAAGTGTCCTCTCTAACACCACAGCTGGGCCACACATTTTCCACACCGTGTATGAAAATGATTGTTCCTCCTCCCATACAAAGCCAGTTTAACATCCACCAGCTCACCCAGGTAAATGGTGAATTCTCTGTAATTCAGAACATCTGTTTGGTATCTTTCAAACAAATCTGCTCAAGACCAGGCTGAACTTACAGATCTAACTCAGAGTCGCTGTGTGGAATTCTCTCTTCTGAGCATGACAATTCCTTCTGGACACAGTGACCACTTCTGGGCATGAAGATTCCTCCTGGGCATGTAATGATCCTTTCTGGCCATGATGATCCCCTTCTGGCCTTAAACCCAGCTCAGTTCCACAGCCTGACCTGCCCACACATCCTGCAGAACAGCTCCTCTCCTCACCTCCACGTGTCTTCAAACTGATGCACCTTGATGCTACGAAACACCCACTCCAGCACTCCCAGCCTGCCCCAAACACACGCTGCCTGCAGAGAACAGTTCGGCTGCAGTTAGGTCAGCCTCAAACCTGCAACTCGGCAAACTGAAGCACAACCAAACTCCGAGCCGGAAAGGAGGGCCCAGCACTGCAGCCCCTTTTTGCAGGCCAGAAGGAACAGGAGTCCAAAAGTGGGAAACAACCCACGGCTGAGGCCGTCTGCCCGTGCTCCTGTGCACGCTCCCAGCCAGGCTCCACGCGGCTCCAAAACCCCTGTGCCAGCGCACGCGGATGCTCCTCAACCTCCCTCTGCACCCTGTGGGAAGACTCACAGGAAATAACTCCTCCACAAGTTTCTTCCCGTGTCACACACAAAGGGAAGGAGGTGACAGAGACGAACGGCAGGAGAGCCCGACCCTCTTCCTCTCCCCACTCTTCTTCCCCTTCCCGGCATTCCGTGGGCCGTGCCCGGCTCTGTGCCGCGCTGGGCTGTGCTGGTGCACAGTAAAAGCAGCAGCAGCAATATGCAGCGTAATGAAGCAGGGAGCGGCGATGGCCCCCAGAGGACTCGTTTCCTCCACAAATCTCCCTTCCACTCACTTTTTGCTAAGAATTTTAACACCAAACTTAATTGTGAAGTCGCGTATTGATTGGAAAATGCAAATGGCAATTTAAATGTAATCTAAGCTCCCAGCATGATCCCAGCTCCCAAGGAGGAGGAGTCACCCGCCTTGGGCCCTGCTGGAGTGCACGGCCCGAGCAGAGCCAGGCCAGGGGCCAGGGGACCCCCGGGCTGCCAGCGTGCTCCATGCAGCCTTCCCAGAAAGATCTGGTGGATGTGCAATCAAGGAGCTCATTCCTGGTAACAAACAGCTGAGGAAGCTTCGTCTCTCGGCCTAATTAACCCACTTCTCGGAGACAAGCGTCCAGCTATGAGGGAACTCTTCCAGCCTTGCAGGACCATCACTGAAAGGACACTGAGGCACAGGGACCCCGAGTCCCTGGCACGGAGCAGCCCTGGCAGAGGCACCAGCTGCCTGGAGGGCGCATAGATGCTGTCCCAGGTGTGGGGGGTCCCAATACCCACAGTCTCACCTGTCCCCTTGGGGTGCTCCATCTTTTCCAGACGTGCATAAGGGAGACAGATCAGGTCACCCAGAGGTGCTGTGCTGGAGAAGGTGGTGACAAGTGACAACCAAGCACCCTGTAGTAGCAACACACATCCCTCCTCAGCCAAGTCTCCTCAGTGTTTCTCCTTTCTGCAGCACCCAGCCCAGCCTCCTGCTTCCCAGCTCCATGCAAACCCCAGGCCTCGCATGCTGAGGAGGGCTGCCAGCATTCCCAATGCTTGTTTTGTCCTCACAGAGACCAGGAAGGGACCGTGGATCACACTGATTGCAGCCATGGGTGTCACGGGAGAGCCTGCTGCCCCAGAGCACTCGCTGCCTTCAGCCGTCGGTTGGCGATGCAAGCACGGACCAGCCTCGTTCATCCACGCTGAGGAACCCAAACGCTGCCGAGGTGAGCTGCCAGCAGCCCCAGCACCAACACGCCAGCCCAGTGGTGCCCATGCCAAGGGAAGTGAACAGGGCAGTGCTGGCCACAAACCCAGGCAGGAGATCCTGCACATTTGCTACTCACAGCCCCAAACCCACCAGCTTCTCTGCTTTTGTGGCGGGGCAGGACCACTGGGCGGTCTAAGAGGAAAACTAACTAAAGGCCCCACACTCCCACTGCCTCTCAGAGACAGCCAGCAGTGAGACCTCCACCATCTTCCAGAAGGGGCAGGTCCATACCAGAGACCAGAGCGACTGTCCCCTGTCCCGAGTCTTTGTGATACAGAGCTACACCTCCTGGGAGCTCCTCTCCCCTCTGGTGGTACCAAGCCATCACTCCTTGTGCCATAGGGCCGCGGCAGGGATGTGCCGAACTGCAGCGCTAACCTCACTCTGGACCCCCTAACAACCCCTTCCCCACAAGCCACATGTGGGTATCTGCTGGCACAAGCTAGTGTCTACCTGTCCAACACCACTTCCCCCCACGTATGTTCCTGTAAAAACACTGCCAGGATCTCTGATCTCTGTGAAATCACCTCTTGCAACTCTGGCTATGGAGCCCTGAACCCAGCATGGACCTGGGTCCCCCATGGGAACTCTTTGCTCCAGGGTCTCCTCGTGAGCTGCTGCTGCCATGAACTGGTCCCTCCGCTCAGTCCTGAACCAGGCAGCAGTTTGGCATCTCCTCCTCCTTGCAAAGCCCAGAAAGGATGTACAGGTTGTGTTTGCAGACCTGGGCCTCCGTTGGTCCCAGTTCTCCCCATTTCACACAGGAACAGCACTGCCCTGCCCACAGCATGGAACAACTTAATCCCACTAAACCAGCACGGCCTCTGGCAGAGCACGCAAGGCCTGGCCCTGTCAGCAGCACAGAGACACAGGAGCAGGTAAAGCAATCACCCTGCTCTGCCGAGTGGAGGGAGATCCTGGAAAAAGGAACCCAAAGGTCCAGGCACGAAAGGCTGTCAGGAAGGGAAGGAGGGGAGGGAGGGGGGGCCGGGGCCCTCCCAGGACCAGCCTTCTGGCAGGAAGCAGCAGGCTCTGGGGAACCGAGTCAGGTCTCACTGAGGGCTCCAGCTGCTCTACTCTCAGCCTCCCTACCTCACCACAGAACAGCCACCCACCGCTTCCCCTGCTGCCCAGGTGGGGCTGACCTCAAACCAGAGCATATGGGCACTGCCACCGCAAACCAGCGACCCACCGCAATCAGCGACCCACCTCAGGCCAGTGGCCCCCGCACACCAACAACGACCCAGCACAAACAGTGGCCCACGGCACGCCAGCCGTGCTGCAGGGAGCAGGGCATGGCCCAGCACGCAGCTGGGCTGCCTCTTCCTGCTGGTGCTGTGCCAAACTTGGGCACCTCAGGAGCAGAGCCCCCACATGTGAGATCCCACAGCCCCCACCCCGGCATTGCTTCTCCTGTCACTGCTCCCTCTGGCCCCAGAGCACGCTGCCTTCCCAGCACTACCCTCCTTTCAGCACACCCCGCTGCCCAGGGCACCAACAGCCCTGCACAAACCTGCCGCAGGATTACTCCATGGGCAGGGAAGGGCAGGAGTTCTGGCAGCTCCAGCAGTGAGCAGGGTCTCTCTCTTCTGACCCACCACTCCACTCCTCAGCTAGCCTGGCCTCACTGAGTCCTTCCCTGTGGAATCTCAGCATGGAGTGGTACCAGGCAGCCAGAACCTGGTGGGGATGTAGATTCTACTCTCCTGCCTCACGTCCCAGCACTCCTGCAATGCAGAGACACAACTGGCCCTGTGCAACTCAGCCCTGGCAGCGTTGGGGGGTACATGGGGCACAGAGAGGCCAGCAGGGACTGTCGGGGGAAAATGGATCCACAATGGGGGCACAATGTGCAAGGCGGGAGCACAACCAGGCACTGCCATGCAGAGTATGGATCAGTCTTTCCTGTAATGCAAGGAAATCCTGGTGGAAACACCATCCAGCCAATCCACAGCGCTGGGACATCACCCATCGCTGCTTGCCAGTGACGGACACAGGAGCAGGCAATGCTCTGGGTTGGTTCCACGCAGCTCAAGCTTCCCTGGAAGCCAGGAGGCAGGAGCAGAACGCACTGCTGCTGGAGGAAGCAGTGCCTCCTCCAGATTCCCAACGGCTCACAGTGTGGGCACTGTGCTCACAGCTTTTTGCAGTAGCCCATGGGGAGGGGAATCCCCTCCCTGTCCTGCCAGGAGCAGGAGTAGGAGTGGAAAGGAACAGGAGAGGAGAGGAGCACGAAAGGAGCAGAGAGAGGCTGCGGCAGGGGCTGCAGCGGGCGTGGGGTATGGATGCCATCTGCTGGAACCGCTCTGCAGCCGCCGCCGCAGCCCCCAGCAGCG
>VXBT01011615.1:200168-233692 GCA_013400235.1 Oriolus oriolus
CCACGGCACAGGGTCCACACCAGCACCCCCAGCGCCACGCTCGCTGCTGGACCTGGCAGCCCCCCGGGGCAGAGGGGCACCAACCAGCCCCCAGTGGGCCTGCGCCGCGTGCTGAGCAGAGGCGCCCCAGCCCCCACGCCCTGGACCCTGCTTGCAGCGGGGCGAAGAGGGAGCATCGAACCTGCTTCATGGGAATGGCCCGCCCGCTGCCAATACTGTCCGCTTTACACTCCGGCACCTTCTTGTCGCGCTCCGGGTCCGCGCCCTTCCGAGACTGGAAGAGAAGAGACACAGGTGCGTTAGAGCTGGGCACAGGAGACCAAAGCGCACGGTCCCCTGTCCCCAGCAGGCTCCAGACCAGACCACTCTGCTCTCCCCCAGGCCAGCTCTCCCAGCGCACAGAGCAGCCGGGCCCTCACCCGGCCCCTCTAGGGACACTCGGGACACTCCAGCCCAGCCCCCCAGCAAGCTCTCCTCTCCCCCCACTGCAAGCAGAGCTGTCCTCCTCCTGGCAGAGCGGGGCTATGTGGGCCCCCCCTCCCGTGGGGCACACAGGACATGGCGACAGACAGAAATGGCATGGGATGCAGGTGGAGCATGGATGGAAGCAGGAGAGGCTCAGGCAGTGAAGGAACTCACACCTCTACTAATCCAACAGATTTATTCTGGTAACACACTTGCACCATACAAAGTAGCACAGGTCACCGGGCAGAGATACCAGCCCCTTACAAAAGAGCATGGACAATAAATATCTACCACACGTCTAGAGCGGCGAGAGCAGGACCCACCAGCGCCCGAGGGCCGCGGGGAGAGCAAACTCTGATAAATACAATATGAAATTTACAGTCTGTTGAGCAGAACTCATTCAAAGTGCTTAGGACAGAGGGAAATACCAAGTCATACATGGCATGGAGCACAACCAATACATTCAGAATCACAACAATGGCAGGAGGCAGCGGCAGCGTCTCTCTGGAGCGTCCTACACACCCCCTCAGTCCAGGAGGGCCCCGTGTGCTTTGGATCAGAAAGGGATACGAGCCCCGCGCGCCTGGGACACCGATTCACCGGCTTTTGGGCCCAGAACCAAACAAAGAGATCGAAAGAGAAGAAAACTAAAGAGACACAGATGGCTGCTTGGCTGCGAGGAGAAGAGGAGAAGGAGCAGGAGTCCATGCAGGCTGCAGAGGTGCAGGAGGGAAGAAGGAGCGGAGCGCTAGCGGCAGGCGCTGCAGCGGCTCCCGCAGGCAGCAGCAAAGCGTCTTTTGGCCCATCCAGCTCCATGCGCGGCTGTCGCCCGGTCCCGGTGGGTCTGCAGGTCTTCCTGTCCCAGGAGGGTCGTCCGCCTGGCATCCCCGAGAAAGGGCAGTGCCTAGACAGCATCCAGCAGGCCCAGAAAAGTCCCAGCTTAAAGTGCAGACGCAGGCCGTCTCAGCGCTTCCTAGACTTTACATTGGGGGGATTTAAAAGGCTCCTGCGTGTCTCCGAGGGGGGGACCCATGCTGGCTGGAGGGCGGGCGAGCCTCTAATCTTAGATCAATCCCAGTGCCCATCCCTTATCCGGCCCTGGAGAGGCAATGAAAAGTGAGAGAATTTGTACAGAGGTGCCGTGTGTAACCACCTGGATCTTCTAATTTGGAAGGAGTTGGAAAGGCCTTTTTGTTGATGAAAAGTTGGAAACAGTGGCACATATCTGCAAATATCGAAAGAATAAAGAGTTTGGCAAGTTATACTCAGAACACGGACACGAGTCTGTCAGTGATGGGTGCCAGCAGACAGCACGGACAGGCCACGGAGTGGGCGCCGGCGGCAGCAGCAGTCGGGGCTGGGGCTGGGGGCCAGGAGTGGGTGGGCGCCTCAAGGCGCGGGTGGGCGCAGAGTTTGTCTCCACCCGGAGCTCTGGGGCACGCAGGCCCCCCTGGGGGGGTGCAATCCAGTGGGGAGTGGGAGGGGAGCAGGAGAGAGGAGGAGGAGAGGAGAAGTAGAGAGGAGGAGAGAAGAAGAAGAAAGGAGGAGGAAGAGAAGGAGGAGAAAGAGGAGGAGGAGAATGGAGAGGACAAGGAGTAAAGGAAAAGGAGGAGAGGAGAAGAGGAGCAAAGGAGTCAGGCATAGCTTGGGACTGGGGCTGCAGCGGTTCCCAAAGCTGGGCCAAGCACTGCACCTTGGAGAGGCCTGTGCCCACCTGGGGACCCCACAAGGATGAGGGCTGCTGGCTACACCTGTGCTGCCTGCCTGGGAAAAGCTAGTGGCAGAAAACAGCCTGCCCTTTCCTTCCCTTCCCACCCTTCCTGGTCCTGTCCCACTGTGGGAGGTGTCGGGAGCTGCTGCTGCTGCCACGACCAGATGGGTGAAGACGTCAACGTGAGCCATGGATGTGCACCAGCACACGAGCAAGCAGGTGAGGTGAGCCCCAGCCCCGCGGCGAGTGAGCCCGCGGCAGAGAGCAAGCGTGAGCCCAGGATGAGTGAGCGCGTGAGAGCCCTACACGCATGATGACGTCCACAGCGAACAAGCGTAAGCCCCGCAGCAAGCCGCCCTCCTCCTCCCCCAAGCGCGTGCCCACCCCGAATGAGCGAGCGTGAGGCTCCAGAGAGCGCGACCATGAGCCGGCGGCGAGTCCGGACGCGTCGGCGCGCAGCGAGCAGCACGGGTGGTGGCACAGCGCGAGGCCCCACGCGCCGGGGCACGGCAGCAAGCACGAGCGACAACGGGGGGGCGAGCAGCCGCCAGCGCTGTGTGCAGTGCAGGCACGGCCACGGCAACGGGACAGCCACAGGGCATTCGAGAGAGGGTGAGCACACGGAGGGGAAGGCAGCGAGGGAACAACCATGCGCTGGGAACGCGGACCCGCTGCAAGGGGCAGTGTGTGATGGCAGGAAGGGGTGGGGAGCACAGCCCACCCCCCCACAGCACACGGACAGGGTGAGCGTGGGCCTGGGGCGTGCACAGAGAGCTGGGGGTGCATGAGATGCAACCGGGGGGAATGCACAGAGCATTCGGGAGGTCAGCGCAGAAGCTTCCAGGATGTCAGAAGCCAAGGCAGATGGGCACATTCCCAGCACAAGGAGTGGGGAATCTGGGATGCCAATGGTGCAGTGAGAGGAATGGGGCGTAGGACAAAAAATTTGTGTGGTCTGGGCTCAGAGCAATAGCGGTTGGTCACAAAGGTGACACAGTGCAACTGGTACAAAGGCTTTGTGGTGGCCGGTTCCACAAACAGCAGACACAGTGTGCTGAGCAATGGTGGCTGGAAAGCACATTGAGATGGGGAGAGGAGCAAGGCCGGAGCCTGCACACATACACAGGGAACAGAGGCTACACCTATGCTAGACGTGGGACTGGGACACGTGTGTGCTCACAGTGAGGGGACACTCATGGCTGTGCTCAGAGCAAGGGTGAGTGTGAGGGCAGGACTGTGCACACTGCGTGGACGGCGTGTGCATGGTGTGAGAGCGTGCAGAGAGGCAGGCTGCAAGGCAACCAGCACAGCTGAGAGCTGCAAATGTACCCTGCTCCACCTGGGGCCCACAGCTTCACTGCCTCCCCTCCGTCTTCCCTCCCTCCACACCCACAGTGGCTCCCACGTGCGCTGCTCAGGTCCCGCAGACGCAGGATTCAGGAATGGGAGTAGGGCCCCATGCCAGGTGCTGAGCTCTGCACAGCACCACTGGGCACAGCATCACCGGCACCAAACAGGAGGCCCCACGACCAGGGGCTCCGTGCCACACTCGGGGCATGCGGCCCCAAGGAGAAGACGAGCAGAGTCACTGGTGCTGTGCACGCACAGCTGCGCTCCCTGTAACGAGCAGGGGCTCACACGTACCACACAAGCACACGAGTGCGCCCTTGCACACTCCTACGTGTGCGAGGAGTGTCCTGCTCCCAGATGCTCCCCCATGCACGCACACTCTGCCTGAAGCAGCTCGCAGCACCACGGTCCCTGCGCACGCAGAAGGTCCCTCCCATACACACGCACACTCCTGCATCCCCGGCCCTCCTGCCAGCACAGCACGGGCTGCCGTGCGGAAGAGCCCGTGGGGTCAGGCTGCCATGACCCACTCCCTTCCCCTCTCCTCTGCTGAAAACCCACCCCAGAGCTCCTGGGCTCCCTGTGCCGCTTACCGTGAAGATGTTGGAGCGCCGCTTGGACTGCTTGCGGATGGGGGTGGGTGTGTTGGAGGCAGCGATGGTCTCAATCCGCAGCTCCCGCTGGCTGATGCTTGGGGTGGAGGGCACAGAGGAGGAGTAGTCACTGAAGGCTCCTCCACCATTGGTGGCCTGGAGGAGGAGACGGATGGTCAGAGGACAGGTCAGAGACAGGCTACTTGGGGGCACAACTGCAGGAACACCACCTGCCCCATGTGGCCTCATGCCAGGGCAGGGAGTGCTGCACAGGACTGGGATAAGGTGACATCCAAAAAATCATGGAATCGTTTCAGTTGGAAGGGACCTTAAAGACCACTTAGTTCCAGCCCCCTGCCTTGGGCAGGGTCAACTTCCACCAGACCAGATTGTTCCAAGCCCCATTCAACCTGGCCTTGAACGCTTCCAGGGATGGAGAGTCTCACAACCTCTCTGGGCAACCCAGAGGGACATACAATGCCAGGCACTGCTCCTGCTCAACAGAGGGGCTTGGGAAGCCTTTCCTCTCTTTCTGCTCTAGTTTTTTCACCAGTAAAATGTTCAAGTTCTGAAATCAAAGATAAGGGCAGCAAATGGCTAGAGAAACCCAGCTGAAGCCCTTCCAAACACAGGTGTGGAACAAGGCCTGGGGCAGCGGGGTCCCACATAGCTGTGCCCAGCAGAGGGGCAGAGCTAGGGCACCTCTGCCTGCTCCCAGAACCAAGGACCAGGGTCACTCTCCTTGGGCAGTCATTTCCTTCCTCTCCAATGAGCCCATCAGACATGAGGCTGCGAGGCAGCCCAGAGCCTGCCCAGCTCCAAGTCCCACTCATC
Source organism: Oriolus oriolus (assembly GCA_013400235.1). Classification (NCBI taxonomy): domain Eukaryota; kingdom Metazoa; phylum Chordata; class Aves; order Passeriformes; family Corvidae; genus Oriolus; species Oriolus oriolus. Next base: position 205,122 of record VXBT01011615.1, read on the forward strand.
CACCGTGTCTCGTGAGGACAGCCGTGATGCCAGTGGGGATGCGTGTCCCCAGGCCAGCCTTCACCTTTCTCGTGTTCTGAAGCACGGAGTGCCACCCTCCAAGCTCAAGGTCTGTGTGAAACCCATCTCTGCTGCTGGTTTGGAGGTCTCAGCAGGCCCTGAGAGGCACACACCTCCCATAGCCATGGCTGCGGTGCCCTGTGCCTGGGAACACAAGGGGCTTCACTAGCACCTCACTGGATTTCCCGGCAAGAGGAAGATCCAACCGTGCAGCCATGCACCCACGTCACCAACACATCCTTTCCAGACAAGGCTGCTCGCTCCCACCCTGCCCATGCCAACAACGTGGGCAGCCACTGGACAGGGGCTTAGGGACATGCCAGAAACAGCACCTGCATGGAAGCACTTCAGATCTGCAGCCCAGGACACCTCACTATGACACGGCACATAGCAGCCCAAGCTCGCTGGCACTTCTGGAACAGGATTTCAGAAACACATGGAGAAGCTGCCGCTAGAAGGGCAGGTGAGCTCCAGCATCCCAGGAGGGGCAGCCCCCCTGCTCCCAGCTCCACGCTCGCAGAGTGCTGGCATCAGCAGCCCAGCGACCTCCTCCATCCCGCCTACACTCTGAGCAGGAGTGGAGCCCACACAGGGTAACGATCTGCTGGAGGGGCTCTGCGAGAGACCCCCGCCATCCCCAGTGGGATCAGACCCTTATTCTGAGACAAGCAGTTCAGGAATGTCGGAAGTGTGAAAGGGGCTGTACAGGCAGAGCAGCGACCACGCCCCACAGCCCAGTCTCAGAGAGAGGTGCAACCTTCACCCAAGCCATGGATCCCCTCATCTTTGACAAGAGAAATGGGAGAAGACGCACAATGAAAACTTAAGAGAGGAAAGAGCCACCCAAGCAGCTTTTCAGCTTCCTCCTCTCGGAGGCAGAGCAAGGACAGGAATTCCATGCTGTGAGCAGGTGGGCAGCTCGGACCATCCCAGCCTGTCTGGAAACAGGAACGTTTCTGGAGTACTGAAACACAGAACGAGAGGGAAGCTGGTCTGGCTGTGCTTTTCCTCAAGTAGAAGAGGCTGGGAGCTCTGTCCAGAGAAGAGAATGCCGCCAGGGAGCTCCTCTGCAGGCTGAGGAACGCTGTGCTGGACAAGAAGGTTCTGCTGCTGAGTCCCAGGGAAGGGGGGACCACCAGGGACACAAAGGGGCGAAGCAACATGTCACCTGTCAGTGACTTCTGAGCCTTCAGCAGAGAGAGCTCCTGGGAATCCCAGGTCCAACACTCACACAGGAGTGCCACAGATGCTGTGATGAAGGAAAAGCTGCAGAGAGCCAGGGCCACCGAGCGCACACAAGCGCAGTCTGTGTTTAACTGATTCATCATGTGTGAACTAGGCCAAAGAAATTTAAATATTCCAACTGTTAGGAAGAGAAGGAGGATGCCGCAGCATAGACAACCTGCCACGTGGAGCAGTGAGCTGGGCATGGCTGCCCAGTTCCCCGTGCCCCTCCAAGATCAGCTCCTGGCCATGCCTGGCATGTGTCAGTGACCTTGGCAGCACGTTCATGATGCTCTGACTGTGGGGAGGAGCCAGTTCAGGAGGCTGCAAAGTCTGAGCTCCTACCAGAGCAGCTGGAACAAACTCTGTGGATGCAGGTGATGGACACTAAAAGCTTCAAGGAAGAAATTTTGCTACACCCTGGTTTATATTTTACTTACTCCCTGCAGTCCTGTGTGTCATTTCTGTCTGGCCAGAATAACTTTCCTTAGTCTGTAAGTCTGCCTGGTGTTGGAGCCAAGGTTACTGTCCTTGAGTGACAAAGGACACTGGCCTTTGAGCCTCCCATGTCCCACAGACAGTCAATCACCAGGAAGGGCTCTGGGGCTGGAGGGTGGCTCACACCAGGCTATAAAGGCAAGCTCCCACGAGTTTGGGGGCAGAGGATAAAGTCCCTCAAAGATAGAGAGTGGCTCAGACAGGCAATCCTGAGCCACCACCGCTCCGCTGGAGCAGGGAGCTCCAGAACTTCCATGGGATCCAGGGACATGGGACAAATCTCAGGGATGTGGCAGAACAAGATGACAGGTCTGGGCTGGTACCATGTGTCTGCTGTTGGCAGGCATTTTGCTGGTGGATCTGAACAACCACCTGTGGTCACCACTGGAATCTGAGAACACAGTGGGAACTGGAAACTTGGTAAAACACCTGTGGGACAAATCCTTCCCGTTAGTGTGTAATCGGGGGAAGAGCATCAACAGTGCCAGGGGTGCCTGCAAAGGGCAGAGCGCAGCTGGCGTTCAGGGGCAGCAGTTCCCGGTGTAACAAGGCCTGAGACTGAGCAAGCAGTTTGGGAAGGGCTCCGAGTGCAAGAGCACGCACAAACAGCAAACACCAGCCCGGTGTCTGCGGGAAGAAGGGAGAAGCCAGAGGAGCATGTGGACCGTGGAATGTGGGCACCGTGAGGTGAGCAGGCAACAGGACACGGGCTTCCACGAGGAAATGCCAACGCCTGCCGCTGCAGCTCCCGAGCTCTGACAGAGCGTGCCGCAGCAGGCCAGTGAGCACTGCTACCAGCTCAGGTGAGCTGCCCTTGGGGCTTCATTTCACTTGCAAACTTTGATTTTCCACCTCTTTCATCTGATCTCTCACTGAAGTCTGGATGAAGGCCCTCCCAGTGCCCCCAAAGAGCCCGTGCAGGAAGGCAGACCGAGGCCATCGAGAAAAGCCACGACACCACCCAGAGCACAGCGGGGATGGCAGCAGCTCCCAAGGCCCAGGGGATCACACAGTTCCCTCCACCAGCTTGCCAGGTACTTGCATGGGGTAGCTGTGGTACCTCCTGCCAGCTGCTGGGAACCAGTTTCCTGGCAGAAAGACAAACTGCCATCCCACAGCAAACACAGCAGTGACTCACCCACGGCCTGGGGAACTCCCAAAGGCATCCCAGAGGCCCTGAAGAAAGACTGAGAATGGGGCAGCAAAAGTGAGGAAATCAGGTAGAACAACTCTGCAGGTGTTGCAAGCACCCACTGGCCCAAGAAACTCCCATCCCCTCCCTGCAGGCAAGGGCCAGGAGCTGCCAGGAGGGAGCAAGTGAGGAGTGGGATTCCCAAACCCATCCAACCTGCTCACCTAGCAATACATGTGGGCAAGATACAGAGAGGAGAGCCCAAGGCAGCAGGCAAGAGCTTTCCCTGGGGCTTCTGGGTTCTGGGGAATACAAGGTGCCTGCTCCAGGGGGTGCAGAGCCACACCCCTCAAGCTGCTGGGAAGGCCAAAGGGACAGATCTGTGTGCTCAAGGGAGTGCAGGACTCCAGGGCTGGCCCAGGCTCCTGCCGTAGCAGAGAACCAGGTTGATGCTGAACACAGTACCCAGGGTCAGGGACCCGCCGAGCGCATCTAGTGACTCATGAGAGCTGGTGGAAAACCCTGACCAGGGCTGACCTGCTCCTACAGCTCCCTTCCCCTACCCATGGATGGAGCAACGTCCTCCAGGCTCCAGGCACTGCTGCGGAATGAGAGAAAAAACCCCAAACTCCCAAAGGCAGAAATGAAACCAGGGCCTTTGGCTGGTTCCCAAGAGGATCATCCACTGTGCAAGGAAACCAGGACACATCCACAGCAGCCCCGTCCCAGGAGAAGGGAATCCTCTGGACAGATGGGCAACAAAATTACCAGGGTCCCCTGGAGTCCCTCCTCTCCCAGTAACCATGCTGGACGGGTCTGACTGACAGACCAGACACGCAGTGGCCATTTCCAAAAACGTTTAGTTTGGCTCAGCCAGCAGTGTCAAGCTACTTCCAGAAGAGCTGTGCCCAGAAGAAGAGAAGGGGCAGGGCTACCTCCCAGCTCCTACCCACCATAAGAAGCCCTTTGTGGAGGACCCCTTGTTCCCATTCCAAGAGAAGTGCCTTCTCCATTGGCAGCTCCAGAGGACAGAGCTGTCCCTGCAGACCAGGCCCAGAGCAGTACTGCCAATCCCAATTCTAGGGGCTCCCCCTGCCCCCAAATGCCAGTCCTACTGTTCCAGGGATTCCTCCTGCCCCCAAATGCCGGTCCTACTGTTCCAGGGACTCCTCCTGCCCTCCCAGGCAGTACTGGAAGGGAAGGAGATCCTTCTGTCCCAAGTGCGTGTCTCACCTGTGCACACCGATACCTGCGGCACAAGGAAAATGAAAGCTCCTAATTGTGTTTTTTGTCTGGCTTCTCTCCACCTCATCTCCATGTTAAGTCCTGTGCTCCTAAACTCTTCCTTGAGAGCCTTTTTCCTGTTTTCCCTGTGCCAGTTACTGCTCCTTGACTTGCAAAAGCAAATGAGAAACCCTGGTGAGAGCCCCAGGCCCTCGGGTATGACAGAGCTCAGCTCTGCTCCACAAACACCTCGTCACTCTCCCATTGGTCCTTCCTGGCAGGGCGAGCCTGTCCACCCCCTTCCAGAGCTGCCCCATCACGTATGGCTGTGCCACGAGCAGGGGACACCAGGGAACTGCTCCCCAGTACCCACCTGGGCATTGTGCCCTCCCACGTGGGCAGCCTGGGCACACACCTGAGTGTGTGGGCTGCTCTGCCCAGTTCCCTGTCAGAACTATCAGTTATGGGTGAATCTTTTTCCCAAAGCCAGCTGGATTTTCCCTGAGGACAGTGAAGAGCAGCTCCAGAACCTCACTTCCGAGCCCATGCAAGAACAGGGAAATTCATGGCATTTTAGGATCACTCAACATTGCTTCACTATTTTAAGTGTCTTTAGTAACGGGGGAGAGACGTGCAAACACCAGGGCAAAGATCACTGCACGTGTCACTGGCACCGGGAGGGTTTGTGGTGGGGCCACACAAGACCCTGGGAACACAAATTGACTTTGATCACCCTTGTGGGGCCCAGGTTTGCTGAGGGCAGGAGGGACACGGCACTGGACAGGCACAGAGCAGATCCGGGGAGGGGGCACAGGCCATCAAGCCGCAATCCCTGCGAGCTGCACGCTGCGTTACTTCCCTTCACAGCTCTGCTTCCCACCACAGCTCCCTACGTCCCTCCAGCCAAGCCAGGAGCACAGCAAGGTACAGAGAGCAAAGGTCTGTCCCCGAGCAGGCAGCCAGAATTCACCTCTACACAGACGTCGTCTGCAAGCCGTGCTGAGAGGTGCTCTGTGGGAAGGAAAGGAGAGGAAAGCAGGGACGGCTCTGAGCAAACACCTCACAAAGCTCATGACATGCAGTTAGAAAATTCTTCCAAAATTTGCTTCCCCGTAACCAGTCCTAAATCCACCCCTTTGGTTCAAGCGCTGCCTTTCCTTAAGGAGCTGTTTCATGTCACACCTGTGTATTTTAGGTCAGGTTTGGCCTATCTCTGCACTCATTCCTCAGCTGTATCAGTCAAGTGCTTACTTTCCTCCTGTGTTGGGGTCTCTTCCCTCCCACGTGTTTTTGCTACTCCTTCAGGTTCCATGCACGGTCACGTGAGTGACTGGATTCAGACTGGGGGACCCGGGGGGTCTGGCAACCCCATTCCTCGCACAGGGAACACGTGTTCAGCTTCACTGCAAACACACTGCCTGCCTGGCACAGCCAGCGCCAACGGCACGTATTTATTGGGACTCTTCTCATACTTTTGGAAATAAACACTAAACAAGTGTCCAGCTCCCTTGAGAAATGCTGACCTTGGCCATCAGCTTCTTGCTGCCCTTCCAGCACAGGCGGCCTCTCCTTCCCAGCCAGGCTCATGCTGTACACAATTTGCTAATAAAACTCCCAAATTACCAGAGACACTCAAGTCTGTATTTCCCTGGGACTTTGCTCTCCACCTTGGATGTCTCCCATTGAACTTGTCCCCAGCTTTCTGGACACAAGCATGCTCTGACAGAACCTGACTTTGCAGCCTTCTCCAGCAGCCCATCCACCTGCACACAGACTTCATCTGAACTTGCTGGTGTCCAGGTGACCTGGACCTGCAGGAAGCTGGCACAGGTCTCTGCAAAAACCTGCACCCGCCTACTTGCAATCCCGCTTTAGAAGCCTCTACAACCAGGTGTAAACTTCACGGGGATATTTGAAAATTCCCCATGTAATGGTCCAGCTGCTGGTTGCAGATATGGCTCAGGTCTGTGCAGGAACAGGCTCCCGTGGCAGGGACCAGGAGTCCTCCCAGGGCTGGGAGGTTCTGAGACACCCAGAGTTTCAAAGGCAATCCCCTTAGGGAAAACCCATCAGCTACACGTGCTGTCCCCCAGCCACAGGCAGATTTCCTGCAGTCCAGGTCACAGATCCTGTGATTCTGTATGCCAGTTGTTCCAGAGATGGAATCTGTTGGCTTGAGTGCCCTGGGGAGCAACAGAGCTCAGGATCTCTACTTTCTTCCTCACCAGTCACCCAGCCAGCATTTCTGTGGGCACTGGGAATGTAGCAAAGCCTGAATACAGTGAGGCGGCTGCCCGAAGGATCTCCTTCCCCAGCCCCTCACCAAGGAGCCTATCCTACTTTCTGACCTGTCTCTCCTGCCTCAGCTCTGCTCCAGGATCACGGAACACCTACAGCATCACCATCCTCTCCGCACCAAGCCCTTGGCAGCCCTTACCAACAGCACAGAGCCCTTCCTCTGGCAGAAGGGAGGGAACCTCCTTCCCTGCTCTGCTCCTTCAGCTCACCACTGAGCTCACCTCTCCACAGTTGCATCCCCTCAGAAGGCCTCAGATGCATGTGCATGTAGACCCTCAGCTTCCCGAGTCCGGGGGAAGCAGGACCGTGAGCAGCTGTGCCCGCCCAGCTGGGGCAGCCGGAGCACGGCCCTCCCACAGCCCCCCTGCGCTGCCCAGGAGCTCCCCACGCACCGCTCACAGCTCTGCTGTGTGTCTGCCAAAGCACAACACAGTCTGGGGACTGGGAGCCAGACCCAACGGTTTGGACATGAAACTTGACCTCAGGGCAAGCATCAAACTGTCACAGAATCATAAAATCATGGAGTGCTTTGGGTTGGAAGAGACCTTCAAGTACATCTCATTCCACCCCCTGCCATGGGCAGGGACACCTTCCACTATCCCAAGCTGCTCCAAGCCCTGTTGCTCCAACCTGGCCTCGGACACTTCCAGGGATGGGGCAGCCACAGCTGCTCTGGTCTGTGGAAGAAGCACTAGGGGAACACCACTCTGCTCTTCCAAAGAGCCCAGGGCAGTGGTATGAGCCTAAGGCTGAACTGTTGGGTACTGAGCTGAGGGTGTGGAGAGAACAAGAGGTCCCTGGCTTTCCCCATTCCCATTCCCCACCTGGTTGATGTGGACAGAAGGAATGGAGGCTGCGGAAACAGATGAGTGGCTGGGTGAGTTGGGCAGGGACTTGCAGGGGCCGATGGACAGCTGGTGCTTCTTCCGGAGAGCCACCACCTTCTGAGCCACTGCAAAAGGGAGAAAGGGACAGTGTCAGAGTCCAGAAAGCAGCTTCCTCCACCCACAGATTTCTGGAGGGCTTCAGGGAGACCCAGGACCTTCCCCTGACTGATGCCAACACCTGGGGCTCAAACTGTGCCCCCGCCACTCGCAGGGAGGATTCAGCAGAACGCCCAGGCAGCAATCCCGCTGCCACGTGGCCCAGCCACAGGGCAGGCTGCCCACACTGCTCAGGCCGAGTGCCCAGAGGCCACCTGCCCTCTTGGGCATCACACACAACAGCAACTTCCCACGGACACTGTGGAGCCCTGGGCTGCTGCAGGAGAATTCCTGGGCAGTCACTTCTCAGTCACCCCTCACGGCAGCTCCAGCAGTCAGGTACTGGACTGAACTGCCTGGCAATGCCACCTCCATCAGTCTGGGCCCTCGTGACCCTCACAGGCTCTAGGTGCTCAGAAAATTAACCTGAGGAACTACTCTCCCAGTTCCTGTGAATTCTGATGCCAACAGCCGACAACAGCATTTCAACCGTCCCAATCTCCTGCTTTTTCTGGAAATAAACACCTTGACCAAAAGCATGACAGCAAATGAGCTGGGCTGCTGCGAATTCAGAAGGACACATCGTCATTCCTGGTTTTCTCCTGCACACTGGCCAGGTACCCCCACAATCACAGAAGGAAGAATCTTCCAGATGAGTGCAACTTGTAGGCACTGGGAACATACCGTGCCCACCCCAGCATGCCTCATGCCATGCACCTGTGCAGTAATGGAGCTGCCATGTTCCTTTTCCAGGAGAAAGGATGTTGCACAACACCTGTGGTGTGACTGAACCTGTCTGGAAAGGTCAGATGCCAACAGCAACTGCAGAGTCCTGGCACCTTTGCGGCCAGGGTGCCACATCCTGCTCAGACACAGCCAAAGCTCCATGGGGCCACCGCTGGGTTCTCACAAAGCTGGGAGCCTGCCCAGACTCCCAAACATTAGCTCCAGAAACAGCAAGGAACCCATCCTGCACCCACCAAACAGACCATATTAATCTGCTGCATTCCTCCTCTCCCCAGCTCCTTCCTCCCCTCCAACCAGCTGCACCCAATGTTCTTTGTGGGAACATCTCCCGTCCCAGTGCTGGTGGGGCACACTGTCAGCTCAGGCCCCCCAGGGGCCAGGAAATATCCAGAAGAAACCCCCAGCCACTGCTGTTGTGGGCAGGGATCCTGACAGACGCTCTGCCCATCAGTTATCCCATACCACTACTGCTAATGAGGAATTAACCATGAGGCCAGCGAGACCACACTGGAGGGATACCATCTCCCCAGTCCTGAAATGAAGCACCTTGAGGTGACCTTCACCTTTCTGCACGCTGGGCCCAGGCTCCTCTTATTTCCTGAACATCAGTCAGACCTTTCTGGGATAATTTCTGCCATCATCGACACCAGTCTTTGGGATTGTTTGTTTATTCCGGTTCCTCTGGTTGCCACACACAGCTCTGCTGTACACCCAGTGAGGTGTGGCCTGCCCACAGAGCCTGAGCAGCCCCACTGCCCAGTGTCACTGGGAGCACCAGCACTTGAGCATTGCTCAGCGTTTCAAAGCAAACCCAGCACTCCAAGTCTGGGCAGAGCAAGAGCATGCAAAGGTCCCCAGTGACCCATCAAGGATTCTGCAGAAAACCCCTCAGGCTGTCACCTTATAGACCCACGAGGCCCTGCACACCCTTGTGCACAAGCTCTTGTCCTCTCTGATGCCGTGGTCCAGCCAAAGCCTCCCTCACATCCATCCCCCACTGTCCCGGAAGACACGGCAATCAGTGCTGCCCATCACCCTGATGGCCAGGAACAGTGTCACACCTGAGCAGGAGGGACACCTGCTGTCCCACTCAGGCCGCAGAAACCCAAACAAACCCCTGGGCCTGGGATCCAGAGCCTCCCAGGGAGTTCATGCTGGAGCCTGGGCCTGCAGCCCCATGTTTGAGGGGAGGATGGAGAGCAGCAATGCCACCAGCACCTCAGCCACAGGTCCTGGGCCATGCAGCTGCTGGCCATCTTCTCCTGCCCTCTCCAGTGCTCAGGGCAGAGGAAAGGCAGGACCATGCACTCGGGATCTGGAGCAGAGGTGAAGCTCAAGAAGTCACCCACAGCATGGGGCAGCACAGCTGCTGTCCCTCCTGCGCCCTCCGGGACCGGTGCTGGGTCATTCCTCCTCTTCCTCAGGAACAGCACCGAGGTGACCGTGGCCAAGGGGCTCTTGACAACCTGTTCCCTGACCGTTGCTTGGTACAGAAGCAACCTTAAAGTGAAGCCCAAGAACTGAGGCCCCCCGACACTGATGGCTCCTTGCAAACTGTCCTGGCATCTGCTCAACCCCAGATTTCTGCACATAGGAATTGTGAGGGCAATCCTGAGAAGAAAGTTCTTTAACCAGACCTCTTTGGAGCCAAGAGGGCAGAAGGCACGTTCCATACCAGCCCCCACCTCAGTGGGGCTCTGCCCTGAGGGGACCATGCCAACCACCCCTGAGGGCAGGCTCACCTCAGGGAGTCCTGAAGCTGACCGGACACTGCAGGACACAGCCCGGCCTAGGGCACTGTCCCTGCCTGTGCCAGGGACACCTCCTGGCAGTACCTGGCAATACCAAAATCCCATCCTCTCACGGCAGCAGTCACTGTGACACTGTGACATCTGTGGACTTGGAAGGATGGAGGAGCACAATTCCCACAGAGTGAGCAATGCCTCCAGGGGGAATTCTGCCAGGACACAGGAAACCAGCAAGGAGGAAGCGACCTCCATTCTCCTGCCACGTGTCCTTTGGCAGCCTGACTGCCCAGACACAGCCTCGGCCACAAAAGCCTCAACACCACCAGGTACACACTGCAACGTGCTCAGTCCAGACGCGGCACAGCCCAACCACACACAGCTCCAGGCCACACACCGGACACCCAGGACCTGCTCTGAGGAACAGGGTCTCTGCTGCTCCTGCCTGAGCTGTGGTGGTACAACAGCCAGGGCGACCCAGTTCTTGGAGAATCCCTGTGCAGTTGGTAAAGATGGAGATCCCAGTTTCTCCATCTTGGAGCATCCCCCACACTCTGCAGCACCACAGGCCTGCGTGGGAAGAGCCGTCTGTGAACACCAAGAGGCAGGGTGGCCACTCCCTCAAGCTCTTGTGCCAGCACATTGACCTGCTCCCCAAAAAGGTCAGCGGCCACTGGTTGTGACCCAGGACAGTGGCAGGGAAGGGCTCTCTGGGCACAGAGGTGCAGCACACACGCCACACAGCACAGGCAAGCAAGCAACGTCGGCACTGAAAGCAGCTCTCCCTGCTCCTGCTGTGGGAAGTGGACATTCCCAGCCTGCCCGGGGTAGGTGTGCTGGGATCTGGGGTGGCGACTCGTGTGGAAGAAGTCATATAAAGACAAGGTCTGATGGAAACTGGATTACTGTGTGAGGCAAGGTCCTCACAGAGTCTGTGACTGCCAGGACTCCACAAGATCCCAAACCAGCTGCACCAGGATCCACCAGATGCCAAACCAGCTGCATCATGACCCACCAGCGCTCACTAGGAAGAATCGCTTATCCACTCCAGAAACACCTCGTCCCATCAGCTCCAGGCCATTCCCCCTTGTCCCGTCACTACAGGGAACACACAATTCCCTTTAGGGCAAGGTCACAGTTAATTTAAGCAAACTGCAAGCTCCCAGGAGATGCTGCATGTTCCCTGTGCCCCTCAGCATCACCGTGTTGCAGACCCCTCTCCAAGCCTAAGCAGGAATTCTCTCCCACGCCATTCCCATAAGGAACAGCTGCCCCATCCAGCTGTTTAGGCGCTGCTTTCCTACTCCAGCACCCCCAAGTCCTGCTGTGACTGCTCCTCTCCTCCATGCCAAGGCCACCAAGTCGCTCTCTGCAGCCCCCCAAGTCCTCCCAGGCTCACAGACTGCTGTGCTGCCCTGCGGAGGTGCAACTGTCCCCCGCAGCCTCTCTGCTCTCTGGAACAAGCACCCACCCACAGGGCAGCCCCTGCAGAGAGGCAGAAGGTGCTGCCCAGCCCTGTTCCGTGGCCTCTCACGCACACCCACGTGCCACGCACGGGGTCCCTCCACCCGCTGTGCACAGAGCACGTCCCGCTCCCCGGAGCAGATCCGCGTGTGTAAAGCAGCAGCACCGCACACGAGCAGGTGCCTGAGGCCCAGGGCAGCACAAACCCCTCCGTGAGACCTCACTGCTGCCCGGGCCTGCCCGGACACCCTGACACGGCTGCAGTTACCGTCCTGGAAGACCCTCTCCACATTGAGGCCGTAGGTAGCACAGGTCTCGTAGTAAGTGCAGCGCTTCAAATCGTTGGAGAGCTTCCGTGCGCGGGAGTCGTCAATGACGCGGGGGTTGGTGGCGCTGATTGCATCTGCAAACCAAAGGGACAGGGGGTTGAAAGGCAAGGACCCTGTCCCACCTATCCACAGGTCCCACGACACTTCTGGCCTCCCTCCCTCTCTTCACACCGAGGAACCACCTCCACAGTACTGCCCCATAAATGGCTGCGATCACAAAGTCCCACGTTTGTAGAAAAATGGATGAATCTCCGTAAATGAACCTCACTCAATTTCCCAAACCACCTAGCCACCAACATTCCAGTAGACAGAGGCAGAACACTTCTGGGAGGTGTGGGGACCAAGGCCAGGCAGCCCCAGCTGCCAAAATGGATTTGTCAGTCTCCATCATTTTAGGGCTCATGGCTAAGCCCCACATGTCAACGAATCCAAGGGAGAAATTCTCCTAGTGTAACAAGAAAGTCAACTCTGCTGGGATGTCCCCACAGCCAAGGCATTGCTGGACAGCTCTAAAATACAGGCTCAATTTGTACCCCAGACAGCCACCAAGTGCTCGCCTGTTTTTGGAAAAACTTTCTTCCAAAGAGGAATCCAACTCCTTGAAAACAAGCCAGGGACAAGTGGACGCTGCAAACAAACCCTCTCAGGAGGGGTTGGAGAACTGGGACCTGCACTGTGAGGAAGCCCTCCTCAGGCTCTCCAGATGGTTGTGTGACTGTACCAAGGCTAGGACCTCACCTGGCTCCATGTCTGGGACATCAATGGCCACCGACCCTGTTACTCGTCCCGCTCCTGCACCTCCACAGTGCATGCTGCCACCGCATTCCTGAGCCAACATCACTCAGTCCTAACATTCATTCCACGATCTTTAAATACCCAAAGTTTAACAACTTTGTTCTGCTTTTAATACAGGGTGTGACTCCCTCCTGCTGCTCCTGCCTGTCCTCCTGGCCTCAGAGCTTCTTCCTGGTGAGGAACAGGTCACACAGCGCTCAGGAACTGTCCTGTCAGGACAGTTCTTCCTAATATCCATGTCTTGCTCCTGCTCTCTACTGTCACACAGAAAACTCTTCAGCCCCAGGCTCCCTCCTGCCAGTGCTGGCAGAGCTGGGGGAGGCAGCACCACGGTATCATGCCATTTCCAAGAGGAAAGTGGCTCCATGGAATGAGAGGGGAAGCTGACATGGTCTGAGCAGGAACTCCCTCCTCAGGGCGCTGGGCTGGGGTCTCAGCATGGTCCCTCAGCCCTGTGTAGGGCTCACAGAGCAGGATCCCCCGATGCGCTCACGGGCCAGCGGGACACGGCAGCAGCGCTCCCGCCTGAGGCTGGGGGTGTGGGGGAAGCCCAGGCGCCGCTCTCACCCTGTGTGCCCACCAGCACCATCGGCACCTCCGCTGTGTTCCGGTAGCTGCAGAGCCGCAGGTAGTAGTTGTAGACGGTCTGGAAGCTGATCTCATCCTCCAGGCTGAAGACAAACACCACTGCATCGACCCAGGCAGCGAACTGAAGAGACGCGGTAGGATTACAGCACGGACGAGCAGCTGGGGACCCGGGCCCGGAGCAGCCAGCAAGGGCAGCCACACACCGGGCTCAGCCAGCACACACCTCCCCCCAGTCCCCCCAACAGGATGGGTGGGGAGGGACCACAGGAAGGACAGGTCTCCTACCTGGAGTTCAGGGGGGCCCCCTTCATCTCGAATCAGCAGCAAGTAGCTCTGACCGTCCACCACGATCTCCTTCTTAAACCGGCCACCTTGGGGGAGCAAAGCTGCCGGTCAGTAAGCGAAGTGCAAGCAGGGGACACCCCAAGCAAGGGCCAGGGGAGCTGCAGAGCCCCACGGCAGTGGTGGAGGAGGTGCAGGGACTGCGATCACCTTCAGCACCACGGAGAGGAGTAAGGACCCAGCCCATCCCCAGGCACCCTGGGAACCAGACCTTACCCTCCGGAGACTCCTCCTGCACGTAGGTGCCAGTCAGGTAGCGGTGCACCAGGGCCGACTTGCCACTGGACAGGTTCCCCACGATGCCCTGGAACAGACGCAGTGTCACTCGTGTGCCCAGCTCGTGTTCCTGTACATGAGGCCACCCCCGTGCGGTGACACCACCAGTGCCCGGGCACACGCTGGTGAGAGGCAGAGGTGTCCCTCAGAGGACACAGGGATGGTGTGACCCAGCCCAGTGCTCGGTGGGAGGGCAAGGGGACACTGACTGGGCTCAGGCAGGCAGAGAGCAGCCGAGACTGGGGCACAGCCACCCGGACAGAGGGCAGCGGGTACTCTCGTCCTCACCTGAACAGGCACAGCCCGTCAGAGCCACATCAGCTCTTCCCACAGCCCTTCTGCTCCTCAGGGAACGCGTGCCGTCCCAAGTCAGCTCAGAAGGAAAAAAACCTCATCTCCTAGGCCACACACCCCCAGCTTTGGGGTGCTGCAGCTCTGGACAGCAGCTGTCAGTAGAACGGGAGCAGAGACCAGCTACACGTTGGGTACAGGCCCAGCACGTGCTCATGCCTGAGGCACCGGCCCCACGGCAGCACGACGTGCATCTCCCACCACGGTGGTGCCGCCCACATGGGAACACCCAGCACCAGTGTTCAACCAAACCAAAGGACAAAGCTACAGAGCACCAGATTTAATTGGGCAGGAGCACATCTGACTGCAGCACCCTCAGATTTGCTATGAAATGCAGGTGGGTGTCCCGGGATGGGTCAGTCAGAGAGCCCAGCTCTGCCCATTGTCAGTGTCTTCCTGACCGCTGAATGCCACTTAATTGTGGGACCAGGTCTGTACTGAAGGGTCTGGAGCACAAGTCTGATGAGGATCAGGTGAGGGAGCTGGGGGGGGGCTCAGTCTGGGGAAAAGGAGGCTCAGGGGGGACCTTCTGGCTCTGCACAACTCCCTGACAGGAGGGTGCAGCCAGGTGGGGATTGGGCTCTACTCCCAAGTAACTAACAACAGGACAAGAGGAAACATCCTCAAACTGCGTCAGGAGAGGTTTAGGTTGGATATCAGATAAATTGTTCCACAGAAAGGGAAGGGGTCACCTTCAGCTGAAGGTGAACCCAGTCACCATCCCTGGAAGTGTTCAAAAAATGTGGATGTGGCCCTTGTGGATATAGTTTAGTGGTGAACACAGTGGTGCTGCTGGTTGATGGTTGGACTTGATGATCTTAGAGGGCTTTTCCAGCCTGAATGGTTCTGTGATTCTGTACAGCTGCACTCACATGGCCACACCAGTGCCAAAGACGTGGGGTGAGGAGTGGCTATGAACACTAAAGCTGCTTCTACCACCACAGAAGTTTACAGCCAAACTTTTCCAGGCACTGGGATGAGCTTGGCAGGTGAGTCACCACCAGGCAGGTTCTCCAGCTCTCAGCCAGGCACTCGAACGCTCCCGCTGCTCTGGGTCCTGCTGAGGGTCCTGCCCTGGGCCATCCCCACGCTCCCAGTGAGAAGCAGAGAGGCATCAGGCTGTGGCTGCCGACGTTCTGACAGCACAGACCGTGCTACCGAGCGCAGGACACCACCCTGTTTGCCAGTTCCTCGTGTGCCAGTGGAGCCAGCGTGCGGCAGGAGCAGGGAGTGCCAACCAACAGGCTCCCACGGGCATGTCCGGGCTGCTCACACCACTGCCACATCTGTCACCCGTCACAGCAACCACAGATCCGACAGCGCCTTCAGACAGGTGACAACACAGAGAACACGGGCTGGGCTGCAACCCACTGCAAGGGGCTCTAAGGCCTCCAGAACCTTCTCTTCTCCAGGCTGAACACCCCCAGCTCTCCCAGCCTGGCTCCAGAGGGGCTCCAGCCCTCAGGGCATCTCCATGGCCTCCTCTGGACTCACTCCAGGTCATTGTCTTTGTTTTGTTTTGCCCCTGACACGGACACAGCACTCCAGACAGGAGTACTAAAGCAGGTCTCACAGAAGAAACTCCGGAGAGCCCAGCCGTGGGCAGGCAGCTCAGGGGGCAGTGCCAGGCTGGCCAAGGCTCCTGTGCCAATGGGGCGGCTCCCAAGGCCACCCAGCAGCGAGGGTGCCATACCACACCAAAGATAAACACCCCAACGGCATTCAGCTCTGAAACGGGGACAGAGGCTGCAGTTCCACTTTGTCCGCACATAGTACAAACCCTGACCTGCACCTCACCAAAATCCTGCCACTCTGCCATGTCCTCGAGCTCACCTGGAGCTTCAAACCAGCCACAGAACTGACAATCCTGAGGAACACAGCCCCTGAGAGGCAGCAAACTGGAGCCAAACAAGGTATGTAAGCACTGTGGGAACCTCTGCTCTGTGATTTTTGGGAGAATGCGGGAACGCAGTCAGCACTGTGCTGGCACTGCCCAGTGCCAGGTCCAGAGGACAAGTCCTGCCAGGAGGCACCATCAATGCCCCTCTGCAAGAACTCAGTCACAGTCTCCTCCTGGCCTACAGCACTGGGAGGGAGGGAAAACTGCTGAACATATCTTCAATACATCAAATTATTCAAAAACCTTGGAAAAAGTATCCTGAATGCTTGGGAACACAAGCAGGGAGAGCAGCAAGACCCTCAACTCCTGCGGGAGAGACAGAGGACACAGAGTTGCTTGAAAATGGGAAGGGAGTGAAGCCTGGCAACATTTCTTACTGGGGTCAGTGTTGGGCCCCCCACAACAAGAAAGACACTGAGGGGCTGGAGCATGTCCAGGGAAGAGAATGGAGCTGGGGAAGGGGCTGGAGCCCCAGGAACAGCTGAGGGAGCTGGGAAAGGGGCTCAGCCTGGAGAAAAGGAGGCTCAGGGGGGACCTTGTGGCTCTGCACAACTCCCTGACAGGAGGGGGCAGCCAGGGAGGGGTCGGGCTCTGCTCCCAGGGAACAGGGACAGGAGGAGAGGGAACGGCCTCAGGCTGGGCCAGGGGAGGGGCAGGGTGGATATTGGGAAAATTCCTCCCTGGAAAGGGCTGTCCATCCCTGGCACAGTTGCCCAGGGCAGGGGTAGAGTCCCCAGCCCTGGGGGGATTTAAAAGCTGTGTGGATGTGGCACCTGGGGACACAGTGATGGCCTTGGCAGTGCTGGGGAAGCAACTGGACTCAACGATCTCCAAAGGCTTTTCCAACCCAAATGGTTCTGTCACTCTAAACTAGGGCTCCAAAAGGCCTCCAGGCTTTCAGAAGAGCTGCTTTGGCCAGATGAAATTCCAGAGCAACAGAGATCCCCAGAGGTCATGCAAAACCTGGGGAAAGGGCTGTGATACTTAAGGAAGAACTAAAAGCTTTGGGATGGTTTAGCTGGCAGCACGGCTTTGCAGCCTTGCAGACCCTCAACATCAGGCGGCAACACCCAAGCAGCTGTGAGAACGTTTTTAAAAATGCATTTCACAGGTAAACTAACAAATGAATATTCGAAGTTTGGTTTGATTCTCATCAACTGCAGGTAGGAGACACTGTGGCAGGATGGTGCTGGAATGTTTTGCAAGAAGAATTTTGTTCTTTTGTTTCTTGGACCAATATTGAAAAAAGTTAATCTTGCAGAAGCTGAAGGGAGAAAGAGCTGAAGGGCACACGCCAGGAGCCTGCAAAGGGAGCTGAGGGCTGGCACAGAGAGTGCAGGAGGAGCAGAGGGACGAACCGATCACTGAAGCACCTGCAGCACCCTGCCCACCCCAACACCACCTCCTGGCCACCCCAGAGCCCGCAACACTGACCCTGTCCCGCTTGGAGGGGCTGTGCCAGGGGCAAGGGGGTCGGGGGCAGCCCCCTTACCACAGAGACCACACCCCACAGGGAGCTGGTGGAGCCTCTCAATGGCCTGTCCTGGGGAAACCTGCCCTGCGCTGACCGGCCTGGGGAGCCTCATCCCCTCAGTTTGGCAGCACAGAGGTGAGCGTCATCCTGCAGCACCCCTCCAGGGCAGGGACACCCTGGCAGAGGCAGGGGAGGTGCCAGTGCAGAGCTGAGACCAGTGAGGCTCTGAAGGAGCAGTGACACCTCCCATGCCAGGATGGCTGCTCTGGGGTGACCACCATGGACACGTACCCGAACCACCACCCGGGATCCGCACCTGCTTCTGCTGCACCAGCCTGAGCAGCAGCACCCAGACAGGCATCACAGCTCTGCCAGGGCCAGCAGGGAGGCTGAGCGGCTCAAATGGTGCCTTTTCACCTTCACATCCAAGTGCTCTCCTGGATCAAAAACCTCTGGCTTACCCCTACCAGCCTGAGCTGCCGAGAAACCCCAGTCCTTCCCTGGCACAGCAGCAGCCCCAGCTCCTCCCTCCCTTCTGAGGCTGAAGCCTCTCCGTGTTTCCACCTGGCCACATGAAAATTAGGGATCTTCTTTATGATTTGGTGAACCAGGGGTATCCCAGGCACAAGCCATGAGTACTCACCACCTTCAGCTCAGGCACCGAGCGGCTCAGGGTCCATTCCTGGCTGTTCACAAACGAATCTGCAGACAGAGGTGAGAAACCATCAGGTTACCGTCAAGATCCCAGAAAGGATCCTGCTACACTCTCCCTGCTCCCTCCAGCCAGATACATGGTTCTTCCCTCCCTTCTACCTCATCCAGAGACACAGAGCTGCACGAGGACCCAACACACAGCCGGACCCCAAGTGGGGAGGAGCAGCCGAGCCAAGGGCAGTATGGCAGCAAAGAGGCCGGGCTGGAACCCTCCCTTCTGCCCTGCAGGAGCACAGAAACCCCTTCAGCATCCCCTGCCCCGAGGCATGGAGGACAAGGGAGGCCCTAGGGACCAGACACCCTTTTGGGGAGCGCTGGCTGCACAAGACACAGAACTGAGGGCCAGGCCAGCGCCCCGAGCGCTGCCCTCAGCCCGCCGCAGGCTGTGCAGCACTGGGGCTGACTGCAGGACATCAGCCACGCTCCTGACTGAATGCAAACACAATTAATTACGGCATATTACGGAACTGGCAGCGTGCTGCAATAGGCTTACAGAGGCTGTGGCAATCTGGCATGGCTTGAGGAAACACCCCCAGCCTGACACAGAGCATCTGGAGGAGCAGCAGGAGGCTGGAGGACACCTTGAGTATCAGAAGCAGCCAGCAGCCCCTCCTGACAAAGCTGAGTCCCTCACTCATCTTGGCGAGGTCAGACCTTCCATCCAACACCAGCTCCAGGGCAGGACCCATAGGAGCAGCACCTCCTGCATGTTTATCACATACAAACAGAAAGGATTTTTGGAGACCAGAAACCTGTGGCACGAGCCTGTAGTGAACCTGCCACATCTGTGGCCACAGACAATCGCAGGAGTGGGAATCTCAGATGGGCTCAGAAGGGAAGCAGCAAATCCACCAGACCGAAAAGTGGGCAGCAATCAAGCACGGTGGCTTGGGCACTGCCACTGCTCCAGTGTCACCCGAGGCCACAGGGAGGGTGGCTCCCGACCTGCCCCAGCAGCCCCAACCCCACAACCACAACTCCTAGTGCCTGCTCCAACAGTCCCCAAACCTCACAGCCAGGAATTCCTTCCCAATATCCCATCCATCCCCACCCTCTGGCAGTGGGAAGCCCTTCCCTGTGTCCTGTCCCTCCATCCCTTGTCCCCAGTCCCTCTCCAGCTCTCCTGGAGCCCCTGTAGGCCTGAGAAGGGGCTCTGAGGTCGCCTTGGACCCTTCTCCTCTCCAGGTGAGCACCTCCAGCTCTCCCAGCCTGCCTCCAGAGCAGAGGGGCTCCATCTCTCAGAGCATCTATCTTGTGTTGGGGCAGCACTGGGCTCCACAGCCCTGCCAGAGCCCGCCTGCCCTCACCCCAACTCATCTTTGGCCCTCATAACTCCTGTGGGGAGGTTGGACACACAACAGCAGCAGCCCTTCCTCCACCTCCAGGCTGAAGCTTCATCTCACGTCTCTCACCTGGCTGGGCAGCCCAAAGCCCTGGGGAAGAGCCCAGTCCCGATCCCACTGCCAAAGGGCTGCCCAAGCTGCTCAGAGAGCACGAGGGCAACAAACCATGACTCGGCACTGTGCCCCTGTCCGGCTCTGTGCAGCCACCAGCACCCACAGGCCACCACGCATTCATCCTTCATGTTCAAAAAAGGTGAGAACATGGTGCTCCTACCTGGAGTTTACCTTCTATGGCTGATTTAGGAACACTCCTTTTCCAGGAGCTACACAGACAAATAATCCCCAAGTCTACTGCAGGAACACCAGGTTATTTATAGCCATCCTGAGGAATCATTTCTCCATGGTGTCTTTCACCTGCCCTTTCCTTTTTTAGGCAGAGGTAATTTTTTTATTAAAACAATTCATCAGTCAGGAGGAAAATGATACATTCTTGAGCCCTTTCCAAACAGTAACAGCACACCTGTATTTCCAGCTGCATCACTGGGTCTAAAAAAAGCTGTCACCTCCACTTGGGACTTCTGCCCCACTCAGCCTCCTTGGCAGGTAATGTGACAGATGAAGCACCATCCAGGCCTCCTCTGTCCCCAGCATTCCCTGACAGGAGCAGGCAGCGCACACTCGTGCTGTTTCACTACACACAGCAGGGTTTTGGCAGGTTCTGAGTGGAGCACAAGGCACACACACCCAGTGATCAGCCTTGGGAAGGGGGAGAGGCAGGGAGAGCCCTGGAGAGGGCAGGCTGGGCTCTCTCTGGATCTGCTCAAGGATGGCCAAGACAAGCTGCCCCAACAGCTGCCAGCTGCCTCCTGCACCAACTGCCCCAACACATCCTTGCTTGGTTTTTAACCCAGGTTCAAGAGTTTGTTTGCAACATTTTGATTTTTGACTTGCTGAGAAGGCCCCTGAGTAAACCTCAACGCAAATAACCACTGACAACACAAGGCCAACAGGACTGTGCTCAGCCACACAACACACCCAGCTCCTCACCCCCACTGAACACCAGGCACAGCCTGCACGTCTGTCTGCCTGCTCCAGCATCTGCCAGGTCTGAATGTCAGCCCAGGCCACCGACCGGTCCTGGTGACCCACCCGGCATTGTGTGGCATCGACAGCCCAGGGGTCTCGGGGCAGCCCAGGGGTCTCGGGGCAGCCCAGGGGTCTCAGCACAGCCCACAGGTCCCAGCACAGCCCACGGGTCCCGGCACAGCCCAGCACACTGCCTGCACCCACACTGTCTCCACTCAGCACCACGCCAGGGTGCGAGCACCACTTTACACGGTGCAGCTGGAGCCTCTGTTCCTTCACAATCGCCTGGAAGTTGCTGAGATGCACATCTTGGAGCAGCGTGGTCCCTCTGAGGCCCCTTCTGGAGCCAACGTCACCGGTGTCAGGAGCAGAAGACCCCTGTGTGCCCCTGCCATGCTGGGCCAGACCTGCACACACCAACCCTTCATCTGAGTACCACCTCAGTGAACAGACACACCTCTTGCTCAGGCAGACATCCCACCATGACTCTGAACATCTGTCTGGAGCACCACTTGTGCATCACCCTCACCCTCTCTCCTGCCTCATCAGCCGAGCAGGGGGCAGTTTCCTCCTGCACAGATTGATTAAGGATGAAGAGGGCAGTGCCTGGGAGGCAAAGAGGCCGTGCATGTCCACACTCCGGAACAGGCACGTGTCCTGTGCCTACACCCTGAGGCATGTGGGGAAGCATCCCACCCAGCACCTGGACAAGGTACTCTAGGCCATCAAGACCTGACAGGACAAGAGGAAATGGCCTCAAGTTGCACCAGGGGAAGTTTAGGTTTGATATTGGGAATAGTTCTTCTCTGAATCAGCTGTCCACCCCTGGCACAGCTGCCCAGGGCAGTGGTGGGGTCACCACTCCTGGAGGGATTTAAAAGCCCTGTGGATGTGGCACCTAGGGACATGGGCTGGTGGTGGTCTTGGCACTGCTGGGAGAATGGCCAGACTTGATGGTCTGAGAGGCCTTTTCCTACCTCAGGGATTCTGTGATTCTGTGACTGTCAGCCAGTCTGGGAAGGCCTGAGGGTTTGGAGCACAATCCACTTCCACATGTCAGCCTGGGGTCCATGCCACAACTGCATGACTTTGTCACTGTAAGTGTCGCCAGGTCCTTTTTACACCCCTGCTCTGCCCCAGGACATGGCAATCACCCTTCTCTCACCACAAAAGGGACACACACAACACGTACACACCACCCCGACAGCTGGGAGACCCACATCTGTGCAGCCGAGCCATCCACAGACCCAAAGACATCTCTCACATCACCTGGGCCCTGTGTCCTGCAGCTGCCTGCACCCATGCTCACAGGGACGGCTCTGTCACCCAGGCCTCAGACACACCCAGCATGGAGCCGCCTCCTCCCCCACCCCCCGATTTCTTGCACTTGCTTCCCTCCTCTGCCATCAGCTCCCGCAGCAGTGTGTGTGGGCAGGCACAGATCACACCAAAGGGCACCTCATGAGCAGTTTCTCAACCCCGAACAACCACAAAACAAGCAGCTGGCTGCTGAAAACCAGTGGCATGACCCCAATGTCAGCTCTGTCCATACAAGTGTCCATCCCTGGTTGTCAAAATGCAGAATGTGGCAAGTCCCTGCACCCATGGCTATGAACCCCGTCAGTGTGACGCTGTACACCCCGTGTGTTGCTGCGGCTATTACACACCAGAGCAGCAGGAAAGGTCCACGTCCACAGCAGCAGACTGATTTGGAGCCCCCTTGAACAGCACCATTCCCTCTGGGGCTGCCAGACCTTCCCCATTTCCCTCCAGACCCCCAGACCCTCCCCACCTCGTGCTGAGCCGAGGGAGCGTAGGGGTGCCCAGCCTGCAGGCACCGCTCCCCACTGAACAGGCACAAGATCCCCAAGGTCTCCTGCGTGATGCTGTAACCATGTGGAAGCACACAGCGAGCCACCGGCACCCTGACGGGGCTGAGGCACCGCCTGCAATCCCGGCACGTCCGTGAGCAGAGTCCCTTCCCCACAGAACCTGGGCCCTGGTGCCAGCTCGCTCAGCAGGGATTGCCTCCAGCAGGAGACACCTCCACGGACTGATCTCCTGCTGAGCACCGGGTTTCATGTAGCATCACGGAGTCACCATCTACTGGATCAGCTTCACTGCTGGACCGGCTTGCACAATTCCAGATGAAAATACACCTGGTCACTCTTCCTGCATCTTCTCTTTGTTATTTAATCATGCAGAGGGGACCAGGCTGTCCGTGCTGTAGTTCAACACCTTCCCCAGGTGTACCTGACCTCCAAAGCAGAAGCAGTGGGCTCAGGGACCACGGTCATACCAAGAGCTTCAGCACAGTCCAGCAGTTTCCTTGGCTCCATGACACAACCACACAGGAGGAGATCAGCCCAGACTAGCCTGAGAAAAGGAGATTCAGGCCAATTCTGTTACTCCCCAGAAGTTTCTGCTGATGGAGGTTTCCTGGCATATGCAGCTCTACTGCAGAAGGTGGAAATTTGGAAGATGGGGTGGGCAGAGCCCCTGCCATGCAGAGGATCAGACAGGTACATAAAGGAGGCACCCTGCAGCTGATGTCCCTTGGTCAGTTGGTCATCCTGGACACCTTCAGGACCTACAGACCAGACCCCAGCTGTGGGACAGCAGCGTCACGCACCGAGGAGGCAGGATCAGCACCCTCCATCACAGAGCTCGGACACTGCAGCTCCCTGTGCCCTGTAGACAGCTTGGAGGGGGTTCAGCCACAGACCCACAGCTCCCAGCAGCCACATGCTGCAGGGAAGCTGAGAGGAGAAAGGGGCTGGCTGGCCAAGTTCAACTCCTCACCCCAGATGCTCCCTCCACGGGATGATGCGCAGCAGGTTCATCTACCCTGTGCCGCAGAAGCACCAGTGCCAGACACATCTGGTCTCCCCACACAGCAGCTAATAATTAACCAACTCATTATCCAAGCTACGGTGGAACTCCCTTGGACACTGCAACCCTGGACACTAAACCCAGCCTTGGAACCAGGTCAGAGGCTGCGCAAACACAGCAGAGGCCACACAAACCAAGGCCACTCGTGGCCACCACTGTGGCCACACAAATGACCCACCTGACCCCACACACAGATCAAAGGGAGGCACAGGCAGCGTGCCCGGGCACAGCTACCCTTCCTGGGCACAGCCACGCCTCTCAGGCCAGGCTGACAAAACCTCTTCCCCGGCAATGCTGTCAGGAGGGAGATTTCTCCAGGTCAAGGACCAGCACAGGCATGGCCAGCATTCCGGTCAGCACTGAGCCAGCACGGGAACCCACTGCAGGACACAATCTTGGCAAGGATTATCTCAGCAGAGCTTTAAACACTCCGCAGCAACAAAAGGAGACAATTCTGTGTCTCTCTGGGAAAGGGCACACTGAGGAACTGCCACTCTTGCTTCGTCACCACACCACGGGCGGCAGCAGCCGGTGTCACTGTGCTCTGAGCTCAGTGCAGACTCTGGAAGATCCAGGCATTTCAACCTCTCAGCACCTGCTGCTCTCCAGCCCCCGTCCAAACATTGTCAAAGACCCAGACCAAACCCTGCTGTGATGGTGGGACAGGGTCTGCTGGAAGGGTAAACCCAGCAGAGAGTGACACAGAGACAGGTAACCCACAACCTCCCATCACAGCACTCCGTGGGGACCTAACACAAACCTGTTCCCAGTGTGCCTGACCTCAGCTCCAGCTGTGCAACCCCACGAGCACTGGCAGGTGAACAGTGAAGGCACAAGGTTCCCTCTCCCTAAGACTGCCTGTGACCGCAGTCAGACACCTCTGCACCCACCGCACACCCTCTGACCTCGTCCTAAGAACTGAGCCTTCCAGAGTATTGTCCCAACAGCTCTCTCCCTGACACCTTCCAGAACTCTCAAGCTTTTCCAAAGTGTGGACACCAGACTGGCCTCAGCATCCAAGGCATCTCTAACCCCACCATGGCACCTCTGCCTCTCACCAACACTCCCAGCTCAACCAAGGCAAGTACCAACACGAGGTGATATTCATCATGACCTACCCAACTCACTATGCAAACTTCACCCAGTCCCTGAGAAAACAGTCCCGGTCTTCTCTCAGACGCCTTCCCTCACATGCCCTGCACATCAGTACTCCACACACAAGAGTAAAGGGAGGCACCTTAAAGAATCTCAAAAAGCAGGGCATCTCTCTGGGAGAGGGGATCACGGCTGTGATCACAGAATCATGGAATATCCTGAGCTGGAAGAGATCCACAAGGATCATTAAGTTCCACCCCTTGCCCTGCACAGACACCTCAACAATCCCACCCTGTGCCTGAGAGCATTGTCCAAATGCTCCCTGACCTCTGGCAGCCCTGGGGTCGTGACCACTCCCTGGGGAGCCTGTTCGGTGCCCAGCCACCCTCTGGGGGAAGAACTTTTTCCTGATATCCAACCTAAACCTCCCTGACACAGCTCCATGCTGTTCCCTCAGGTGAGGAATGCTTCCTGAGCCATCAGAGATGCTGTACTCATCACACGGTCCCTCTATGCACAGGGACAACTCCAATTCAAAAACAGTCCAGTTTTCCCAAGACCATGCCTATCAGAGAGACTCTGCAGCATGGCACCAGCCAACACCTGGATACCAAGAAATGCTCTGAACCACTGACCACCGTCACCTGGGTCAGTCCAAGTTGGCTGGACTCTGTGCCAACTTTGATCTCTAGTCCTAAGGGCTGTTGCCCTTCCTTGCCCAGTACACAAGGATCAGCTCTTTACATCTTTTTTGGGTAACAAACCCTGAAATCCCCCATCACCTCTCTGTGCACGCAATCCCAGCCGAACCCCCCCAGGGCTGGAAGCAGCACTTGGAGCATCCCCCTGGCTCTTGTGGGTATGTCTGGATGAAGAGTGTGGTGCTGGGTGGGTATCACAGCGTGCTGTAAACAAACCACTCCAGGTTCTGGAAACAGAGAGAGTGCTGGCTTGGCTCTCTGCCGGGACTCCTACATCCAGCTTTTTCAAGTGCTGATAACCGCAGCTGCAGCTGCACCCCCCAGGAGGGCAAGCTGGGGCTGCACCAGCAGCTTTCCCAGGGCAAGGTGGGCAGCGCCCACACAGAGCATCAAAGTTTGTGGGACGTCAAGAGGGTGTTTGGAACACCATTCGCCTGCAAGACTGGAACAGGAACGGGGCAGAGACCTCCTGAGCAGCCCCGCTGGAGCAGCACTAAAGCTGTGCCCCTCCAGCCCTGGCTCAGAGGCCCACTGGAGGAAGCCATGGACCAACATTCCCAGCAGAGAGACAAGGAGGAGATGGGGCACAAGAGACGACAAGCAGCAGCTACTTTGCTGTGCAGACTTCACCACTGCCTCTTCACACCTCACCGTCCCCAGGAGGACACAGGCTGGTGGGTACAGGGACCATGCAGGTACCAGGCAGGTAATGAACAGTGTTCTCAGTGCGGCTAAACCCGGTGTGAGCTCTGCAGTGCCAGGGCCTCCGTAAGGAGCCACAGTGCCGGTGGCAGCCTGGAGAGGTCATCCCTGAGCCTCTGCCTCCAGCAGCACAAGCCACGGTGGCAAACACTGATCCCTGCAACAAGCAGTGGTCCTGCATGAGCTGGCTGGTCACCGCTGCAGGGGCCCCAAGCCCCCCACGCCACTCCCCACAGAAGCCTCAGTAGGGTCTCCCAAAGATGGATCCAAAGGGAGCTCCTATCTGTCTCATGGAGGAGCCAGGTGAGAGGCGAGGACGCCAACCAAGTGCTCAACCTCAGCTACTTCTCTGGGAATGTGGCCGCCAGGCCGGCTGCTGCTGGCGCAGCTCCCACTGGAAGCGGCAAGCAGGAACAGGCCCCCCGCTGCAGGGGCAGGGCCCAGCCCTCCCTGCCCGCATACACCCACATTCCCCAGCCATGAGCGCAGCCTCCCCTCTCCTGGGAACCTCCCGCCACCCAGCCAGCACCGGCACACAGCCCGGGCTGCCCTGCCAGCACCGGAACCCCCGGAGAGCAGCAGCATCCCAGCCCTTTGCCTCGTGGTGCACGGGCAGCCCCTGGACCCACCGGAGCCTCCAGAACCTTTCTCTGGAGCACAGCGAGCCAGAGGGACAGAGAGGGCTAGAGGATGGAGCCCCCTGAGCTCCCTGGGCAGCTGCAGAGCTGCTCCTGTGCTGATATCTGTGGCCCAGCCCTCCTGGGGAACGTCGGGGCACGACGCTGTCCTGGACAGCCACTGCCCCAGGAGCAACCAGGTTCCTCGGGAGCATGTAGGCTCCCTGGAGAGCCCGCCAGCCCTAAGACATCCCTCTGGCACGTAAGCCAAGCAGAAAACTGCCTCCACAACATCCAGATGCAGAGCAGAGCAATGGAACCCAGTGAGGCCCCCCGGGAGCGGGCAGCAGGCCTGGCCCAGCCCCCAGCTCCATGCGTTCCATGCCTTAAAAAGCTCTGGATGCTGCTGTCGCTTCCCGGCTCTGCCAGGCCACAGGGCTTGCCTGCAGCTCCTTCCACAGGGCCGGGAAGGGGACAGGGCACAGGGGCACAACCAGCACAGCCCCAGCTGAGGCCCCACACAGCCCTGATGCCAGAGAACTCCCCACCAACATCAGAGAATCGAACACCCGAGAGCTGCTTCAGCTGCCAGTGCCCAGTGAATGCCCAACCCCATGGGGTCCTGCCCCCTGTCCCATCACCGGTAATGCCACACCTGCTCTCTGCAGGCTGCCCCATGCCCGATGAGGGTCCCTGTGCTCCCGAACACGTGGCCTCCGCTCAGCCCTAGTGGGGGACCTTGGCAGGGATGGCCCTGGCTGAGCATCGCCCAGACGAGGCCTGGCACCAGAGAGCCACTCGCAAGAGTGGGGTGCAGGCACGTTTCTTGGCTCCCCAACCCCCTGTGCTGCTCCACACCTCTGCTCTGGCACCCTCCCAAACAGTCTCACTTGCCTGGGAGCCCACCAACAGCACTCCTCTCCCCATTCCACTGATGCTGTGGGGCAAGGACAGGGAGGCTCAGCCCACCCTGCCCTTGCTAGGACACCAGCAGGGCAAGCAGGACATGCAACACACGTGCTTGACTCCCAGGTGTGTGGCCAGCAAGGGAACCAGACCCCAGAGCACATCCTTCCAGGCAGCCACACCACGGCTGCTCCAGCATGATGGCAGTGCCCAGGGCACTGGAGTATGACACGACCCTGTGAACACTCACAGTGACCTCACTGCAGCCCGATGCAAACCCTGCAGATCACCAGGACAGAACCAGGTGCCAGTGCACAGCCCAGGACCTCAGCTGGGACAGGCCACAGCCACCCATCCCCACAGGCCCCGTGAGCACAGGGGGCTCTCACCAGCCCTGCACTGCTCCTGTGCTTACTTACCCAGAGCCCGCAGAGGACCCCCACCCAGGATGACAGGCTCAACACTGCCATGGAGATCCTTGGGACACATGCTGCCAGTGCTGCCACGCTCTCGCCTTCGGAAGCGGCTCGTGAGGAGTTTCCAGAGTCCCCCCGTCTGCACGGGGTCAGCGTGCAGCCGGCCCCCGACCCTGGTCAGCTCTGGGTACAGCAGGTCCCGCTTGCTGGGGCAGGTGTGCAGGGAGCTGGCATCACCTTCACTCTTGGTGCGGAGGCGTGTGGGGCGCAGGAGCCCCCCAGACTCCGACCGCCGCAGCTCATGGCCCCGGCGCAGACGGAAACTGAAGCTTTTCCGCAGGGAGCTGAAGTTCTTCCTGGGGCTGGAGCCGCTCCAGCCGCTGCCCCCGAAGAGGTTCCAGCGGCGGCTGCCCCACAGGGAGCCCCCCCGGGGGAAGCCGGGGCGCTCGGTGGGGTGCGGCGGCCGGGCGGTGGGGAGGAAGGTCATGCTGCTGGGGCGCGGGCGCTGCGCCTCATCGGGGCCGTCGCTCTCGCCCTCGGGGCTCTGCCTGCGGGGCGAGCGCAGCCGGAGCAGGTCCAGGAGGCCGCCGCGGGCGCGGGCGGGGGGCGGCGGCGGCAGCAGCGCCCCGGGCAGCCCGTTCCCCGCCGCGCAGAAGCTCTTGGGCCGCC
>VXBT01011615.1:234419-262174 GCA_013400235.1 Oriolus oriolus
TCGGCGGCCCCGGCTCGCCCCGCTGCTTGCGGCATGCCCGCGCCCCCCGCTGCCCTCCCCGGCCGTAGTCCCGCCGCACGTCCCTCAGCCCTGCCCGGAGCTTCCCCTCTCCTGCCAGGACCCCGCACTCTGGGCGCCCAGACCCCTGACCACGGCCGCACCGGCCCTGCACCCAGATCCAGCTGCTACCTTCTGCCTTCTCACCTTTCCCAAACCTGTGATGGGGCAGCGAACCCCCCCCAACAGCCGCCCTGTGCTCTGAGACAGATGGGAACCGTCAGTTCCAGGGACCCGGGCAGCCCGGAGCACCGACCCCAGGAGCACCGTCTTCCAGAGCCCTCCCGAGCCCGAAGCACAGGGCACCAGGTTAAGTGTGACCACCTCAACCAGAGCTTCACTCCTGTCTCATTCCAAGGCTGTCATTTCCTTTGACCAAACTCACCATCACTAACCTTTGACCCTCCTTCCTGTCCACTGGAGTCCTGACTGTGGTACCTCCTCCCACCTCTTCCCCAGCACCCCCCATTGCTGCCTGCAGTCCGTCTCCAGCATCACCCCAGGGCTCTCCTCCTCCTCCTTCTCCTCTTCCTTCGCCTCCTTTTTCCTCTACACCTTTTCCCTCTCCCTGGCTTTCCTCCTTCACATTGCAAGTATGATCTGTGCTCCCTCTGGGGAGGAAAATAAGATGCCTGACTCCCCCTTAAACTATTTTTACCTTTCTGAAAGCCCTGTCTGCTGAGCCAGCCCAGGTCTTCTCCTGCTTCTCCAGGCCTCTCCAGGGAACACCTAAGCATCAGCACATCCCTTTACCTCTCCTTATACAGGAGTCTTTGACTCCGCTGCCTTGACTCTTTCAAAATCCCATCACCTTCTTGGACTTTGCCTTCTCCTTGACCCCTCATCCTCCTCCACAGCAGGCCTCATCCTACCTCCCCAGTTTTCTGGGTGCACCCAGGCCTTGGACACAGCCAAACCCAACATAGAGCTCTTCCCCTCATTATGGCACAGCCAGCGCCTCCACCAAGCCCCTTCCTCTCCCTTCTCCCTCCTCTCCTAAGCCCACAGGTCCCACCATCCACGTCCCCTCCCCTCCCTGTCCGTGCCACAGACCCCCATCATGGCGTGCAGGAGCAGAGGTTCCACCCAGAGCCTCTCCCAGGGCTTCACGTCCTGCTCCTCCCTCAGGTGTTCACACCTGCCAGCACCAGCCCTACCCCAGCAGCTCCCCTCCCCGGTACCCGCTGCCGAACACCCGCAGCAGTAGCTCAGAGCCACCACTCCCTGTGCCGTGGCCGTGCCCCGTGGGCAGACAATGGACACGTCCCACTCCCCTCCCTCCCAAGCCAACGGGCACCTGTGCCCGGGACTGAGCAGAAGGCGCCTGACAAGCCGCCAGAGCTGCAGCTCTGCCATCTGTGCCAAGGTCACAGGAACACGCAAACTGCCAGACTGGATCCGACCTGCATGCACAGCATCTGCCATCCCGTCTCCCGGAGCAGCCACACTGCAGCAAGAACGAGGAATTCTGCAGGAAGCAATTACAAGGGAATGTCTTCCAAAGTGCTGAACACCAGACAGGGCTGGCTGTGGGGACCAGGCTGTCCGAGCCAACCTGTCAGGAGTACCTCAGGCACAGGTCTCTGGCTCTGGGCAGGGAACCAGGTCAGGACCCTCAAAAGCTCCTTTCCACCATGCCTGGCACAGCTCCATGCTCCCAGGGATGGAAAGTTCTTCCTGTAGGGAGATGGGACTGTCTATATCCATCTCCTTCCAAACCCTGGGTTTAACACATACTCCAACAGCACCAGATGGTTCCCCTTTCACATGAGTCTCAGCTTTTTTAAATATTCTGTCAGGTTCTGGCTGTGAGGTGTCATTGAATCACAGACTGTCTGCTGGAGAGATGATGCACCTTGTGCTGCCCACTGAGGCAGGAGCAGACATGCTGGAGCCCCCCGACAGGGTCTGTCTGACCCATCCCTTCGACCTCCCCAAGCCCCCTCCAGCACTATGACTTCCTCAAGCCTCCTCCAGCCTGTGACCTCCTTCCTGCTCCAGCTCTTCCTTCTGTGACCTCATCCAAATTCTGATTAAATCTACTGAGAAACACAGAGAGTTCCCCTTAGCTGACAACATCCCTTCCCTGTCCCACTGGGGATCATATTTTTAAAGCTACTTGTGTTTTTAAAGCATTCCCTCAGTTCTCTGCAGTTTGTCTCCACCTTTCTTAAACACAGAGCCAGAACCTGGGTACAGCACTCAGCTGGAACCTCCAGCAGCTCAAGAAGAAATACAGGTACAACAACTGTCCTCCTGCATCCCAGAAAGATACTGGTCGATACCACAGACACAGTGTAACACTGCTCTTACCTAACTAGGCTGTTTCATGGCAAAGGTTTGCAAACAGTGTGCACTGGTATGTATATTGACATGATCCCCTTGACGTATTCCTACAGGAAGAACGAAAGACGTCTAATATAGGCTAAAATGGAGCCTTAGATTCAAGTCCTGGGGTTGAGAGCTGCAGGGCACCTGCACACAGGTTGGGAACCTGTACCCTAGGACAGGCTCAAACCCCACCAGTCTCGGCAACACATGGGCTCCAGCTGCCTCAACCCTCCACCGATGGAGGAACTGCTCTGAGAATGAGACCAGAAACCACCAGGGTCTGAGGACAGCCTTCACTGAAACTCCCAACATGTTTCTTCTCTGGCAGTTCACACCATAACCACACTGGGTTGGACTGGAGCTGTGTCTATGTCTAATGCAGGTGACAGGTGACAGCTCACCTGCTCACAAGCTGCTGGTGGGCAGCAGCTTGGCTGGAGTCCCCAGGACTATGCGGGGCTGCAGAAGCATCTCCAAGAGCTGGGAAGTAACAGAGACATCGGGCTTTGGCAATCTGATCCGGAGCAGGTGTCTGGGGACAGAAGCAAGTTGGTCCCTTACCAGCACTTCCTTGAGTCACATGCATGGTACAAACATTATGGCCATGAACATCTGGCTGAAATTAATATAATCCATGAGAGGCTTAACAACAGCTGCATGGGAACAGTCCAAGAGCCAGGGAACATTCCAGTGCTGGTTGGCCCCAGTGTGACACTCAGGGTGGAGCCCTGAAAAGGAAAAGGAGTCTAAACCATGGTCAAATGCTCCACTGTGCTCCCCAGACCCCATGACACAGGTATCACTGTTCCCCCAGACCCACCAGCACTGGTATCCCCATGTTCCCCCAGACTCAAATAGTATTGGTGCTCCAGAGATCTGCAGATAGGGCAGTTCTGTTGCCAGGGAGATGCCCAGCTGGGAGGATGGGACACCTCTACTCAACACCCCTCATGGGTTCAAAGGCACTGTCACTCTGCAGAGGGGCCTGAGTCTGGGGCCCCCTCTGCAGCACCACATGTCCAGCATGGATGAGGGACCAGCACTGCCTCGGCAGCTGGGGGAGGGATGATGTTCCTAGCATGGATGGCCCCAGTGGCTCCCAGTGCTCGCACAGACGGCAGGTACCAGCGGCAGACCAGGAACACGTGGGGACACAGCCAGCTCCAGGCCCGATGTGCTACCAGGGCTGCCCGAGGCCGACAGCCCTGCACAGACCGTGCTGGCAGTGGGACCGTGGGCAGCAGACCAGGCTAAGTACCACTGCCAGGGACAAAGTCAGGACAGCGTGCAGGACAGGTGACAACACCACACCTGTGCCAGGCTGCAGGGCACCCAGGGCCCGGCACATGCTGTCCAGCTGGAGCGACGGAGCAGGAGGGCTCTGCACAGTGCCAGGGATGGCAGACATGCCCCTCCGCAGCTGCAGGAGGACGCCGAGCGCTGTGTCAGGACCATGCTGGAGCTACCGGGCTCTGCAAACCAGCTCCAGCCGGCTCAGCCACGCACCAGGAATACTGATGAGGCTCTGCTAAACCAGAGCATCCGGGGGCGCAGGCTCGGTGGCCCGGCCGTGGGGTGCAGCGCCGCAGCCCCCGCAGCCCCACATCACAGCCCACACTGCCAGCGCGTCAGCAGCACCGTCACTTGGAGGCGGTGGCGGGGGCCAGGCCCTGCCTGCTGGCCCCACGGGGCCAGGACACAGCCAGAGACATCCTCGGCCCAAACAGGAGGAGGGAGAAGGAGACAGAGGCATCCCCCGACCCTGAGCAGAGAGACACGTTCATGCTGAGTCCTGCCACAGGCTCAGCATCCACCACAGCACCAATGCACACCACACAGTGCCACTGTGGTAACCTTTTCTAGTCACCCCAAGCACCCCAAAACCCCTTGTGGTCACCCCAACCACCCCGGGCCCAAGAGACAATGTCCTCCTGCTCTCCACTGACAAACACCCACCCGCCCCACAGCCCCTGCACATCCCCAGGGTCTTGGGACAGAGAGATGAGGCACTGCTCCAGGTCTGAGCTCTGGCACAGTCCGTCACTGCCAGCTGGACCCTCATGCCCTGCCCTGCCCTGTCCCCATGCCTCTGCCCCCTTCGCAGCACAGAGCGCTGGGTTTGACATTTGACAGGCTGACTGACTTTCCAAAGCCTCTTGCCGTGAGAGGTGCCTCAGAGCAGGTTGTTCCCTACAGTTTCCATGGAGAGGAGGAACAGGCTCAGCCAGTAGAGAGTTAACATCAGCTGGGAAGTAAGTAACAGTCACAGGAGAGCCCGACTCCAGCACCAGCTCCTTCCCTCCTCCCACACTGCACATCCCCAGCTCCGGTCCTGCCGCAAACCTCGAGCTGCTGATGAGGAAATTGCCACCTTCTCCCCCACCCCAGGATGCAGCACTGAAGCAAACGCCTCCCTCCCACACACAAGAGGTCATGCCCATGTCACCCAAACAGGGCACGGCCATGCTCTTGTCCACCAAGGAGAGAAGCTGAGCACCAAACTGCTGCCAGCCCTTCGAAGAGGGCATCCTGCCATGGACCCTGTGGGGGTGGCCATGCTGCAGATCCTGTACCCACATGCTGCAGATCCTGCACCCACATGCTGCAAGTCAGATGCAGGGATGACAGATGTTGGGATGACAGATGCAGGGATGATGCTTCCTAAGATGGTCCAGACCCTGGTGCCTCAGGGAACCCCGGAAGATAACGCCTTGGGATGTTACCTACAGGGTGTAATACAAGATCAAGGCAGCAGCAATCACTTCTGCTCCTTAAGCCACCTCCAGGCACTTCTGTGTGCAGAGACACCCACGCCAGTACCCTGACTAAATCTGCAGGCAGCCCGGTACCTGCACTCCAGGGCACGAGCAGCCCTGCCATGCTGCCAGCCATGCACCGCGCTGTCCCCAGGCGCTAGGCTGCTTCCAGCTACAGAGATGTTCCCATGGAACAGGGCTGTCTCCAGGCACCAGGATGCTCCAAACTCCCAAGCTTCCTCTGGTGATGCAGATATGAGCAGCATCAGCACAATTAGGCCAGACATTGTGAAAGCTCCTTGGGATTTTGAAATCCAAAAACAAAAGGCCATGTGAAAATTTGGTTAGAGGACTAAAGAAGACCTCCTCAGGTTCTCAAGCCTCACTTTAAAATCTCTCCTATAACCATCACTTAAACAGTGAAAATCCTCCAGTTTATTCCAAAAGCAGCAAACAAAAGAAGAAATGGCAAGAAAAATAGCAACAGAGTGAAACTAAGACATGAACGGTGCAGCAATGGGACCCAGAGGACATGAAAATCCACATGGAGGTCAGGAGAATATGGCAGGAGATGGAGGAGACTGGAAAAGCCCTCCTGCCTTGACAGAAAGGCAGAGACCCCACAGCAGCCTGCAAAGGATGGTCACAGAGCTGTCCTTCAGCTGGACCATGGAGCTCCTTCAGACATGACCGCACCGTGGTGACGTTCATATGCCCAGCGGGTACAGGACATTTCTGCGCCCACAAGCAAAGCCCCCACCCATCCTGGCACCAGATGGAGCCTGGGCCTCCAAACCAGGTCTGTGCTGACCAGACAGACCACCCGTCCTCATGTCCTTCTGGCTCTGCATAGCAGACACTGCAGATACCAACAACACAAGAATTTTGGGAAGAGCCAACCCCAGCAAAAGGTAGGACTGGAGTGGCATCAAGCTCCAAAGAAAGGGGAGCAGCCCAGAATCCCAAAGGGATGTTCCCAATAGTGGTTCCCAAAGCTCTCCAAGACCACTCCTCCTTCCCTGGGAAACATGCAAAACAATTAAAGCCATGGAAAGATCCTGTCCTTCCGCCCTGTTCCCAAAGGCACCTGCTCAGGAACAACAGAGCATGCAAAGGAAGTATTTTCAAAACATAAACTAAAAAGCTACTGAGGCTGACAACAACATGGGATGCTCACGTGGGCCTGAGCACCCCAACAAATGCCATGTTACTGCTGCTCCCACCTCGTCATCCTCTGAGGTGAGCACAGTGACTAACAGAATCCGCACACACAGGCAGAGATTGTTTTGCTGCAAGCAACAAGAGCCAGCTGTGAGAACAGTGTTAGTAATACCCCTGTACCCCACCTGGAGCAGGGGGATTGCAGTGCCCCAGCCCCCAACAACCTTCTCCAGTTCCCCCATGGTGGATAGGCTCCAGAGACCACGGTGGAACTTCGATGCTCACAAGCATTGGGATCACCGTTGGGATGTTAAAGAAGTAGATGTCACCTGGCACATGAAACTCACCTTCACCACAAACACTGTAGGTAAGACGATCCATTTCAATGAACCCACTCATACCTCAGGCGCTGCCCCCAGGTCCTGGGGGGAGCCAGAAGCAGCCCCAGCCCAAGGGATGCTGAGCCAAAGACCCTGCTCCAGGCTGGCCAAGGGTTTGGTGTCTCCTGCTCCTGCTCCCACTTTGGCACGAGGGTCCCAGCTCTGACCCCTGGCACAGCGCCTGCTGGAAGCAGCTCCCCACACCATCCATCTCCATCAGTGCTCACCTTTACAGACCCCAGCGGCCCAAGGAGCCTATCTGTGTCTAACCCAGGCGCTTTGGGTTCCTCCCTGAGGCCTCTGCACAGAGGCCAACCACCAACCACAGACAGCAGAAAAACCCAGAAACTGAAAGCCACAAGCCGCAGCCGGAAGGTGGGATGGAAGGTGCAGGTCTTGCACCTGGTTCTCTGTTCCCACCGTCCCCCGAGGCTCCCCTGCTGCAGCCACAGACACCTCCACCTGCACAGGCTCATCCTCCCAAACGGGAATGGGTGCCACGTCTCACTCCAGTGCCCCAGGAGGGACCAGTCCCTGCATCATTCTGCCCGGCTCACACCCTCCGCCTCACCAACCCTCACCTCGTGTCTCCCCGCCAACGCCGAGGCCCGGCAGGGTCCAAGGGGTCCCAGCTGCCTGACCAAGTCCTGGCGGGGCCCGAGGGGTCCCGACTGCCTGAGTCACAGTGGGACCCCTGCCTGACCTGACCACAGAGAGCAACAAGGGAGACCTCAACCCCCCCAAGCACCAACGCCAACTACCCATGTGGTCAGGGCAGAAGGGGATGGCTTTGAGTGCCTCGCACCACCTTGGATTTGGCAGGGAGAACCATTCTTGATGATTTTTCCAGAACCCAATACAGACACTAAATGCTCACAGGACAGAATGGATCCCCAGGAATCCCCTCAAACCTGCCTCAGCCCAGTTTGTATTCACAACTACACACTGAGGGCCCCAGTTCTTACTCCATACATCTCATGTTGACCATTAACTCTTCCAGTCTCTTCCTGAGGTCACTCTGGACTAACCCAAATACCATAAGAAGCCTCAAGGTATTATTTAATCACTAACACCTTTCACTAATCCCACTGCTTGGGAGCTGTTCCCAGTGTCATGGAAAGTAGATCCCATCAAACTACGTCACTCAGCACCTACTTCCTTCCTCTAATTCTCCACTAATTCGGATTATGTCAGGCACTTCGCTGCTCTCTCAGGGATCGACATCAGCCTAACTGTATCCTAAATACCTGAGTCATCTACAGATCCTGCTGAAGGCTGCCACAGCATCAGCCCACTCCAACCTCGCTCATCTTCTCACAGCCAGCTCGCAGGGAGCTCTGCAGCCAGCTCTGGGTGCCAGCTGCCCAAAGCTGGGAATCTGAAAGCACCTGACTTTGGCAGCTGCTGTTCAGGACTGAACAACCATTCCAGGGAAGGACTCCACCTCCCCAAGCAGGGATAGAGATGCCTACCCTGCATAGCTCCCCACACCCCATGTTTCACACAGCTAAACAAACATTACAGCTAAAAACATCCCTGTTTCCAATAAACCTCCCAATTCCTGATAGGCACTGACCAGCTGGATGCCGACAGCCACTCGTGTCCCACCTCTTTTGCTCACTTCCACTCTTGGTCTGTGTTCTGTAACACCAACTCTTCCTCTGTTTAGGATCAATTCTGTGCCAGTCCTGCTGTTCGGATGTGCCACCCGCTCCATGTGCCAGGCTGGCTGTTGGCACAGCCTCCCTCATTAACGGGGCTTTGCGTGATTTGGGCACAAACAGGACATTCTTCGGAATTACTGCATTTGCTATTTGTGCTCTCTCTCCCAAGTCCTGTGGCTCATCATTTTATTGGTTTTTGGGCTTTAGTGACACCAACCTCCAAAACCAAATGGCAACGGGTATCATCCAAATGCCTTGCCCAGGAACAGCATCGCTGCTCCAGATTTGCAGGGCATTACGGGGGCTGTGAGGGACAGGAAACATTCTCCCTCCTTCCCCATCCACAGGCAGTCTGGTACCGAGGAAAGGGCTGGGATGGCTCCCAAGTATGGGCTGTGTGACAGGCACGGGAAGAACAACAAAAAGCAAGGCAACCCCATCAGCTCAAAGCATTACTCAAGGTGGCAGGAACAAAGAGAAAGAGTGGCAAAAGGACCTTAAAGTCCTGAGTGTCCAGCTGCCAGAACAGGTGGCCAATGAGAAGTGGAATCACCAGAAACAAACAATT
The DNA here is from genome assembly GCA_013400235.1 of Oriolus oriolus. Lineage (NCBI taxonomy): Eukaryota > Metazoa > Chordata > Aves > Passeriformes > Corvidae > Oriolus > Oriolus oriolus. The sequence goes on from VXBT01011615.1 coordinate 243,337, forward strand.
CCAATTTTACATCTGCAGAAACAAACTGCAAGTTCTCACCACACAGATGAAATCCTGGGGTTATTCTCAACAACTCTATGAAAACAGCTCCCAGAGAAGCTGTGGCTACTCCACCCCTGGAAGTGCTCAAGGCCAGGTTGGACGGGGCTTGGAGCAACCTGGTCTAGTGGAAGGTGTCCCTGCCCCTGGCAGCGGGAGTGGAACTTTAAGTGGGCTTTAAGGTCCCTCCAAACCCAAACCACTCCATGATTCCATGATTCTGTGAACATTAGTTCGCTGCTCAGCAGTAATCAAAGAGTAAAGAGGGTGCCAGCCATTACCAGGTAAAGAATGGGGAACAAGACAGGGAATATCCCAACACTCTCGTCCTCACTCACAGTCCTCACCCTCTCCAGCACCTCTGACCTGGGTCTCAAAGGTACCAAGAGGCACAGGAGATGACTAGCAGGATAGAACAGCTACTGTACAGGGAGCCTGGAAAGGAAGATGGCAGAGGGGGAGTGAAGTTTTCCATGTTGGGAGAAGAAAGGAGGAGGCCACTAGGGAACAATTTGTTCACTGCTTCTTCCAAAGCAGAAACTTGGGGACATCACATCCAATTAGGCAGGTCCAAAACAGGAGATTTTTTCACATAAAGCATCACTGTGAAATGTCTCATCAGGGCTGAAGCGGCACTCAGCGAACACGCACTCAGAGGACGACTGGCCAACTCCAAGGACAAAAGCTCCATGCGAGGCTATAGAAACACGAGATGCAGCTTTGGGCTCAGGAGTGGCTTCCTGGGAGCAGGAAGGGCACAGCCCAGCCCACACACAGCAGGGCAGCGGCACAGGCCGGGCAGGGGGCAAAGGAGCCCCTGGAGCCCCTTTGGCAGCAGCACAAGGAGGGGGCCCCTTGCCCCCCTCTCCCCGCGCCCCCGGGTGCACACGCCGAGCCGCCGGCAGCGCCATGGCTGGGGCTGTCACACCGTCCCTGCGGCGGCGAGGCCCAGGGCTGCCAAACCCACATTCCCAGCACTGACATTTTCCGTGCTCGCTCACTGCATCGGGATGGTATTTATAGAAGTTTCAGCAAAAGCAATTCAGACACTTCCCAAAAGCTGGCTGGGGAAAAACACGGCAGCTTGGCCAAAGCTGTACATTTTCCCAGCTTTGAGAGAGGGATTGAAGAGCTGATCAACCTCCCAGCTCCAGGCTGGAGCCCAGTGCTCTAGACTTTGATCTGCCAGGCCACAGTGGGTTCTGCTTGGGGCCCAGCAAGTGTTTCCTGCATCTCCAGTCCCAGCATTTCTCAGATGAAATCTTGGGGTTATTCTCAACAAGTCTATGAAAACATTTCCCAGAGAAGCTGTGGCTACTCCACCCCTGGAAGTGTTCAAGGTCAGGCTGGATGAGGCTTGGAGCAACCTGGTCTAGCGGAAGATGTCCCTGCTCATGGCAAGGCGTGACACTGGATGGGCTTTAAGGTTCCTTCCAATCCCCAGAAGGTTCTGGGTTCTATGACCATGGTGACTGTGAGATTTCCCTCCAAGGTGTAACCTGAGACAGGGAAACAGGAGAAATGCCAAGGCCACTCAGCCGGATAAGAGAGGTGGGCTGCACATCCCAGCTCCCCAGCCTCCTGAGAATGGATCTGCTCTGCAGAGCCCCGTTTCCCTGGGCAGCTCTCCAGGGAGGGGCCCTCCTGAGCCCCAGCAGCCCCATGTCCCCTCAGCACCACCACCCTACGCAGGAGGGTGCCAGAATTAAAGTGGGTCCCATCACAACTCTTCCTCCTCCTCCTCTCAAGCTGAACTCCAGCCATCTGCAGTTTACAGTTCCGGATCTGATCCAGCACCCTCGGCCCTCCCACAGCATGGAGAGAAATCAGCACTTCTAGTGCCCAAGTCACCCAGCCTACTTATCACTCCTACTTCAGCCTGAGACCGATGACGAGGAGCCTGGGGGAGCAGACTCAGGTGATGTCACCTCCATCCCTGACACTGCATTAGCCTACTCCCCCACTTCTGGATCCCACAGCTTCCATAGAGGACAACCCACACAGTTGACACAGAACGAGCAATACCATCTCTCGATGCACCTGAGGAGGTTCTGCCAGGATCCTTGGGGCAAGGCAGGGCTTCCAGACACCTTTCTGAAGGCAGGAACCCAGACTGCCGTGTAAGGGCAGGTGTGTGTCTCCTCTCACAGAGAGACACCATCGTGGGAGCAAACAAGAGCCTGCAGCGCCGAAGGACCACAGAGCTGCCACTTCAGCCTCACATCTTAATCACAAGATCATTCTATTTCCATGGAAACAGCAGAATTAGAGACTTCGATGGAACAACTACCAACATTGGGAATTTAACTGTTAAACTTGTCACACTCTCGTCCCCAGTGCCAGGAGAGGAGACGGTGCTTGCCCACACCGCTGCCCTGCACCTGGTCCCAGCGCCACAGCCAGCCACGCTCAGGTGTTTGCTCCTGCTTCCTTCAACAGCCAGGTGGGTTTCCAGAGAGCCTCCCACGTCAGCGCATCAGGGGATGGAAGCTCACAACTCATGCTGGCTCAGCCCAGAGCTGACTTGTCCGTCAGAGCTGATCCTGGAGCACACACAGTGATCGTGCTGACCAAGGCTTCCCCAGTGCCTCAGCAGCAGGAAAAAGCTTTATGTGCTCGTGAGTCACTCAGGGAATTACAGGATGGCTCCAAGCACTATGGGCAGCACCGGCCCAGTGCCTCCCAGGGCAGGCCCATTCCCTGACACAGCGAAGCGCCACAGTGGTTCTGGTCAGCCCAAGGACAGTGTGGAGCTGAGGTGCTAATTACCACCACTGGCACAGGGTACCCTGTCTCACCCCACTCTCGTCACTCCACTGCACAGCCATGAGTCTTTCCTGAAAGCAAAGCTGGGAAGGACGCGGCAGCACCATGGGACTCCCCAGACTCATATCTTGGGTCTGCCGAACACCACAATGTAAACTGCAACCCCGGGAACACCAGCAAAGCTGTTGAGGGGAGCTGCCTGTGCCCAGGAAGCCCTGAGCTAACACAGACACATCTCCCAGAAGAGGAGAGAAGAGCTGCCCCTCTGCCTTCTGTCCAGCCAGGGGCCCACTTTGAGAGGTCACTTCCCAAAATCCCCTCCATGTGCTCCATGCCTTGGCCCCGCAGTGGTCAGCAGGACCATGAGCTGATGGGTCCAGGCCTCTCCTGGCTGTTACGCCCAATCCAAGGACTGAAATTGCTCGGCCCAGCTCTGATCATGTACCACCACACAGACCAACAGTCAGACAGTGGGCAATGTGCTGAGAGTTTTCCATGGCACGTGCATTCCACTGCCCTGCCCATGCCTGGAAGACAATGGACTCCTGGCCATGAGCCACACTCCTGCCATGATTACAGACACACTCCTAAAGCCCTTCCTGCAGGTCTGGACACTGATGTCCAACCTCAAGGAGAGCAACTTCCCATCCACAGAAAATTCCAACCCGGCTCCAAGAGCTCAGACCTGGGGCAGCTGGAAGGATGTCATCTTCTACACTGAAATCTTGTAGGACACAGCAAGTGCCTGCTCCAGCAGGAGCTCATGTGGAGCCATCCCCACCCTCAGGCTGGCAAGGCTCCAGGGCTGCAACTACTTCTGCAGATGATCTCCCATGAAAGCAGGGTGTGCTCCAGGCAAGACTCTCCTCCAGCCTAAGGACAGAACTTCCCGGGGCACAGCTGCACACACCTGCCCGCCCAGACTACCTGTACAGACAGGCACCAGCAGGGAAGAGCCACTGTGACCTCTGCTCCATCCTGCTGCTTCGCACACCGAGCCCATGAGCACCCTGAACCCTGCAGTCACCCACCCGAGTTCTTCATGTTGCACAGGCAGCCGTGCTGCTGCTCCATGTCACACATGACACTGGGGAGCTGCTGTGGAGGGGACGTGCTGCAGGACACCCAGCAAGATCACACCAACCCGGACTCCCCCAACATCCACGCTGGGACCCCCATGCCACAACTCCAAATGGACTCCTCACTCTGCCCTTCCCAGTCCTGCCTGCAGCCTACCCACCCAGGGCTGGGGGCCTGGCAGTGCGGTGACTCAGGTGCCAGAGCCAGCGGCACAGCAGAGGCTGCGGCTGAGTCACAGCGTGGCCGGTGACTCACCTCGGACACGGCTGCAGCCAGCACACGCAGCCACAGCAGCTGCAGCTGCAGGCTTGCTCACAGACGTGCTGCTGCCGGCAGCTCCCTGAGGTCTCTGGCACCGGGCAGAGCACAGACCTGGCAGTGGCACGGGCAGGGGGCTCCCAGTCCACCAGTGGCGCTCCAAGGACACCGAGCAGGGGTGCCGTGCCCGTCCCCAGACACGCCGGTGGCCCCGCTGTGGGGCCCTCATTGCCGCAGATCAGGTGAGCCCTCAGCCTGAGCACAGCTGCCACCTCCCTGCTGGCTCTGGTGCCCAGCCTGGGGCTCACCCCGTGCCCCACACGCCCACCCACATGTCAGCCTCAACATCCCCTGCCCTGAGCACTGGGCAGCCCGATGGCCAGGCTGTGCCAGAAGCACAGCTTGTCAGGGAATCACACAATCATTAAGGTTGGAAAAACCCTCAGAGACCATCAAGTCCAAGTGTTCCCTCAACACTGTCAAGGCCACCCTCGTGTTCCCAAGTGCCAAATCCACATGGCCAGGGCACAGGGACATGTCACTCAGTGCAGGAGGACCGAGGGGACTGGACCTGTCCTGTCCATCTGACCACTGCACCCTCCTCACCCAGAGAAAGCCGCCTAGCACCTACTTCAGTAATAAAGTAACCCAAATTCTCACTAACTGCACTTATTTTAGTGTGCCACCTAAATCTGGCAGCACTGCAGCACTCTGGGACCAGCAGAACTAGCTCAAGGAGAGGAGGGGACACAGCACGAGGGCCAGCGCTGTGAGGAGCCCACCAGACACAGCCATGGGCACAGTGGGAGTCAGGGACAATGGGTGAGCAGCAGCAGGACCTGACACCTGAAGAGGAAAGCGGGGCAACCAGAGTTTTCCAGAACCATCCCTGGAAGCATCCAAGACCAGGCTGGACGTGGGTTGGAGCAACCTGGTCTAGTGGAAAGTGTCCCTGGCCATGGCAAGGGGGTAGAATGGAACGGGATGTAAGGTCCCTTCCAACCCAAACCGTTCTGGGATTCTAAGCCCCAACTGAGGGCTTTTTCTGTGGTTTGGGTTTTTACACTTCCATAACAACTGATCAAACAGCCCAAATGCCAACAATAAATAAGAACACCAGGACAACAACTCAGCTATAACTCCTGAACCCGCCTGGAAGCGAGTGACATCCAAACTGCCCAAAAAAGGGTAAGAAGTAGGAAGAAAGAGGAGGAAACAGATGTCAATGCAATCTTGAAAGCAGGAAGCATCAAAAATGGTGTAGGAAGCTGAAGCCTTCAGGAAAACGAGCCTCTAACAATGCTGAGAGCAGCAGGAAGCGGCTGTGTGGAGCACGGACCTGCGCAGGGAGGCACGGCTTGCTGCCCAGAGCAGGCCCAGGCGCAGGGGTCTGCTGGGCCTTGCACAGACGGCACCAGAGGCGCCGACACAAACACTCAGGAAGAGCAAACACAAATGTAGAATGGCAAAACCATTAGCAGAAACAATTTTAAAATATCATTTAAAAATGTAACTTTAATTTAAAGGCACAAACAACGTGAATGAAATGGTGTGAGGAAGAGCGAGGAAGAGTGAGCTCACACTCCTGCTCATGCTAATTTTTAACAAATATTGAGATAACAGAGATATTCAGGAATGGCTGGAACAGAGCAAAGTGACCTCATACCCCCCAGCAGCCCCTGCTGACACCAGTGCCTGCAGGAAGGGGAACACCCCCAACCTCCCTTCCTGCCCCAGTGACACCAGTCCCTGGGAAGGGGGATGGAGTCAATGGAACTGGATGTTTTTAAACAACAATTCATGTTACAGCTGATTCGACTCCTCCAGGTGGTTCAGGTGTGGCTGACTGGACAACCTTGACGGTCCTTGCAGGCCGAAGTGATCCATGGCTCCATGACACAAACAACTCCGCCTATGTTTCCATGACTATGTAACACATTCCCATACAGTAAAGTCATTTACAATAAACACAGCAGGACCAGGCTCAGAACAGACAGAGATCCATGTCAACAGAATTCCAGTGACACCTGGAGCCTTACCAGTGATGTTGGGAAGCTTCAGACAACTGGGAAAACACTTTTACTATGCCAGGTCCAAGAGAAGTGAAGCGGCAAATGCCACGAATGCCAGGACAGTCAGATCCCCCAGCCCCAAACCACAGACCATGTCCTTTTGGGGTGTTTCCAACATGGGAGAAATGACTGGGTTACCAGGAACCATCTGTGGATTACCACTCTGGGACATCAGGAGGCAGCGGATGGATATGCCGGACAAGAAAGCTCTAATGCACACAGCCCATAGATGACCTTTAAGGCTCCTCCCAACCCAAACCACTCTGGGATTTCATGAAAAAGAGCAGCCAGCAGAGAAAGAAACTGGATTTACAGTTCATGGAACTGTGGCTGGGTCAAGTGGGAGCACACTGCCTATAATCTGATGATTTCCATTTTAAGAACACTGTGCAAGGAAGAGCCATAAAAAATCTTTGAAGACCACAGGAAATGAACTCATGAAGAGACTTTTAACGAGCATTATGAGATTTACTTCCCAAAAAGAACATCAAGAGATAACTGATGATGAAGTAACAGTAAACTTCTCAGGGAATAATGTTCAGGTAACAAAGTTTTATTTAGTCCAATCTAAAGAAACAATTGAGAAAATGAACTTTAAAACAGATTAATGTAAATTGGGAATTAAACAGGAACTATCAGCAGCTGGAGGAATTAATGACTGGAACAACCGACTGAAGAAGCAGTGCTTGGGCTCCCTTCAGTTGCTGCCCCGGGAGGGTGTGAAGACCTCCAGGAATGGGGGAAACAAGACCTTTCCAGCCAGACAAGTACTTCCCAACCTGCCTGGATGGCAATGCTGTTAAACTGAGCAGAAGGACGATGATACCATTTATTAGTTCGTGATACATGGCCAGTAACGGAACAGACACTCCAGGATCAAAGTTTGTGTTTGAAACCAAAGCCCACAAACCCCACAGAGCCTGCAAATCAGTTGACTAAGCCAAACACACGTTTAGGCATTTTCTCCTCCAAGAGGAATATTTTGGTCTCCCTCCTCACCTCTCCCCACCAGAGCTCATCAAACACCTCATCACCTTGTGCAATTCCCTCCCCAAAAATCCACTCCCAGCCCTGCAAAGGGGCTGGGCACCTCCTCCCATGCCCGTTTCTCACTTGTACCAGGCTACGTATCATTTTGTCCTCGATTTTCTCTTAGACTCTCTCCAACTCAGTTTCCATGTCTTGCAGTCTACCAGAGCATCCTTCAGCTGACCCTCTGAGGGAAGCTGATGGGGGGAGGCAGAGCAGGAAACACTGTCCACAAGTTCTCACGGTCTGTGGGAGGAAGGACAGCAAACTGCAGAGACTCCACCAAGGCACCTATTGCTCAGAGAGGCTGTGGACTCCCCATCCCTGGAAGTGTCCAAGGCCAAATTCAATGGGACTTGGAGCAACCTGGTCTAGTGGAAGGTGTCCCTGCCCAGGGCAGGGGGTGGAACTGGATGAGCTTTAAGGTCCCTTTCAACCCAAACCATTCTGGAATTCTGTGATTACCAAACTCCATTACCAAGATCTTACTGGAAGCAAATCCACAAGGAGAAGAGAAAAAGGTAAAACAAAAAAAGATTACAAAAAGCTGTTGGGTCCCCGAAGCAGCAGTGATGGCACACACAGAAACCATCCCAGTGCAGAGCAAACCAGTGTGGTAGAACCCAGCTTGGCTCACCCAAGCTCCATACCGGGCTTGGCACAGGAAGGCATGCACACGGAAACTGGAAATGAGGTCAGATTAATACGGATAAATACAAAGGAGTGGCAGCAGCACCCCAGCCTGAGCCCAGAGCAGCTACACAAAGAGTGAGAGGTGACCAGAGACAAACAGCAAAATCTAGAGGTGAATCCCTGGTACATCAGGGACCAACACAAGGACACAGGAAGGCTTGGCCTGATCCACAGGGGACAGAGAAGACACTGAGGAATGATGCTGAGGACAGGGTGGGGTTTAAGCCTCTTTGTGTAAGTTTCCACGACTAAGAGCAAAGAGGGGGCCAGCACAGGCAGAGGCCACAGAACTCACTGAAACTTCCAGTAAAAAATGTAATGTCAGATGTTTTACATGGGCAGATGTTGACAGATCGAGGGGTAATAGTTTTAAACTAAAAGAGGAGATTTAGATCAGATATTGGGATTAAATTCTTCCCTGTGAGGGTGGTGAGGCTCTGGCACAGGGTGCCCAGAGAAGCTGTGGCTGCTCCATCTCTGGAAGTGTTCAAGGCCAGGTTGGATGGGGCTTGGAGAAACCTGGGATAGTGGAAGGTGCCCCAGCCTGTACTGGTGCAGCAGATCGGCCAGAACCAGGTGCAGGACCTTGCACTTGGCCTTGCTGCACTTCATCAGGGTCCCATGGGCCCACTCCTCTGTCAGTGTCCCTCTGGATGCCATCCCTGCCCTCCAGCCTCTCACCTGCACCCCTCAGCTTGGTGTCACCTGCAAACACACCGAGGGTGCACTCAGTGCCACTGTCTGTGTCACTAACAGAGACATTAACCAGTACTGGTCCCAGTACGGACCTGGGGTGGACAGCACTCATTACTGGTTTCCATTTGGCCACTGACCGTAACGCTTTGGATATGGCCATCTGTGCAATTCCTCACCCATCCAACAGTCCACCCACCAAATCCACCTCTCTCCAAATTTTGTCCAGTCTCCTGGGAAGGTGTCTGATGTCACTGACAGCCCTTCATTTCTCAGGAGGACAGACATCCCCATCCCAGGATCTCCCTTTTCTGTCTCACCAGGGGACTGCACAAGGTTGTTCCTGCCTCACCTGCAGATTCTGGGCTCTTCTGGATGCTGCAGCTCCTCTCTCAGGAACCAAACTGGCCACAACACCTTGTCCTCCTTGATCCCAGCGATTCTTCTATCCTCTTTGTTCTCCTCCTGGTTCTCTACAGCTTTTTTCACCAGCCTCAGACAGACCATCCTCACTCCCCACCTCCAGTGTTGCTGTTTTTCAGGTGTCTCACATGGCTCTGCCCATAGCACCTTCCCTTCTTTTTCCACGCTTCCTCCAGCCAGCCTTTAATTTAACGCCATCCCTCAGCTCTGTGTGATGATTCATGGTTCTGCTTTTCTATTCCTGGACTGTCTCCTGTCCAAAATGAAGTCTCAGCTTCTTTTCCCCTCCAGCATTTCAAGTGTGCACCACAAGCCCAAGGTCCACATGATTAGAGAGCTGCTGCTAATCCCAGCTTTGTCCCATCTCCCCCCAAGCCCTTGCTGCTCAGAGATGAGGGACGTCAATCAGACCCTGTCTGGGACTTGAGGACATGACTCAGACAGTGAGATCCTCCTTTCCCTCTCCTCACTTCTCACCCTGGCTGTCCCTAAACCCCTGCGGAGCTACACAAGCTCCAGTCCCTGAAACCTCCTTGTCCCCTGGCCATGCAGCCAAAGGCCCCCAGCGTCCACTCTGCACTGACCACTACTGCCCCTTTTCCCCAAAAGTGCCTATAACCCATAAAATCCTGCCTCATCCCTATTCAGCCATAACACTGCTGTGGCTGGAATTATTTCCCTAACCTTTCTCTTCAGCAGGCGAACGCTCCCTCTGAATCCCCCTCCGAGCCCTCCTCTTCTGTCACGTCAACCGCAAGCTGCGTGTCTTCCCCCTCCCAAATGCCTCATTCCATAACAACCATTCTTCCTCCACTGCCTCCCTCCCAAACCCTGGCAGAAGCTCCACTCCCCAGCTGCTGAATTCCAGCAAACACCTCCCTGCTTCCTCCTGTTTGTGCTTCATGTTGAAAAAGCTCTATGTAAACCACCTGAAATCGCTTTATTCTCCTCTTCCAAAGAGCTCCCTGAAGCTCCCCCAAGCTCTGTGCCCACCAGGAACAGTCAAGTCACCCCAGGTGAGGTGGCTGACCTGGGAGGTCCATGTCCTGACAAAGCTCCCCCACATGTTCATCAGCACCTGCCTCTCACTTTTAAATCAACTCCAAGCCCTCCATGGCAAGGTTGGCCCTGTCCTGTGCTCCCATACACAGGACCAGACCAGGTGAGGTTCCAAGGGGTGACTGCAGTGAAAAACCAGAACCAGGAGCAGCTTCTCCCACTGAACTGCTCCTGAGCAGAATGGCCATGGCACCATCAGCCCTGCAGCACCCATCTCCCACCAGGAACAGCGCTGGCCTTGGCCACCCACTGCCAGTGTGGCATCCTGCACGGGTGTGTGCTCCTCCAGCCCCACGCAACCCTCCGGACACTGGGGATGGACAGCACTCACCAGGGCTGTGATGAGCACTCACTGATCACAGAAACACCAAATGGTTTGAGTGGAAAAGGACCTTAAAGCCCATCCAGTCCCATCCCATGCCATAGGCAGGGGCACCTTCCACTAGACCAGATTGCTCCAAGCCCCATCCAACCTGGCCTTGGACACTTCCAGGGATTCAGGGGCAGCCACAATGGTTTTAAGTAACCTGTGCCAGGGCCTCACCACCCTCACAGGGAAAAATTTCTTGCCAATATCCCATGTGTGGGAAGATGAATTCCCTCTTGTCTTGTCACTCCATTCCCTCGTTCCAAGTCCCTCTCTGAAGGCCAGACCCCTTTTCCCTTCCACAGGAGTCACTGCTGGGGTAAATGCCCAAAACCAAGAGCAGGAGCCAGTGAGCACTGCGCCCACTGCGGGAGCCAGGGCCAACAGCCCACACTGGCCACTGCAGCAACCCGGAGCCAGCAGCTCCCACCCCTGGGACTCCAGGACCAGCAGGACCCAGCCAGGATTCCAGATGCAGCAGCTGGGAGCGTGGCACAAAGCCCCGAGGCTGGAGTGGATTTCATGACATAGATCACACAGCCAGAACCAGATCTCACACATGACCCCAGGCAGGAATTCCCCAGTGACTCACAGCCAGAGCTTCCAGAGAGGACACGCAGCCCCACTGCAGCCAGTCACCCGGGACAGATGCAAACATCCCTTTCCCTCTGCATGCCACGAGCTGGGGTGCTCTGCTCTGTCTGGAAATCTATTTCCTTAGAATTTATGGGAATTCAGAAGCAGTGGGGTTTGGATGTAACTGGACAGCAGGTCAGAAAGTCACTGAGGCAGGAGAGGTGAGCAGGCACACAACAGGTCTTAATCACACAAACATCCTTCCAGTAGGGAAGCAGCTGAAATTATCTTAATTTTTACCTTTCCTGCCCCAGAAGGTTTCTTGCACTCACTACATCACTTCAGGAAATCCACCTGCATAGGCACCCATGGGATCCGTGCTCCCAGTGCTGCCCAGAGCCGCGGGAGGCAGCAGGAGTGAGACAACAGGTGTCTCTTCCATGAAGGGCACTGCAGGCAGGAACACAACGGACATGGACTCGCAATCCCTGCAGCTGCTGCACGGGGAGATAACCACTTGTCTTGGAGAACAATTTAAAAAAAAAAATCCAATGCCAAAGCAGGAACGTGGGATCATGAGGAGAAAAGGCCTCCTCCTGACAGAGAGGGATGCAGTAAGAGCATCACGGTACTGCCGAGATGCCCATCAAGGTGCCGATCACAGGCTGGGGCAGCTCTTGCATCCCTCAATTCCCAGCAGCCAGGCTTCTGTGCCAGCCCTTCAGCCCACAGCTGCTCCTCCAGACCATGCGGCCACTGCCTACTCCCACCACATCCACGCCAGCTACAAGGGGATTTTGGCCTAAAGGCTGTACCCCATTGCCCCAGGCACCAGAGCACTCAGTATTCCCCAGCGCAGGACCATCCCATGTCAGCCAGCCCAGCTGCAAACACAGCTTAGGACCAGATCAGACATCATTTAGATTTAATTTGGCCACCAAAATTAAGCAAAAGTCCCACCATTACCTCAGAACAACCAGCCTGGATGCACCCACGCCTTACATTCCCATCTCAGTGACACTCCAGAGGAGGTGAGAGCCCAGCAGTGCCCAGCACTGGAAGGTGTCTATGCAGAAAGTGGACATGCTCTGTCAGGAGCTTCAGGAAAGCTCCTCGAAGTGAATGGCAGATGAGTGACTCACAGCCAGGTGCCCAAAGCTGGCCCCACTCGCACTGCTCCCACCGGGCACTCCCAGGCAGAGCCCAGCAGCTTCAGCCCCAAGCACAGCAGGAGTGCACGAGGGCTCACCCCACGCCCAGCGCAGAGGCAGCTCTGCAGACAGGGTCACTGCTGCCCCTGTTCCGACAGAGGCCCAGGAGGCAGGACATGGTTGCTTGGAGCAACTGTCAGTGCAGAGCATCCCTAAAGTGGAAAAGGCTCTGTGACACCAAGCTGTGAAACTCCCGAGAAATCTGGCGTTTATGTTGGGACAAGAGTTATGTTGGGACTTCCCACAACAGTTGTGTGGGAAGGCAGAGAGCCAGCAAGGACTGACATCACACCGACCCACAGCGAGCACAGAGAGACCAGCCAATGTCTGGCCAAACACTCAGAGCGCGTCCCTGAACAGGCAGCAGGCTCCCAGCTCCTCCCCAGGTACTGCTGGTGCTGCTGTCACGGTCAGGAGATCCGGCACACGGAGCTCTGCCATCGGCTGTCGCACAGCTCGGATCAGCACAATCCAGGGCTATTCTGCCTCCCCCAGACCTGACCACGCGTCCCCCCTTCTCACCGCCCGCATTCACGTGGTCACACCACAAGCAGCTGAGAACTGACTGAACCAAACCCAACACATGCCTGGCTCCTGCCAGAGCAGCTCCTGATCACAGGGAGGGGTAGGTGGAGCTGCCAAGTGGGAAGAGCTGCACTGTCCCTGCCCGCAGCAACCATGCTTGTACTGGATCAAGGGAACTGAAACCGCAGCCACAGAGATTCCCAGTTCTTCCCTGAGCCCACCTCCAAATCCTGATCTTCCCCCATGCACCTTGACATCCCCAGATTTTCCTCTTTAGCCACAGTACCAAGTTCTTTCCCCCAGAGCACCAGGAACCTTCACCTCCCTCAGCACAGCACCTGCAATTCCATCCTGCTCAGCTTCCAGTCATCAGGACCATCCTCCAGCCTTCCTGCTACAGCTTCACCATCTCTCCCAACTCCTGTCAACCAGGCCATCAAGCAATGGCCTTTTCTGATTTTCTGATTCTTCCCCAAGACCAGATTCTCCAGCTGTAAGTTCAGCAAGGGGAGAGCTGCACCTGGCAAAGATGCCTCCACATGACTTGGGCCACCACATAAAAACTCAGTAAAAACAGGGTATGTATTTGTTAAAGCATGCTAAAGGCTCCTTCAGCTGTACTTCGGCTCTTGCCCATCACTCCTGGGGGACCAAGGTCTCCTGTTGCATCAGAATATGCGCCCGGACTCTTTCCAGGCAGATCCTTTTGCTTGTGCTGCTCGTGCCAGGCACTGGCACCATGAGATGCTGAGCAGTGCCAGCCCTGCCAACGGCCTCAGCCAGGCCGGGACACACACAGGGGTGGAGGACCCAGTGTTCTCCCTTGCCAGCAGGTAAGGCAGCCCAGGAAACACTTCCCAGGGCCCTTAGGAGCCTCTCCTAGGAGTCAGCCCCGAGACCAGAGCACCCCTCACCCAAACAACACAGAGCGCACAATCAGAACAGGAGCTGCTCCGAGAGCTGGAGCCCCCCTGCTCTGGAGCCAGGCCAGGCTGCTCACCTGGAGAGGAGAAGGTTCCAGAGACCTTAGAGCCCCTTCCAGTGTCTAAAGAGGCTCCAGGAGAGCTGAAGAGGGACTTTGGATAAGGGACTGAAGTGACAGGACAAGGGGGAACAGCTTCCCACTGCCAGAGGCCAGGGTTAGACGGGATATTGGGAAGAAATTTTTCCTTGAGGGGGTGGTAAGGCCCTGGCACAGGGTGCCCAGAGAAGCTGTGGCTGCCCCATCCCTGGAAGTGTCCAAGGCCAGGCTGGATGGGGCTTGGGACAACCTGGGATAGTGGAAGGTGTCCCTGCCCATGGCAGGGGGTGGAACAAGATGGTCTGTAGCCCAAACCATTCTCTGGTTCTGTGATTTGCCAAACCTCTCATTTTGTGCTCTTTTAACCCCCTTTGCACTTAACTTCCAGCAAATCTGGAGCTCACAGTGCCAGAGGAACCTTGCCCTGGACACAGGGGGCAGTAGAGCAGGAGCCACACAGCTGCCCAGAATGCCCAGCTCCGGCCCTGGAGCAGGGATGTGCCGATGGCTTTGGAGATTGCAGCTCCCCCTACGGCACCCCAGCACCATGGCCTGCGGTTTCCCAGCCCTCGGGAACTCACAGGCATACATAAACAGGGCAGTTCTGCAGAGGTCATGGAATTAGCAGGAAAAAGCTGGCTAAGCAGAATGCTCTCCTTCCCAAAGGGTGTAATTTACTCGAGGCTGATTCAGCAGGGCGAAGACATGGCGAGCCCTGCGTGCAGCCTGGCAGTGCGGGGCTCCCCGAGCCTGGCAGGACTGGAGGGCTCCAGCGAGGAGGGTCTTCATCTTCCTTCACAAGATCCTGCATCAGTGGCAGCTCCTGCCTCAGTTTGCTTTGTGAATCAGCACATCAGGAGCCAGTTTCAAAAGACGTTGGGAAAGGATGGAGCATGGAGCTGGAAGACTTGTGCTGGAACTGAACAGAACGATGAAGTTCAGCCAATTTAACTCATCAGAAAGAGAGATGGCAAAGTGACCTCAGTAACTGGTACAAGCGGCTTTAAATATGAAAATACCCAATATCAAAGCAGTCCTTCCTCAGAGAGAAATGCAGAAAATACCCAGGATGTTGGGGATGCCAGCTGGAAAAGTGACAGCGATTACTGACAGCAAGACAGGTTATGATGGAGTGAACTCCTGAGGCAGAGAGGCCCAGGGCTGTACCTCCAACAGGCCCTAGCCAGAGGCCTTATTTTTTAAGGCTAAAATCCTGGGATGGGCTATTTATACCAAGTGACCCGATGGTCCATGCTGGCCTCACACCCAGCCCCTGGAGTGATGCAGAGCTGGCAGTGGGGTAGCCCCTGCCTGGCAGAGCAGTTGTGGAGGCCATGGACATCCAGGCTGCTCCCAGCCACCACAGACATTCTGCATGGCTTCTCTCATCCCGAGCCTCTGCCAGAGCAGCAACAGCTGGAAATTGTAGAGGAGAGCTTTTCCAAACTACCCCTGCTTCTTAAACTGCAGACAGGAACCCACATGGGTTTAGAGGCGGGTGGGAGAGGTGAGAAAGGACAACAAAGGGAAAAACATGTGGTCCAGGTAAAACTGACTACAGAGAGATTCCTGGTCCTGCTCCTTGGCCACTGAGCCCTCACCATGGCTCAAACCCTCTTCAAGCTCTCCCAGAGAGCTGAGCTTTAGGTGGGCTGCAAGGCATGTGCACAACCACAAATGTCAGAAGAAAATTCCCATCATTTGGCAAAAGCCCTGTTGAGGGAATCTCACCTACTTCTTACCTCCCTTCTACCTTCTCCCTCCTGCCTTCACCACTTTACACATCCAGAAAACCTCTGTGTAACCATCTCTTCAGTCCCATACCATGATCTTCTTTCACTATTCTATCTTGCTGCTGCTGTCTCTCCCATCTGTCCATGGATCCATGCTGGTTCCTGTGGCCCCATGCTGCTCGCAGCCTGTCCTGCATGTCCCTCAGGTAACCCCCTGCACCAGAGGCATCACTCGCCCCCCTCAAACCAGCATTCTGGTCACTGCTCATAGTTCATTTCTAGGAAAAAAATTAAGCAATGTGCAATTACTGCTCTAATTACAAACGCTATTAATACAGTTCTGTCTGTAGCCTGTCCCAGAGCCATGACGTTGGAGGTCACATTTACTGTGATCAGGGGCTGCACCAGTCCCAGGTTGGTATCATTTTGCTTTATGCAGATATGAAATCTTTTATAGAACTCAGCAGCTTGCAGCAGTCTCCACAACTTGGCAAGGAAAGCAGCCTGGGATGAGGGAATCGCTTTTTGCAAGCCCCCTGAAAATCTGTCCAAATTTGGTGGTTAGAAACTACCAAAAAACTCTAGGTCCTGTCTGTCATGCAGCTGATGCTGGCAACCAGCCCAACCTGCNCTTCCCACAGTGGCACCACCAATGCCAACCCATGAGCAGGCGCAGCTGGCTCTCACCCCATCGTGGGCTCCAAACTCCTTGTGAAAGGCTTGTTCTCCAAGTCCAGGGGCCTGGCAGGGCTCTGGCTGCAGCAGCCCCCCAACACCCACTCCAACCCCTCCTTGGCAGAGCCACACTGTCACAGACCCCCCACCCCGGTTCTGTACAGCTCTGCCAATCCCCCTGACTCCACTGCCAGCATGGCTGCAACAGTGACACCCTTGCAGTGACACCCTTGCAGTGACACCCTTGCAGTTACACCCTTGCAATGACACCCCACAGGAACACCGGCAGCCCTGGCCCTGTCAGAGGGCGGGCAGTTGGACCCCCCGCCCCACTGCAGCACAGTACTGCCTTCGACTTTTCCCTTTCAAAAATGAAGGAATTGTCTACAGGAAAGGAATCTGGCAGGAGGATGTGAGCAAGTCCTGCAAGACCCAGTGCTCAAGCGTTAGGAAACTGAATTTGGGGTTTCACTGGCAACTTCCATCATGGATTTTCAGACCATGAGCCATCGTTCCGGTCACCAACTCTGATCTTCAGATCAGAAACATCAACAAACAAAATCCTATTCCAGACATTTCTAGATCAAGCCTCAAACCTGCAGTTTAGAAGGAAATTCCCTTCCAGACCCAGGCACTCAACGGAACGATAACATCTCCAGCAAGGCTCTTCCAGCCATTAATTAACCCCTGTTAATTCACTCACACGCACCTGGCAACGGGTCACAGGTAAGTGTGCAATCACAGCGCACATTTCACTGGGATCAGGACTCATCCCAGTGCCTGGCAGGTAACAAGGGAATGCAGCCCAGATGAGGAAATCTGTGGGATTCCTGCTACATATCCACAGCGAAGGCTCAGAGGAGACAGGATGGGGCTGTGGCTTGAACAGACAAAGCCCCCGAGGACATGCAGCCTCTGGCACCATCCCACAGCCCTGTGGACACCAGGCGAGCCATGTCAAGGCCAGCTGGGTGCAGGGCACCCCTCAACCCTCATTTTGGGTGACACAGGGTGCTTTGGGAAGCCCCGAGCAGCACACAAGAGGCCGGTGTGTGTGTTCACACCTTCCTGAGCAACAGGAGGAACCACGCACCAGAGGAGTTGCTAAGAGACGCGCGCGCCTCCCACCAACGTGCCCAGCACCCACTGCCACGGCTGGGGGCGCAGGACGGGACACGCGCCCAGCACCCCGGGTGGCTCAGCCTCCCTGCAGGGGAACAAGGGGCAGGGACACGGTGCCCGGGATGGCTCTGCCCACAGAGGTGACCCTGGGAGCACCTCAGGCATAGCCCTGCCATGTCTCAGCTCTCAGCTCCCCTGTCCCGCAGTGCAGAAACCACACACAAGATCAGATCGTGTCACCAGTGACCTCGGGGCTCCCACCGCAGCTGTCATCAGAGGCACAAACAAGGGAGAGCTGCAGGAGCCCCATGGGAATGGGCGCAGGACAGTCCTCCCCCACCAGCCCACTGTGACTCCCCCAGATGAACGGGTGGGACCCCAACATATCGGACTGAGCCACTGCCACGGCCTGTGCCAGCCTTGCGCTCCCACCCATCTCCATCCAGCCTGAGCCCCTTTCCTCTTCTCCTCGAATTCCATCAACCCAACAGCTTTCTGTGGCTGAAGACCTCCACAGAGGTGGAAAGGCCCCTCCAGCATCAGCCCAGGGTTTTACATCCACCCTGTCTTGACCCCACCGAGTGTCCTTTGTCCTTGCACCATGAGGCCCATAAAACAAATTCTGGGATTTACATTCCCTCAACCCATGCAACCTTTCAGATTCTTCTTACAGTCCATCTTCCTTCCCTCCTTTCCACAGAAACCCAAAAGGACCAAAGTGGGATGCAGGCCTCTGGAGAAGCACTCAGGCTGCTTCTCCCATGCAGCACCACCATGGTGGCCAGCACCCCTATAGCGGGGCCACCACTCCCCCAAACCACCTCGTGTGCCCCTGCAGTGACATTCCTGGCGTGAGGCAGCAGGAACGGAGCTGAGCATGCTGCCAACACCAAGCAGGGACAACGAAACCCAGGGCAGGGAAACAGCAGTGCTTGGCAGGCACGGAACTGGACCGGGGCTCCTCACATAGACCAAAGGCACCCGCGGCCCTGCAGCTTTCCCTGCTGTGGGCCAGCTGCAGAAACCTGGAGGTTTGGGTTCACCGAGGGCACAGGGACCCTTAGGCTGGGGGACTGCCAGAGCCTGCCGGCCCGCAGTGGGCCTCAGCACAGCACGATCAACGTTCCCCTCCCCTCGGCTCCACCGCAGCCTGCCGGCTCCACCGCAGCCCCTCGCCCATCCTGGCCTCCAGAGCCATCCCAGACTCTGCCCTTCATCTCAGGGCACCGCTGCGCCGCGGTCCCTCACCCATGGCGGTCCCCCAGCTCCATCCCAGTCCCCCAGCTCTATCTCAGCCCCTCGGCTCCATCGCAGCCCTTCGGCTCTACCGCAGCCCCTCGGCTCCATCGCATTTCCCTAGCTCCTCTGCAGTTCCTCGGCTTCATCCCTCCCCTCACTGCCGGTTCCTGGGACCCGGGCTGCAGTTTTCTGCATTTCTAATGTTAACGGGCTCCGGCGGATCCCGTTCCCCGTCAATGCCGAGAACAGACCCCCCC
>VXBT01011616.1:0-108635 GCA_013400235.1 Oriolus oriolus
GCACCCCCAGCCCCCTCACCAGTAAAAGAAGCTCAGAAGGGCTTGGCTCTGTGAAAGCCCTGCTCAGCAATGACATAAACATCACCATATTATCATTACTGTGTCAGCACAAATCCAAAACCCAGCCCCATACAAGCCACTGTGAATAAAATTAGCTCTATCCCTGCCAAAACCAGCACAGGTATTAAATCAGTTCAGTTTGGATCTTCTGTTCTAAGTACGGTCTGTGGTGCAATGCAATTTTTTTTTCTTTTCCCCCAGAACTTCAGGCATCTCCATTTCTGCCAAGGACAAAAAAGAAATTAAAACATTCTGGCATTGTATTTTGCTAACGATCTTGAACTTGAGGTTTTTTCCCCTACTACAACTCCAGTTTTAAATAACCAGACTACCACAAGGCTAAATTCCTTTATAAATATCATATGACTTAATCACTGGAGGATATTTTTCTGTGTCAACCAACATTCTTCTTACACAGTGGAACTCTGATTTACTTTTTTTTTCTCTCAAAATGGCACAAACTGTGTGGTTTGCAGCGAGCATACTTCATGGCTTTTCTGTTTTCCCTAGGCTCATGATAATTTTTCTTTGATTTCACAGCACTAATCTCAGTTTGACACTATATATTAAATTTTTTGTCACCCTTCTTCTTGTAAGTTCTCTAAGGACCCCATTCCCTTCTCATCTTTCTCTGTAGCAAAACTCATATTTGACTTCAGTGAAAGAAGTCAACACTTCAGCCTAATCTTTTTTCTTAATACATACAAAGCCTAATCACGACTGAATTGAAGGATCTAAACATTCAATTATATCCTAAGTAATTCCATGGGAAGTATCTCTGGTATCCAACAAAAGACTTGTTTATATCAGAACACTGTGAAATTTGGATGTTGGCCAGAGATTTCAGGCTGAGGACCAGACCTTAGGATTCTGGTCCTTAAACAATAAGGAAATTTTCAGTGTGCAGTCCTGGTGTGCAGCCCAGAGCATGGGTTTTGTCATCCATGGGCTGTTTATGTGGGCTGTGGGTTGATCAGGCCAAGGAAATGTTCATTGATTCACAGTGCTTCTGGTCCTTATCAGACCCCATCACCTCTAGAGCAGGGTGTCTCCCTTGGCAAATGAAGTCAGATTAGGGATAAACAAAGCACATGAAAAGAAAAAGCACCGAGAACACTCTGGATTAACTTTATAATATATCACTGACAAGTAATTGATCCTAATAAGAAAGCTACTCTGAAGGAGCTAGGACTCTGGGCACTGTCCCTATGTATGTGCAATGTCAGTAGAGAGAAAGGCAAATTCCGAGAAATTAATTTGTTGGAAACAAGCTCCTGCTGAGATCAGTGGAAACTGCATGTCCAAATGCATTTAAGAATCTTGAACTACAGTTTTAACTTCTGAATCACAAGAAATAACAAGATATTTCACGTTAACAATTAGTTTCTCAGCATCTTTAATATATAGGACACTCAAATGCTTTTTAGCATCCATAAACAAGTCACATTTTCCTAATTAACCACGGCAAGTTCTACAAATCTTGTACTTAATGAACACTAGCCTCTTTCAAACATCGATAAAAGATTAATGTTTTGACACGCAGAAGCCATAGACACGTCAAAATGAAGAATGTGCTGTATTTCTGCATTTTTGCTTCATTTCTTGCTAAGCACTTCAGACTTTATGAATAAATAAACTGGAAAATTGAGTAACTTGCTGTAGTGCTGTTTTGAGACATACCTATGAATAATCTGTTTCTATTAGACCCACTATTTTAAACTGAACAATTGTCACGCTCTATTTCATAGTCATGTATGAACAAGATCTGTAACAACTTGACGGTGTATCTAAGTGCAAACAAAAAAGATAACCTTAATTGAAATATTAAAAACACAGACCTCTCACAAAATCAGCTTTGTAGCTTGGAACAACGTCAGTTATATCATTGTGATAAAAATGGGCCAGCATTTAAATGCTTCCATTCTCACAGTCACTGTATTTCCTACAGTCTTTAAGATATTCCCCTCCCCACAACAGGGAAGCTGATACAAGTCCTGAAGCTGAAGCACTCCTAGGAGAAAAAGGATGATGTGCTTAAAATCTACAAATGTAATGTTCTGAAGTGTTTTTTTTTTTACTCAGGGGTGCTCAGATTTTATACCAGTAAAAAAACCCAACAAACCTCAAGTGGGTGCACTTTTCATCTTCCTCTAACAGTTTTCTTACTGTTGGCTAGGGGTGAGAGGAATTCAGTTTTAAGTAAGTCAGAATGAGAGAATATAGCATCACTGAATCATTAAGGTTGGAAAAGGCCTCTAAGATCATCAAGTCCAACCATCAACCCAACACTGTCAAGTCCACTACTAAACCATGCTCCTAAGCATGATATTTACAGATTTTTGAACACTTCCAGGCATGGTGACATGTCTACTTCCCTGGGCAGCCTGTTCCAATGCTTGGCCATCCTTTCAATGAAGAAATTTTTCCTAATACCACATTTAAACCTCTGCTGAAATATAGAATTTATTAGCCCTACATTTACGGTCTCATCTGGAAGAAAGAGAAGTGGGCACCTGTTTTATGTGTTACCCAAAGACTCTTTGAATGTGAAACACATAACATGTGACCTTACATTCTACTTAAGTAACATCTAAATTCTCAGTCACTCTTAGGACACTGAAGCCCAAGACTGAAATGTGTCCAATGGCTCTCAGTAACTCTCCACCAACCGAGTGCTTGTATCCCACCTCTGTCAGACCAAAGTCCAATGCACTAACTTCCACATTTTTGGGTCTGTCATGAGGACACCAACCCCTCTCGTCTGAAGCAAAGCCTTATCCAACAGCAGTTAACACATCATTGTTTGTATATTGAAAAAGAAATTTTCCCCATAATCAAGTTTACTCTCTGCTAAGCCTCGCTAGACAGGCTCAATAATGGAGGAGACACCTAAAGGTCATGGTGTGGTTTTCTTAGGCATTAATTTTACTTTCAGAATCAAAAGGATGCTCATCTTGAAATCTTTGAGCAAACATGGAATATAAATTTAATCTGTACTTCGATTTTGTAGTGAGTAAGACAGATCAAAGACTCTCAGCTGTATTTTTTTCACATTTCCTAGATGCCAGTTAACAAATCATAGGAAACTTTAAACTATCTGGAATAACTTCTGTACCCAAAATGCCCAGTTTCTTGAACAAACCATAGGGTCTCGTTGGGAGGGACAGGTTTTCTTGAAGTATCTCACAAATTGGCACTGACTGATCTAGAAAACCCACAATACCAGTCTCCTCTTGAGTCTCCTGGTTAGCATAACTTAAATTAGGACACCAGCCTTTAGTGCTTTTGTACCACTTCAGGCAGATAAAAAACCTCTCTGACTGAGACTCAGAGATTTCAGAAGAGGCAGGACATTATCTTAGTTACTTGTGGGGGAGGGAAAAAAAAATACATAGCTTGGAATTGAGCCATGCAAGAGAGTGAATTTTGAAAGCCTGTAACAGATATCTTAATGATGTAGCATTCCTGTCAATCAGAGGAGGTTTTTTTTCTTTGATGTTTTCTGTTAATATGGAGAGGTCCTCTACACCTTATATAGCCCCAAAGGATTAACCACCTTCTAAGGTTATGATCAGAAGTAGATTTTCGTATCACACAGGCACTGAAATTATGTCAAATTTTGGGTATCTTTCCTTAATGCAGATTTGGTTTATATTTTTTTATATCTTGGTTTTATTTCTAAAATCTTGTTTTCTAGTTAACTGCATAAATTAATAGGCATAAAAAAAGTACTTTTCATTTTTTCATGGCTGCTGATAAGTTCCTTGTATGGGTAAGAGCCAGACTGAGGAATCAAATCTGTCGGCAATTCCCAGCAAAAAATAAAAGTGATATAGGTATCTGTGGTCCAGTCCACTTCAAAGTGTTCTTTATAAAAAGAACTTCTTAAAATTAGATCTAAAAATTTGCAGACTCCAAATTTTAGCATGGGATTCATATCACCTAACTTTAGACTTCTGTGATGTAACCATCTATGTCTGATCTATATATAGTCTCCCTTTTTAGATAATGGAAAGAAAAACCACTTCTAAAATGTATTTTTCCTGAACTACTTTAATAATCCATCTTTAGACAAGATAAAACATCCCTGGAAGTACCCACTTCTACTCTACCCCTCTGACAGGAGCTGTGATGACTGCCTTAGATGTAGGCATGTGAACATGGGTATCTAAAAGTCAGCACAAACTCTTTCATCCAGGAAACGCTGGTACAAGTTTTGGCTGTAGCACAACAGGAGTTTTTCACTGAAATAACATCAGCAGCTAGAACAGATACTGGCAGTGTTTGCACAATCACAGCAGTGACTGCAGAGACCCCGGCCTTTTCAATTTCAAAGAATCCACAAACTTGCAAACTAGCAATAGGTCACACACACACACACACACACACACACACATATATATATATATATTTATATATATGCCTGTATCTATGTATGTATAGGCAGAGATGGGGAGGAGCGCACATTTAAAACTCTGCTGGCAGCATTTTATGCAAGTTCCACAAGTCATAAACCCCTGTATCTGCCATTCTGGGAGAAATATAACTGTCAGATGGTTCTTTTAACAGTGAAAGAAACGAGATGTTTTGGGAAAGCATATGGAACAACAATAAAGGAGTATTTTTTATTTCAGTATAATAGTAGTACAGTATTATTACACTTAAAACAATTGTGATGTGAAGGAAGAAAACCTTGAAAAGAGAGTCACTAGAAGCAGTTCATGAGGGAAGAGTGAAAGCTTTTAAGCCTAATTTGGCTGACAGGGAACTGGATTTAAAAATGCATTTAAATATCAGCTTAGGTGCTGAGCATTACAGCACCCAAGTCTTTCCACAGACTGAACCTAAACAACAGATTTAGAAATTGTTCAATTAATTAATTTCCAACAGTGCTTCTCAGTACACTGTGTTCTGCAATGGAAGCACAGATTGTTTCATTTGAAAAGAAGAAGAGAAAGAGTATTTAGAGCTAAGGAAGCCTACCACACAAGAAAAGTGTCTTCTTTTCAAATTATTAGTGAACAAGAAACACAAAATTAAGCCTATTTAGAGCAAACACTACTATTTCAGGGCATTTCATTCATCTGGATTTCACAGGGAACCATCAACAATTCAGTACAATTATGTGGTAAACAAAAATAAGCCAGAACTGACATTTTTCTTCCTCTCTTCTGCAGTCTCTTCAAATATGAATTAAACAATGGGACAGTGGTTTAGAAAGGGCTTCTTTTTAATCTTTGAATGTTACAAAGGCAAAATTCAGATCCCTTTTTCTAAAAAGACAGATTAAAATCTGAGGAATAAGCAAGTTTTTAAAGAGCATTACTAAATTTTCAAAATGTGATTTGTTTAGAAGTCTCAGGCTTAAGTCCTAGAGCAAATCTGTTCTGTCCCATGTTTGGTAAAACTTAAATTCTTATCCTGAAAAATCACTAAAATACAGATTTTTTTTTTTAACTAGAAATTTTCCCTCATCTCAGAATAGGTGGTGGAATGGGATTTATAGATGGCCTAGTCCTAATCCCTGGTTTTTTCAATACAAGGAGCCATTTGCAACTTTTAAATGACTGAAGTGTCAGAAGGGGAGAGACAAGAGGAAGAAACAAGTTTGCCTCAGCTCATGCTTACGTTTCTGAGAGACAAGCACATAAACCAGCATTTAAAGAATCGGAGACTGAGTCAAGAGGAGAGGCTCTGGGTACCAGGACCCCTAGGTGGCCATCGGACAGATGTTGCAGGGGTCAGAGGAGTCCCAGGCTGCACTGGCTCCATCACTTATTCCTGCTCACTATTGATCTCTTAGGACCTGATTGCAAGCCTTAGAAATTGTGCATTTGTCCCACAGAAATACATTTCTACAGAAAATCATTGCCTTTCACTTTTATGCAGGTCAGACACCGTTATCAACTGCACAAACTGATTTCTAACCTGTCAGGTACTCATTTATTTTTTTGTATATCAATACATGTATTATTAACATATAATTACTGTTGGTTGAAGACTTTATTATACAAGCTTTAGGGGGTATGAGGTATCTAAACTGTGTCTTTTAATTAAAAGAATCTTACATGATAATCACTTAATCTATTCTGAGCTTCCTGAGATAGCAGTCAGGTTTACCTAATCTATATAACTGTCATGTGTTTAATTAACTAATGGTTAATAGGGATTTCTAAAACAGATTAAATCAATAGCATTAAGCAAAAAGACAGATTTCTAATGAGACTCATTGATTTGGTGGTTGATTTTTAATGATTCCAGAATGAGCAAGCAATGTCTTATAGAAGAGAATTACATCTCAGCAGAGCTTTATTACCTTGTTTGAGGAGTGCTGTATGCTGCTTTCAGGAAGGAATAATTCATTTGCAGAAGTGCCTCACTGTTTTAATGTGTGACAGTTAAGAATATCATTAACATAGAAATGGTATAAAAACTCAGGAAAATGCCCATAAGACCGCTCTTTTGGTTAAGGCATCAAGCAGGATGTTACAGCCCCACAATCCTGAGCACATGAATATCCAAGACAAGGTAACCTGCTCAAGCGACCAGGGAACAGCAAAACTGGCTGCCTAACCCTGTAAAGGCCAGGGAAAATGCCAATCCTATGGCAAACCTGCTCCGCTGGACACAGCACAGCAGTTTCTGTATTTTTGTATCAACCTGCAAATGGACTTTAAACAAGCAGCTCCAGCCCTTTGTGACTCCATTCTTCACCTAACTCTCATTTGTATAGTCCAATACCTAAGATATCTCAGGCTCAATTCCCCACTTAATATTAATTGTCAAATTTATACTCTTTTTTTCAAAACAACAACAAAAAATCATTCTATGGTGCCTTTACCTTTTGCTGTACGGTTCATAAGTGAGTTGCATACAGGCCTTCTCCTCTACTGTATTCAGTCTTCTATTTTTTAAGAAGCCAAAGATTTACTCATAGGACTTTAACTCAGAAAAAGCCACTGCCAATCTTGTAATTTACTGATTACTTCTCCTAACTTTTGCCTTGATCCTCCTTACAAGATCACATTATTTAGTTTCAAAACACTTTCTAAAATTCTTTCTCAGCATGCCATCCCCAAACCCAACTTTTTTTCCAGGTAAACCTGTCAGGATTTCTTTGCTTTGCAATAATCCAGAACTAAATATAATGCCTCTTTTATAAGGTAAATAAAAAAGTTGAAATCAGTATAAGAATTTTTATATCTATATACTTTTGATCTATGATCGAAAATCTCTCCAATATTTTCCAAGCAAATTCTTTAAGCAGAACTCGAGATACTTTTGCCAGATAATAATTAGACAGACAAGATTTTGGTTTTTTGAGAACTCATATCTAAGCTTCAGTGATGACTAGGTCAAAAACTAAATACAACCTGGTCCAGCTTCTCATGTGACCTTGTGAGTAGAGCTGCCATGTTTCCTCTTATTATGTAGGGAAGGAAGAGAGGAAAAATTTCAAAGTGCTGACATTTGAAAAGTGGTGACTAAATTCAACTTGAAAATGCTTGACCTCAGAGCCGTAACAGCCACCAGTATAAAAAGCAGGGAAATGCTGCATTTGATAAGCTGCTCTTAGACTTGGGGTGAAGCACAAAAATCATCAGCAGCTGAGGTTATCAGATGCACAGGATAAAGGCATGGTTAAACTTCCTGACAAATTTCAGAGCCAGCAGTTGCACTCTGAGTTTTTAAATGTCCCACTGCTACTACAAGTAGCTATTTCACTTTTCAGTCGCCTTTCTGGAGTACTATTGTGCACTACTACAGAATTACTGCCTCGGCAACAGTGCACAAGGCGTGGAGTGAAATGATCTCTACACCTTCCATGAAAACCACTGCCCTGGACTTCTGTAAATGGTTTCCAAATACCAATACAACTTGACCTATGGCAAGTCTAAACATGGGCTAACCTAGAATATCCTTTCAGGAATGCAATAAAATACTTTAAAAGCCCTTTCAGGTCACACTATGAGTTGCTACTGCAGAAACATTTTTCATCTACAAAGAACTCCTGTATCAGAAAGGCACAAAAGGACTGACAAAAATAGAAGCAGCAAAAATTGAGATCCACTGGCAAATGGATCAGCTTTTGCTGGGTAATCAAAACCCCGTCAGCTTCAGCATGAGTGTGGCTAATGACAAGCCTGTTTGGCCAGGATACTTGAACATCTCAAAAGACAGTCCTGTTTCATTCCATTTACACTCACTTGCCCTTCAACAAACCTTCCATTTCTCTGGTTTAAGGATTTTGTATAATGCAGAAGTTTTCCTCAAGTGTGTAGATGGGACATGATAAGAATCCCAGTCTAATATTAGCTAGTCATGAGTTGAAACAGTTGTTAAGATAATATATGTTCTTTTCTGTGCTTAATTCTCTCATTTCTCTACTATGTCTTGTTATAACAAACAACAATTGCCATGTTTTACTTTTATCTGATTTTATGATAAAAGAAGATATATTGTATCATTTTTCATTGTGTATATCTTCAGTAGGAAAAGATCTTACTTTGGGACACAGACTTTTACTGAGATTAATTCCCACAATTAATCTCAATGAATTATATGTTTAATTATATGCCTATTAATGTTTTATGCCTACAATGAATCACAGAGCTAACTTGAGGAAACCAGAAATGCACTGAATTAAAATAAACGGTTGTTTAATTTGGTATTGTGCATAAATATCAGTAATGAACCAGAAACATGTTTTCATGCAGGCAATAATGTTCCCTGAAGAGACGCATTAGGAAATGTCTTTCTAAAGGTATT
Source organism: Oriolus oriolus (assembly GCA_013400235.1). Classification (NCBI taxonomy): domain Eukaryota; kingdom Metazoa; phylum Chordata; class Aves; order Passeriformes; family Corvidae; genus Oriolus; species Oriolus oriolus. Next base: position 8,830 of record VXBT01011616.1, read on the forward strand.
TGTCACTCCAAACTCTTGTAAAATAGGTATTTACTGTTGTCACTGTTGGTCCTCCACATGACTGAATGATTGAAGGAACGTGTTTAATTTTTGTGCAGTTCTGTTCCATTGTCTCAGAGACACAGAGATTAGCAGAGACACACAAACCATGGATATATTTCAAAGAGCTGCTGGATGAGGTGCCTGCAGCAGGATTTGAAGGCTAGAGGGTGAAATACTAAACACTGAATTTGTACCAAAACTCTTTGCTCAGCAAGCTCGAAGTTGTCACATTCTATGTACTTTGTGGGCAGAGGAGGGGAGGAGGCATGAGGAAGCACTTGGGAGGTTAAACTGGAAACTTGATCATTTCTGAGATTTGGGAACACAGAGCTCACAACCTGTTGAGGACATAAATGGATGTTGGTTCCCCCCCAAAAATCCCTTTTCCTGCAGACATCTCCCCTCTGGGGCCTGTGCCCAGCTCACAGCCCCACCTTCCCTCCAAAGGCCTGTAGGCTCCAGGCCTCTCAAGAAGAAGCCAGGACAGTCTTTTCTCTAAATATTTGAAGCTTCCATACTTTTTTATCAGTCCCAGACATCCTTTCTCAGTTCCCTTGTATTGTTTAGTCCTCCATTAAGCACCTGCACTGATTACCCACGGCACTTTTGAGCAGAGGATAAAGTCCAGTTTCTAATGGTGATTATTGATACTACCTCAAGGTACAAAATTTCTGCACAAATGAATAAATAGCAAAGTCTCAAGAGATTAAGTTAAATTTCCTCTATCATGCAACCTCATTTTCTGTGTTGATTTTCAACAATCAGTGTATTAATTACCTGTAATTTGGAAGCTTTTGGGACAAATGCTGCTCTTTCCCTGACTGCCCAAGAGTCCAAAGGTAGTGGGCACCTCAGTCACAATATTCAGACAATAGGGAATAGCATTCACATTTCAAAAAGTGCCATTTTGAAGATGGTAGATCAATCAGTCATAGAAGATGAATCATCACTTCCCAAATGACACAAAAATAGTGTTTGGAATGTGTTTGTCTTTTTTTTTTTTTTGGTGGCCATGTTCTGCAGCAGTGCAGGCTTTTTTGACAGTGTAATCTGCAATGGAAAATAGATATTGATTTGTATTAGTGTTTTGTTTCCTTAAATTACTTCCTGGTCTTTGTAATCCTGCAGAAGTGAGGCAACCAAGCTTTCTGCTGTTTAAACTAACCTTGTTGCTGTGTTGAAATACTGCTATTGTTCTATGCAGGTTTGAAGCAGAAGTTTTGGCTACATGATTTCAACATCAGAACTGCAAAGGATTAAAGTATTTATCTTCTGCAGACTTTAAGGATCTGGTTAAAAGCAAACAGGTTCTGACATCTTCAGTTTGGATGTCTTCTGGATTCAGTATGCTTATTTTATTTTTCAAGCTTTATTTATTAATTATTAATTTTATTTAGGCAAGAATGGCAAAATCACCAGAAAGACTTTCTTGGAAGAGTGAGCCAGTAGCTAAATAAATGAATGCTTCAAAAAAAGCCCCGTTTCAAAAGTCTGGTCAATAACAGCTTCATGTATCATTGTGAGCCAAATCAAAGAGTACACGGTAAAAATTTTGATAAGAAATTTTTCATGGAAACTGACTTTAATGGAAAGTATGGGTTTCCACTAATTATTTTTTTTCATAACTGGTGAACGCTTTTTGTCAAATAAGTGTGCATTATAAAAAAGGTAATTTTTACTGCAGACGAATCATTGCAAGTTCCTAACCTTTCCTTTTTCTCCCCTTTGAATTCCCCACTTATGCCAAACAAGCAGTTTATGCATCTCTAGGTGTGCTGTGTGGGAATACAGTTAAAATGCTTTCTGTCCTCTGTCCTGTGTTCCACATCTGCTCTGCAGCTTCCCTGGATATTACAGCCAAGGCAAAACCACAAGACAGGTCAGCAAGAGAAGCCAGAACACTTCTTGGAGACCCTGACTAGCCCACCACTGACAACACAGAAGGCACCAGTCTGACAAAATTTGAGGACACCTGAATCAATACTTTACAGTTTCAGTACAATCCTTTCATGGATTTCATAAGACAGTTTTCTGTTTTTCAATGTTATCCTCCCAAAGCTGAAATTTCCTACAAAACTATCACATTTATCAGACTGGTTTTAATGGTAAAACATTTGTATTTCAGGCCAGGAAAGCAAAACTCTTGATACCTTACATTAAAAAATAACGCCACACGTCTGACTGCTTTGGCAATGGTCTTAGCACACCAGCTGCTTGCCTCTCCCACTGCAGATAGAGCTAAACTCATTTTCTGCTACTAGAGGGAAGAGAACTAAGTTTAGCTCTACTAATTGCATTTCAGTCACAAGAATATAGCCATACACCCCACTTGGAAGGCTTCAAAATCTTTATCATAGTATAAATCTTTCCCTTGGAGAAAGGGAAAAAAAATTAAAATACTGCCTCTATTTTCTGCTCACTCCAAGAAGAAAGACATGCAGACTTGTACTACCACTTTGAATTTATGATTTACATTTAATTCCTCTTGCAGAAAACAGAGCCATGCACCATATTTAAGGAATAGAAGTCTTTCCTTTAGCTTTTCCATTATAACCCTTAGATCTTAATTAATTTCAAAAAAGGTATATTTTTGCTATGTATCCCATTACTTTTCATCAAACAGGGATCCACTACTATGTTTTTCATTTTCATATGTTATTACAACTTTTTATTTGATTTTAATTCATCTTGTATACTAGAAATATGAGCAGATAGCATTTTTAGTTAAATCCAATTAAATTAGGTTTACACTGAATATTTCTAATTTTCTGTCCTGCCAGTGTCCAGACGATGAGCTCATAACACATTTAAATGTTCTTAATTTTTACATTGTCTATTCTCTGCTAAATTTGAAGCCAAAGAAGCCATGGTAAATAGTTCCATATTAGAACTTCAATAAAGGCAAAATTATTTATTCTTCGGATTTTTTAAGAGGGTAAAAATCCTGCACAAATTACATGAAAATCTACTCTGACCTCTACATTACTGGAACTGGAAGAATGCTTGACCAGTTCTGATTTATAGAAGCATTTCTCAAGAGTACTGTCTAGTTCTGTCATGTGGGTGATATGTTTTAGAAACATGCACAGTAAAACTTTGGGATGAAATTAATCCCCTTTGCCTCCTTCCTAAAACTCAGAGTAACAAAATAGAAGGAATTCAATGAAAAAAAAGAGAAACAAAAAATCTAAGTCTGACCAGACTGCAAGCTTTGCTCTAAGATTATTTACAGGATCTATGAAGTGTGCTGATTAGGACAATATTTTTCCTCCTACATGGAAGATAGAATGCCAGAAATACAACAAGCGTAAGAAACAGCTTGGCAGAAGGTTGGCATTTCAAGAGTACTTGTGGGGGAGAGAAATTTGATAGCTAGATTAGAGAAAATAAAGTGACTTTCCAGCTAATTAATGTGCCACTGTAAAGGTTTAATCCCAGGCGGCAGCGAAGCACCAGGCGCTGAACTCACTCCCCCACCTCTGGTTCCTCGTGGGGAGGGAACCAGAAAGAAAAGGTAAAGATCTCATGGGTTGATGTAAGAACAGTAAAATAATTGAAACAAAATAAAATACACTAACAGTATTATTACTAATAGTAATAAAAAGGAAGGAGAGGAATAAAGCCCAAGAGAGAAGTGATGCGTGACACAGCTGCTCAGCACCTACTGAATGAAGCCCAGCCCGCTCCCAACCAGCAGTCACTGCCCCCCAGCCAACTGCCCCAGTTCATGCACTGGTCATGATGTTCCATGGTCAGGAATACCCCTCTGGCCAGGCTGGGTCAGCTGTCCTGGCCCTGCTCTCCCCCGGCTTCCCTGCAATGGCATGGGACCTCAAAAGTCCTTGACTGAGAGCAAGCACTGCACAGCAGCAACTGAACATCGGTGTGTTATCAACATTATCCTCATGCTCAATCCCAATCACAGCACTGTACAAGACATGAAGAAAATTAACTCTATCCCAGCTAAAACCAGGCCGTCAATTGCTAATAAATCCCATCCAGTGCATGAACTTCTATGAATGTTATATTAGAAATATACAATAGGTTCATACCATTGAAACCAATGAAACCTTTTCTAATAAGAGCTTATAATTTGGAAATAAAATTTATTTTTAAAATCAAAAGGAATGCTTATTTTGGAAATTCATGGGGACAGGAAATAAGTCAGAACTCAGTCTTAACATCTAGCCAAGTAAAGCAGCTTAATTTTTCAAACCTTCATCTTCTGAATGTACACAAACAGCATGAATTTCAGAATTTTCTGGAAGTGTTCATATTAAGAGCTTCCTCTTGTCCTCCTACTCTGGGACACTCTATTCACTATGAGAAGCAAAGCTGTTATTCTTCAAAAACCAAGTAATAATATGGTTTTTTCTTCTATTAGCTAACTCCCTCACTTACAGTCAGTGCCAAGTTCTTCCATTGCATCTCAGTAATCAAATCCAAATTCAGATCCAATCAACAGCAGCTTTGCTGTTGACTCCATCATAGCCAAGACTGTGGTCTCAAGGAATATTAAGACTGAATGCTAGTTGCTGTCGTTTATGCCTTTTCCCAGTCTTGTAACAGACTTGCTTTGATTCTATGCAGAAAAATGCAAAAATCTCACCACTGTAGTGACTTCCCCACACAGAGCTGCTGCATTACCAGCTTTTTTCATATGAAGAGGATGGCAAAAGAAAGAAAATTGTCTACAAACTTATCACCAGAATGTGAATGTACTGAATTACATTTTCACAAGACAAGTCCATTAGATCTTAGATCTGGCACATTGTATAGCAAAGCAGCAGGACTCTGCAATATAGACACATTATAATAGCAAAGGTTGAGCTAAACAATAGAAACTTTAACCCAAGTGGGACCAAAAAGACATGTTAAATTTAAATTAAGATTAAGTGGAGGATTGGGATCAGATAGTATTTGATTTAGCTGGAAGGAAGCAAGGTATTTTAAGAGCATTTAATAAAATTGAAGAAAAATCAGACTTCTGAGGTGTGGAGAGAAAAATGGATTATAGTGACATGGATACAGAGGACTGGTTTACTACCAAAGTGCATAAACAATAAGCTTATTCTTTTAAAAAATAACAAAATTTTACTTTTGATGCCCTTAAGGACAATATTCTTCAGTTCTTGCTTTGGAGATACTTCCTGGGAAGAACACAACTGTCTTGTTTCATAGGTATGATTCATTTAAATGATGTCATTTAAAACTGTATCAAAGTGAGCTACAAATGACAACACTCTCCAGAACTGGACCACTGACTGCCTGCTTTGGGACACATAAAGCAACTTGCAGAGCACAGCTGCTAATTATGTTTTTAATTTGTTCCTTCTTGCTTATTTGAGGATTGTTTTTTAAACACAGGTGAAAATACGGGAAAGAGGCAACCAACACTGTTTTGGAGAGAGTAGCCTGCCTGCAGATTTTTATATCCTGTTTGATCTAACCTTAGAGGAATCAGAATTTCTTTGTACCCTAGACACTAACCTTAACTGTAAGATAAGGAAAATTCAGAGTAACTGTAACAGAGTTATAGTGTCTGATTAAAATCTTTGATATCTAGAAATGAAACAGCGTGTTGCTTACCTTGTTTTAAGTTGAGTACACTGGATAATCAATACTCAAGGCTCTTTGTTGAGATTGTATTTTTTATAATGCAGATATTACTTGACTATAACCTGTTGTCAGTTTTGTTAGTGGATTTTTTTTCTCCAAAATCACATAGATTTCACTCTGAAATGCAAAAAACTGTTTGGTAAACATACCAAATTTTTTGTCATATCCGCGTTTCTCTTCAGGGATGCGTATGTCTGGAATCTGATTTAATTAACATAGCGTATATCTGATTATATTAAGTCATGAATGATTAAAATCCAAACATCAGACATAAATTTTTGTTAACTTTATGTATTTACATTACATCAGAAGCACTGCTCTGCTGTAGTCTCAGTGGACTCTCAAAGGCAGGAGCTGGCTGGCTGCCCATCTCCCCACACAGATCCAGGACATTCTGGGCCCTGTAGCTAAAGAGAGTTTCATCAAAGGGAAAGGAAGGGCTTGGTTCTGTACAAGGAATAAGAGAATGACTTCAGCTGGAACAAAGTTTCGTTGCAAAGCCCCTATCCTGCATAGATTACATTTGATATTTATGCATACATAAGTACTTTCTCATATACATTTCCCCCAGAAGTCAATTTGCTTGAAACACTGAAGATCGGATTGAGGTTTAATAGCAGTTCCTGCCTGAAAGTCCAGGTTTATAATCAACAAAAAAAGAAAACAGCCCATCCTGGTATCCAGCAGGTGATTTACACTACAGCCAGACCAACCCATGCCACTCAGGTGTGCTGCCACTCATATTTTACAATATTTTGCCTCCACTCACTCCTTGCTCTCGATATAGCTTAGCACAGATGCCTTAAACCATAAATAATTTCAGCCTTCCTGAATGCAGATAAGACACAGCACAGATATATGGTGACATTTCATTTTAGGATATATTTAAGTAATTCAGAAACCTACAACATAAAAAAGGAAACATGAAAGCAATTTTCTCTTTCTGTAAATTGATGTATCCTAGTATGTGGCAAAGGAAATCAAAACACTTTTCTGGACAGAAAAATATTATAAGATCTTCATACTAATATTAAAAGACTGAATAGACTGAGACTAGGAAAAAGCAAATTTTGTGAGAAGCAACTAATTGTAATAAAAAAAGCATGCATGCTAGCTAACCATCTGCCACCAAGGGAACACATTTACCTGCTATTAATTTTGGAGATAAACACAGAGCTGAAATACCAGATTGCACAACTTTGAGAACAAAATCACTCACATGCAAAAGGGAGGTGTATGGCTTATAGCATTTAATTTAACATCTTTCACATAGCTCCAGTGTCTGGAAATGAAAAATGTTCCACAGTTTGCTAGGAATACGTGTGTCATACACACATGTACAGCTGCCTAATATTTTGACTGTCATCTTCTTGTGATGTAATTTTTTTGGCCTGATGTTAAGCAGCACCTTTGACCACAACTGTTGGGTGCTGGTCACAAGATACCAAATGGAGCAGCTGAAATACAGGATTACCAACAGATAAAGATCTTTATTAAACTGATCTCAGTTCTAAGTCTGTAAAGAAATTTACTCAAATTATTCCAGACTAACTGGAAGTCAGGACCCACCATACGTAGCAAGTAAGTTTTTCTGATGTATTTTCAATCAAATTCAAAAATCAGGCTGACAGTATGTCAACAATCCCTTAAAATCCTAACATCAGGCGCACTGATGCCATTTTATAGCTTTGAAAAATGTTAGCTTACACCCTTCTCTTGATGCACCCTACCATGTATGTGCCCCTTATAACAGAGTTATCTACTTCTCCATCTGCATGAAGGGTAATATTTAAAGCAAAGACTTGGTGGGAGGAGAAAATAAAAAAGCATCAGGAGATAAGGTGAGAAGAGAGCAGGAAAAGCTGTTTCTGCCAAGAGCTGGTGGATAATTTACTACCCATGAACATGAAGAGAAGCAACATAGAAAAATGTATGTGAATTACTGTAATTCTTCCTGTGGTTTTGTATTTTAGATCTTAAGACCCTTTGTCCACTTATTTAAAATAAGAAAGTTGCCTAATTATCAGTGACATTTAAATTCAAAGGAACACTCAATAAGGGTAAATGTCTTAGATGAGACTAGTGAGTTTAACCCACGAATTCTCAGTCAGATGCCTCATTTATGTTGGTTCAAGTTCTGGGTTTTTCTTTTCATAATTCCTTGGATTAGATTAGCAAAAGCAACATTTTAATACTCACTTAAAGCAACAAAGTGCTTTAATATGAATAATATCAGAGTCCATTTTATACTCTCTAGACATTTATATATACAAGTTTATATTCTTGAAGACTGTCAAATCTATTTTTCTTTAGTCATAAAAATTCAGCCATTATATATCTGCTTGGTTCTAGATGGATGGGAAGTAAGTGAATCACTGGATATTGATTTCTAAGCACTTGGAGTAATACAATGAATAAAATTCTTTTTTTTTTACAGAAGTCAGTGTTACACAACTCAGTCTGCAAAATGTTCTATTAAATACAGTGATTTTTCAGGTGCAATAAAACCATTAGAAGGCTTTTATTAGTTTAAATTAAGTGTTTTTTGTTTAACATGTTACAAGTTATTGGATTTCACATTTCCTTTTTTCCACCACCGCTCCCTTCCCCACCATGTTTATTTTTCTTTCACTCTTGCTGTAGGAAAATACCTGAAACTTTCACAATGAGATCACAGACTGGATGCTATGCTATGAAAGAGGAAACATCAGTTTCAGCCCTACCCAGCACTGCCACAAGAACTGTATCCTTAGTTCTCCCACAGTTCTCTAAGTAGCTTACAGCTCTGTTGGTCCAGAAATAGAAATCAGGAGGATACCCAGTAAAATCACTTGCACAGCGAAGATAAAAATTCAGCTTAGTCTCATGAAAATTCCACCGAGGGTAGGAAATGCTGCAACAGCAATCTATGCAAGGAGAAAAATGAGAACACGGGAAAAAGATCATTTCTGTAAAAGAGGTGTAGACTGTAAAGCTGTGCTTCTCCTGACTGCCAGCTGAAAGTGGTGGTGGTGATCCTGTGCATCACTGAAGGGTGGGATTATAGACACACACACACAAAAGAACTGTATCCTTTGGGAGAGCTCTGTATTGTACCCACACACAGGACAGTCAAGAAACTTTAGAGAGGCTTTTTCAGTTTAAAAGATGGTTTAGAAAACATTAAAGTTTTGAGCTCTAATATTTTATGCATGATGCTTTGTGTAGGGACAGCAAACCATGTTACAAGGGGCCTGAATCAGCAAAAATACTCTGACAATTTCTCAGTGCTTCAATGACACAGATTCCCTGTGTCAAAGTCTGTTCTCATTTATGAGGATATAAATATAGAGCAACTCTTCTTTGGAGGAGGTGGTGACAGTTTATAAGCTTCATTTCGAAAGGTTCCTTGCAAATTAGTCTAAAACCATTGTATAAATAATGTGTTTCTCATTTCTCTGTTTAGTGTGTTAATAGAAGAGGATTTCCTGAATGGTAAAAAAATTCCTGTCTGTAGGACTCACACAACTGTACCAAACAACAGCAGAACTGTTACAGTGTGACATTTTCATGCATTACAAATGTGGTTTATTTCTGAATTTAGACGATAACACTGTGTTGGCCCTGGACATAAATGGAAAAAACATGGGTTTTTAATTCCTGCCTGCTGATCCATGTTTCAGTCATGCAACCATTGCACTTACAACTTATCAATGAACTAGGGCAGCCAGCAGTTAGCAGACTGTAATTACTGCATGAATAGACCTTTTCTGTTGTCTTATGGTCCAGCAGTGGCCACAGGCCATGGACTGAGTAACATTTTTGTGGAAATTATATGAACTTCAGAGCATCTGAATGATCCATCTCTCACACATGCAAACACCCACACACTGTCTGTCTCTATTTTTTATCTTGAAAATGAAATGTCAATAAGACATCACTTTTAGCCATTGGTTTGTTTTTTGGGTTTTTTTTACATTAATGGCAGGATGGTACTAACAGATGATCTCAACGTTGCTCATGAGATACTCATGGCTTCAATAAACATCCATCATCGGGTACCAGCCAGAGTCTGACAACTTTTTTCATTGCTTGAATACCATTTCATTGCACAACCACCCCACTGGGGAAATACAGGTGTTTTAAACTTGGAGTACAGGAATCTAGCCCTTTTGAGACAGGAAAGACTTGTGTTTGTATTGGAAAGTTTTTACGTTCCAGCCTTATTTTTGAGAAACTGCTGTTGGTTTTGGCGAACTGGAGACTGCAGGACTGGGTCACAGATCCTTTTGGGTGACTTGTGGGAATCTACCAATATATACCCAAACTTTATATTGCTTATGTGAGGGTCATCCATTCATAAACATTGGCCCCCTACCATCCACACCTCATTAGTCCAACCTCACTCTGAAAACACCGAGAGATGTGTTCTTTGAAAAGGTCTTTTGCAAGGAGCTCATAATTTTACCAAAAAAAGTTGCTGCTAGTAGATGTTTGGACTTTTTTGTTAAAAAAAAAATCTCTAGGTTTTGAAATATGGAGTTCTTTTAAAATGCCATCAGCTTACCTGCCCAACTGAGTCCAGTGGCTTTTCTCCTCTGGAAGAAGTCAACAAAGGTCAACTCTCTTTGAAGATGCTGGAGGCGAGATCAAACACATCTGAAATTAAGTCAGTTCTCAAGTGCAGCACTACTTAACAAAATCAGGGATATTGCTTGTTCTCAGTGCTTGCCTCTCTTCAGCTGCAGGACTCTGAGCATTGCTTTGGAACCCATTGGAACCTGACAATTATTCCTAACCCTGGGGAAACCCAAACATCCTTAAATCATCCCAGCTCCCAGTGTTTCAACACCGTAATCCGTCTTGCAAGAATCATGACTTCAGTGCCCAAATATCACAAAAAGAGGTCCTTTATATTTTTTTCTGGTTTTTGAGACAGAGAACAGTCCTCAACTTGATCCCCTGGGAGTATTCCAGCCCTCCAAAGCTCCTCCATGCTCCGCATGTTTACCTTTAAATCTTTAAATTTTTTTCACTCAAATCAAAGAGCATGCATTTGCTCCAGAGGAAGTGCCACGGAAATCTGTTTTCTGTGTGTAATAGGGCTGCTGACTGAGAATAAAACTCAGGTGCTGGAACCCAAAGTGCAGAGACTGATATTTCTCTATCTGTTTTGAAGGATTTTACCCCGCTGTACAACCCAGAATTTGACCTCTATCCATGGAAAAAGTTACCTACTCTCTGGGAATCAGTAGAATCCTCACAAGTGTGAACTAGGTGATAGAATATTATGTAAGATTGTCACAGGGTGAGAAATTATGTAGTTTTGGGTTTGTTAGCATAGTAAATAGATAATAGTAGAAACCTCCAATATGGAGGATTGTTGCAGTTTTCTTCACCTTCCTCTTTCTTCTCTATACTCCATATTCTGCAGTAAAAGCAAGGTTAGGATGATTGGATGAAAAATTCTGCAGTTCCTGTCTATGTGACAAGGTGATATGCTGGACACTGGTTGAAGAGAGAAAACATCTGTCGTTTTAAGTTTTAATTGGATAATTTACCTTTAAGAATGGTCCGTAATCTAGATAAGCCGGCATTCAGTGTTCAGCATTCAACATTTACTAACCTCCTATGCTCCATGCTGTAATTTTCTCTGATAAGACTTAATAAACAACTATCTGAATGCAGGAAACGCTGAGGTCCTTTCTGTCTCTGAGAAGCCTAAGCATAAACTTTAAAATCCTCCCCCACCAGGGGAGGAACACTGGCACAAGTTTGTGTCACTCAGGGTGTGCCCATATCCCTCCATCAGCCATGTGAAGGTCTGGGCACAGCATTCTAGGGAGAAGTAGTACAGGAGGGACTGCACTGGATTACCCTTTTAGGGCTTCTAGGATGAGTGATGCAGCCACAGAGTGAACATCCCTGTGTTTCTGATCCCTGTCTGGAGTCTAACCTTGATGGCTAAGGGGGAACCACCACATCAGCCGCACACAGACTGCATGAAGCGAGGACAGCTCCCCAAAGGGTTTTAATCAATGTATACCTCCTGTCTAATCCACACTGCCATGGACAGCTCTTTAAAGCTTGTCTCCACCCAGGAGAATTATTTTCTCACTCAAAATAATAGACTTCAAAGCACATATTGAACAAAAGGAAGTAATTCTGTAATAATTCCGTTTGAAAATATGACAGACGAGCAAAGTATCCCAGGCTGCCTAATTACATTTTCCTCCTTCTTTCATGATATTTTCCATATTACATCTAATTGAAAATAAGTGGTCTGATCATTTCTGAGCCATGCTGCTCAAAGTCATATTGATTATCAATAATATTAAGGTTCCTTAATTTCATTATTTCTAGCCCAGGTGCCCAAATTGGAAGGCATTGTTGCTCTTCCTTAAGCATCTCAGCTGTTTAAAATTACATGAGCTTGTTACTTTCAAGAATGAAAAAAGGTTCTCCAATTTTACTTTTTCAGCATTTCTTTTTTTACCTTACCTACCTAAATATTTGTTTCTATTTCAAAACGATCATCTCTCAGCCCAATATACGTTAAGTTCACAAAACCATGCAGTAAAGCAGTTCAATGTTATGCTAAGCCACCATTAGTAGCTTAACAGAACTGCTAACGTGGCTATTTTAGAATGCAGGATGATTTGTTTCAAGCACAAAGGGTAAATATCCATGGTGTTGTGCTCTGCACACTGGACTATAAAGAAGTTTGATGATAGAAATGGGTAATCTTATATTGTAAGGCCTTACAAGTAATTCAGACAGTTCAGGTGATATTAGCTGATTTTTTTTTTTTTTCTCATGTCAGCTTTTCTTACAGTAAATATTTTTTCCTTGTAATAATAGATATCTTGCATTGGATGCAGCCCGTAAGAATTCACCAAAATGATTACATTTAGTTGTTTGGTTGTTTCCTAAGCAAAACTGCAGTAAGGAACAAGAAAAGTTCATTTAATGCTACATATTGTCTATTAACTTTACAAGAGAACAAGCTGTGAACAGGCATCAGCGTGGTCATGTGCAGTATTAGAGGAATGCACTGTCACTAATAACGAATGTACATAGCACTGGGAGTTAAGATAAACCCGGGATTTCTTCTGGGCTGTCACTTACCAAAAATCGTGGCTTTCCTTCTTATAGTGACTCCCCAACAAGATAATTATGCCCTTATTGCTGAAATATTAGAATTTTTTTTGCACCTCCAGATTGTTCAAACTGCAGAGCTGCCACTGCCTCTCATTTTCAAGGCCATGGATGTGGGTCAGGAACTGACTCTATAGACTTTCCCTTCACTGAACAGGCAAGGCAAGGCAGCAGAGCAGAGCCTTCATCCCAGATACCATCACCAGTCACCTTGTGAGCTTCAGAAAAGACTACAAACTCAGTTTCTCTATTCTAGGCAGTCTGTGGTTTCCACTCTAAAATTATACAAGAAATTGTATCTACAGGTGAGCTGAAATACAGAGTCTCATAGTTTGATATTTCTCAAGTGTTGATTTTTTAGGAACTGCAATTTTAGAAAGAGAGCTTTAATAACTTTGATATTTATTTAACATTTGGCTAATAAATAACAATCTTTTTTCACAGAGATTAAAAATATTAAAAAATACTTCATTGTATTTTTCATACAGAATTAAACTCAGAGTGCCAGACTCCATCATTTCTAATCTTTCCAAAATTTGTATTAAGGTTATTCATTTAATTCTACTGCACATGACTAACAGTAAGGGAAAAGTCTCAATGACTTTCAACAATTTTTAATTTTATCAGATTAGCCAAAACAGACGTTCTAAGTTTTTATACGTCTTTGCCTCAAGCAACAAAGTGAGAAGATCATTCAAGAAATGGCTTTTATACTTACTTGATTTTAAGATTTCATATTTAATTGAAACTTTTAGCACAGTAGCAGATATAAGATTGGATAGACACATATTCTGAATAAGAACTCAGGTAGAAAATAGGTATTTATGAGAATTACAGCAATTGGCAAGCCTCTCAAAGGAGTAGTTCAGCAGAGACATTTCCTTTCTCCTTCACATGTGCATCGCATACATCTTGTTTATCCCTTAATTGAGTTCTTCTCTGGCACATAAGAGTAGTTTGTGACAGTAACATGTAAATGGTTCCTCTAAAATCACTGGAGGACAATTGCATGCTCACATGGCTGTAAAACTAGAACTGGTCACTCATTCTGGTCACTCAGGGCATCCCAAGAAACTCTCATTGAGTTAGAGAGATTTTGTTCAGTGATTTTGATATCCCTTTGACATCCCTTTGACTGACAATCATGGTAAAAAATGGGACACCAACATATATCAGTGTATGTCAAAAATGGGTTGTAAATGTATTGCACTGGCTAAGGGAGGGGAGGCAGTGATAAAATGAGCTGTTTAGATGAATTCCAGGGAGACAGAAAAGAGGACATGGTGACAGTAAATGAGATTAGGAATGGTAATAAAAAGAAGAATCATGTAGGAAGAGGAGGGAAATTTCAGAACTAACAAGGGAAATTTTTTTCCCACCTGATTTCTTACTATTTTCTCCTCAGGAACATAAAGAATGAAGACCTTAGTATGACTAAAAAGTAGATCTTTGCTATAAATGTTTGCTCAACATACTGTAAAATACATAGTTTTGTGCAAGAAGAATAAAGTGTCAAAACAAAAATGATATGGGTTAACTACAAGATAACAGGATGAAACAGAAGATAAGGGACATGGGAACTCTGATATTCATGAGAACACTGAACTGCTCCTGAGTTCCCAGTCTTTGGTGGCAGCCAGGGTCAGAGCCATGATTTACTTCACCTGCATTTCAGATTGGTAAAAGCTTCCTATGGCTGGTGAAGCTTCCCAGGCCTAGGGATTAGGTGTATTTCAGCATCTCTTTTCTGGGATTTCCTGAATTTCTGCCACATCAACGCATCCCCTACTGATCTCAGTCAGCATCAATTTCCACATGATCAAAGTCTACTCACTGGTGTAAGTATTACACTTCTCCTTGTTGGAGATGAAGATAATTCCCTTTCTGCAATGCTAAAATGGTAATCCAAAATATTTATCTCAGAGTGATTTATAAAACATTGTTATGGATGCTATTGAAGATAATCATTTGTAGTACAGTACTGCTGGTGTGGTGCCCAAAAATTAGGGCTCAGTTATGCTATAACATGCACAAACACAGCAAGAGGGGATCCCTACTGAAAGAGAAAACATCCATTTTAAGGCAGTCTTGAGACTTCATTAATGCAGGCAAATTTCCTGAGATTCAGTGACAGGACATAGCTTACAAATGAAAAGCATAATTTAAATAATAATATAACCAAATTAAAACTTTTAATAAACTAATTTAGCCTAAAGTAAAAGCCGTGCAAGACTTTTCTCTTTTGCAGCACAAAAAAGCTTCTCCCTGTGCCATTTCCCTAAGTCTTACTGCAGCATTTTGAAGACTATTTTTCATCTTGGGCTTAATTCAAGGTGTCTTATGAAAGTATATTCCTCTAGAAAGACTGTTTTACATTTTAGGCCTTTTATCCTTCCAGAAGAGCTAATCAATGTTTATTACGAGCTTTTGGAGTATGCAAATAAACACAGAATTAGACTCCCATTTCATTGCCTCTCCTCTGAAATGCACATTTCTAAACTACCTAAAGACAGACTTGTAAGCATTTTTCCTTTTTCCACACCCAGTGAGGCTTGTCAGGGTTCCCTTTTGATCAGTTAGCTCTGCCAAGTCACCCTCCCTGACCAGGAGCTGAGCTGTAAGGACACTGCCTTCACTCCCACAGCAGTGACATTCTGCAGGGTCTCCTTGAAATATAACATGTGCACTCATGAGGGGAATGGGAAATTTCGGAGCCCAGCAGACTTCCAGAGGAGCACAGCCTTAGGGGATCTGTCAGTGTGCAAGGAGGAGCAACACAGCCCTGCCTGCAAGGAGAAGCAATGCAGCCCTGCCTGCAAGGAGGAGCAATGCAGCCCTGCCTGCAAGGAGAAGCAATGCAGCCCTGCCTGCAAGGAGCAGCAATGCAGCCCTGCCTGCAAGGAGTGGGGTGTCCCTACCTGGAGGGAGAAGGGTGAGAGCAGTGCTCATGTGCCACGTTCCGTGTGTGAGCTCAGGAGGCAGCTGCTGGTCTGCACTGATGAAACTCACCCTCAATCCAATGTTAGTTTCATTTACACAGCAGCTGTGCCTGTTTCCTTCTTCACTCCTCCCCGCCTTGTTCTTTTCTCGTCTTTTAATAGAGAAGAAATCTTGTTACTGAATTGTCAGGAGCATATCTGCTGGGGAGAATGTCTGCCTCCAAGTTCTTCATCTTTTCTCCTCTAACAGAATCAGTCTTACTGAGAAGGAATTAAGTTTCTCTGGCAACTAGTGGTGTTTGAAGCATCATCAAATTTTAATTAATAATACACCACTGCTTTGTAGAGAGATGTAGTTTTGAGATGAAGATGCAGAGGGCTGCTAGTTTCTAAATCGTTGATTGGTTTCTTAGAACCCTTGTTTTCTCCAGAGTAGCACAAACTGTAAGAGATCTATGCTGAAATCTTTACCCAGAAATATAAACAACAATAATAAAACCCCTCCAAAACCCTAATAAAAAAACCCCTTTACAATAGCAAATCTAAGTGTCTGCCAGTGATTTCTAACTTTGCTACAGGGAAAAAATAAAATATATTATGGTTATGATATGCCAATCTTTGGTTCATTCATATTTAAATTCGCAGAGATTGAGAATTAATTGATTATTTTTTTACCATAGTATCCTGCTCACGGATAAAATACAAAAATTCATTCCAAAAATATTTGCAGTAAGGGAACTATAACTGTTCATCACTATGCAGTAAGTTTCCAGTCATATTAATTACCTACCCAAGATAATCATATACTTCATGCAACTTTTTGTTCAGTCAACAGTGTCTTCTTGTAAGTAGCATAAGTACTATAAAAACAGGCCCCAAGAGGACTTCTCTACATTCAGTTCCCTGTTTTTATGGAGATTTATCAATATGAGCCCACTTTAGCTCTAGGCACAGAACACGGAAAAACCCTCTATGTTGCAAGGGCTTTGGGGTTATAAAGTCAAGCACACACGAGCCAGGAAATGTTGTCCCCAAAGTGGCCAGCATAACCTCATCTTGACTTTCTTTTGCCTGGTTATTCAGAAACAACAGTGCTGAGGGCCATAGCAAAGCCCACGAGGACACGAAGGCTCCTGGACTCACTCTAAGGTTTGAGCAAGGCACAGTAAATAAAGTCTAAAGAGATCTAGCTTGGGGTGGCCGGGGCCATCGCATCCAGCCTGCTGGAGGCTTCTGCCAAGCCTTTTCCCCAGAGCAGATGCGGCTGCTCAGGAGCAAGCACTGCTCAGTCAAGCACAAAGGCTTCTCCTTGCTCCTGCCCTGGCTCAGCCCGGGCTGGTGCCTCTGGAGGCCGGGCAGCGCAGATGGGGACAGGCTGCAGCTGCCACGCCGCTGCCCTCCCCGCTGCCCTCCGCGGCGAGGGACACGGGGCAGCCTGGCTTTCCAGGGCAGCGGGGACTCAGCTGTGACAGCTCAGCTCCCTGCCAGAGCACGGATGTCACAAGGGACTGCGTTTGGCAGAAGCTGCTGCCAGGGAAAGGTGGCCAAGGCGTAACCAAGCATGGAACTTGCTATACTGGGGATGTGAAGTGCGACACAAGACACAGCTGAGTGCCAGGATCTTGATCCAGCATCAAAACAACTCCATGTGAATTATCCTGAAGTTTGTGATCAGATTCCTCATAATTCACACTTAAACTCTGTGTTTTCTACTCCCTTTTCTCCATTCTCAGCTTCCTGCCTTATTCCATTCTAGTTTCGCTATCCAGCTATTGCCTGTCTGATTCTCTGATCTGTGGTTTCCAGGTACAAGTATTCTCTCTCACCAGCTTTCAGCTTTACTATCTTCCACATAACCAAGTCTCTTTCCATTATTTTCTCCCACTGACACCTCATTTCACATTACATAGACCAGGGGAACCACGTCCCCTGCTCCTGATGCCTTGGGCTGGAACAAGGTCTGTGTAGTCTGCTTGAACACTAGTATGTACCAATTTTATTTTCCCCACTAGAGTCGTAATTCAACAAAATTAAACCATTTTTTTCTCTAATGAAGACAGGAGAAGGTACTTCTCGACCATCAGAGGAAAACTTTAGCTAAGTTTCTAGTGCCTACTTAAATATATAGGTCCTAGCCTTTCTCAATCTATATACTCAAGAAGGAGAAAACATATTTTCTACTAAATTCATTCCCTGAAATAGCTGAGTCATTCTGGTTGACACAGAAAAAATACAGCCTTGGGCAGATACCTGACAATGCAATTTTCATACTGAGTGACAAGTTTAAAAAAGGTGAGAAATGCTGATAGCGAGCTCTCGTGATGGGATGCACTGGACAGAGACACATATGAGCTTTACTAACAATATTAACAGACTATACCAACAGAATTATTTATTGCAGAGCAGAAGCTTTTTCAGATATCAGCAACTTACCAAGACTGGCCTCTACCTAAGTATCCATCAGCCCTAAGACTACAGAGTCAACATAACCTGAGCCCTAGGTCTGTACAGGCCATTCTCTCCATGAAGGCAGTAATAAAACCACAAAGTACTTCCATTTCCCAAGTAACTTACCTTTTGATATTTTCCTTATAACATCTCTTATAATTATCAACTACCATTTCAGAACACTACCTAAGGGCAAGTACAAATGGAAAAACAAAGAAGAAATATATGCTGACTTTGATGTTGTTGTCCCCCTGGTTCCCACTATTTTGCAGGAAAACATCTTTGAAACCTAAGCAGAGAGAAAGAGTGAGAGAGGCACACATAGAGGAAAGCTCATATTCTAAAGAAGCCAGAAGGCACCAGATAAAAGCTGATAAAAAGTAGGTCAGCTAATGATTCACAGCATCCAGTGCTCACAGAGCCCTGCTAACAACAGCAGGGAAGATGCAAAGGCAGAAGATAAAGTCAAATTCTTCAATACAGAGGAAATGGATATAATGGAAACAATTGGCTCTGCCCACATCTGGATATGGAAACTGCAGATGTTGACAACAGAACTCCACTGATGATAATCTTTATTTAGGGTCCACTGGAAACTCAGAAGTCTACATTTGAGCACCCATCTTTTCTTGGTACTGAAACTGTTGGTGTAAGGCCCATTAATACTCATGTTTTCTATTAAAGGTTTTTTTAATTTTATTTGCCCTACCCCTTTTTCTTTCCCTGGCATCACTCGGCAGTAAAAGCGGGGCAAACCTCTCAAAAGTGAAAACTGGCAACATCAGCTTTAGCAATAACAAATCTCAGATATTTGTTGGATGGCTTATCAATCCGATATGACAAATGTTCACCCAGTGGTGGAAACAGCTTCTTTAAAAGTTAGATAGTCAATGCAGAAAACAAAGGTCAAGGAGGAAGATAACTCATTAGGTAAAGATCCATTTTGTGCTTAGAGGCACCCTTAAAACTGCTGACAAAGTCTTCCACAGGGAAAAAACATGCTCATTTATAAATGAAGCCTCTCTCAGTCTAAAATGAGCTTATTAAGAAGCTTGAGTTACCTAAGAGAAATACAGAAATTTCAGTGTAGGATTCCGGTGTCAGAAAGTGAAATCTCATCAGCATAAACAAAGGTGGCCTGGAAGTACAGAATTCCTCACACCTTCCAGGCAGCAATGCTGACACACAAGCTCCTGGATATTCTTCCCCTTTACTCTTTGCGACTGCATAACAAGCCTGTGACAACTGCAGCGACTGCTTAGAAGCAGAAGTGGAGTAATTTATTTCAGTTATGTTTTAATGTCTTTTGTCAGCCTGAAAGCAGGAGAGGCAGCTCCCTGTGCCCTGCTGGCTCTCCCTGACCGCAGGCAGGGGCTCCCTGGACCACGGGCCGGGATCTTCTGCAGCAGCATTGATTGCACTTCTCCTCTGGCACAGGGAATGAAGCCTGTGACATTTATTACTGCAACAGCCCTTCTGTGCCGAATCAGTCACTCTACTTTTTTGACAGAGTGTATATTTATGTGAATTACGACCAGCTCTCAAGGAATAAAGAGGTTTCATCAACAAACCGCTAACCTTTATTTGAAATTCCGGGATACCAAGCCCTAATCAACTCTGGGTCAGAGGCTTTGTCATTTGTGAAGTGACACGGGTTGACATCAGCTGAAAACTTGGCCTGTTATCTCAGAGGTCAACGTTCCTAAAATAATTGTCGTGTTTCAAAAACGTGTGAATTTATGGTCAATTTTTTTGACAGATTCCATAAACAAAAATAAAAGCCCTAAAATAGACCTCAGACCTGGTTGGTTTATATAATCAAATCCAGGCATGAAATATGTAACAGCTTAAAAAAAAATCTGATCTAGAAGGTTGTTATTTTAACAAAATATATATTAAAAATTTAATGTTAATCCTGTTGAAATAGTATTCAGAAGATAAAAGGAGGACTTTAAAACCTACATTTTCATTTTTCCTTTTGAATTATTTACACACAAACAAATAATTTACTTTTTTAAAGGAACAAAAGTCCTGAAAAGAAAAAACATAATTAAATATTTTGTTCTTATCATGCAATAATATTTTAATTGATTCTCCTCAACAGTTTGAATTTATTTGGTAAAAAATATATTTTTTAATTGTTCATTCCAATTCAGGACCAAGAATATTATAAAATTTATTGGGAAATTAAAAATTAATTTTGTGCCAACATCTATTTAACTTAAGGTTACTGGAATATTCTTTTCGAATACTTCTTCCCTGAGGATTCACTGGGCCAGATTAATTCTTATTAATTAATCTCCACTGATTTCACTGTGCAATTTTTAAAGGAGGATTTGATTTTTATTTCTTTAAAATGTCTCTATATGCCATTAATATATCTCAGCACTTAGATTAAGCCTATTTGCTTAAAAATGGCTACCCAAAAAGAGGAGGCCAAAACCCCAAACCTCTGGCAAAACATATGCAGAGAAAAGATACCTTAGTTCAGAATTCTGTATTCACAGCAAATCACAATCTAACCTTTGCTTAGTATATGACTAAAATAAAGATTAAAATTGAATACGTTGATGCATTTTTTTTAATCAGTACAACTTTTTAAAAATTTTGATCAATAGAAATTTTCGCTGGAAGAACGTGTTGTATTTTCTTCTCTCCATCAGAGATACGCTTTTCTCAAAATCCTTTTCGAACAGCCGAGTGTGAGATCCCTGTGACACGAGCAATAGGGCTTTCCTACACATCAGCACAGCATCAGGGCATCACATTCTGCTCAGAAATTGGTAAGACACATCCGTGGGCCCCTCAGTCTCACCGAGTGAGGCCGCACATCATTCCTGGGAGCCCTTCCTGACCCCGGCTCTGCTTGGCCACGGCTGGGCTGGGCTGGGCTGGGCTGGCAGCTGAGGGCAGTGGCACGTCCTGCTCCCCTTTGGCCACCGGTATCAGAGCCAGCAGGGAGCCGACAGCCCCCGCAGCACCCAGAGGGTGCTGTGATGTTCAAACCCTGACCTGGCCCTGCGAGGAGCGCGTTGCCCTCACCAAGGTCAGAAGTGCTGCCTGACACGTTACAGGGGACAGGCGTCAGTGTCCGGCCGGGAGATCTCACTGCCATGGCCAAGGAAATACCAAAAGCCAGGACCTTTTAGAAATTAGCCTGCTGGAAAAGCCTCAGAAATTGCTGTGGCCATTACATATCGGGTTTGTCATCCTGTGACAGTTCATTAGCTGGGCTTAATTGTGCTGTGTCAGCCAAGGCAGGTGGCCAAGTCCCCTTTCCTCCCTCACCTGAGAGAGAGCAGCCTCTGCTCTGAGGGATGGATGCTGCAGATGGGGCGAAAGCAAATGCCCAGCAAAGCACCGTGGCTCCCTCCCTCCCTCCCTGGCACTTCACAGGGCTGCATCATTGTTTTGTGCACACTTCAAGAGCTTATTCCCTTACAGTGAATAGGGCTGGACCTTTTAAAGTTGCAAAGGTGATAGTGCTGTTTTCTGCATGCTCCAGAAACATTAAGGGCTTTGTAATGATCCTTCTTAACATAAAAATAAAGAAATAAAAACCACATCCCTGCTAGTCCAAGTACCTCAATAAGAAATCTGAATTTAAATTTGTTTAACAAGTGAACAAAGTAGATGCTGCATAAGCATGCACAGCCCCTCACTATTATTCAGACTAGACTATAGTGAATTACTTTGATCTGCATATTTCTGTCGCATTAAATCCCTGATCTGAACTGCTAACTGTGTTAATTTAAGAGCTGTTTATAGATATATAGAAATTTGATGAAAAAATTCTCTTTGTTTGATGGTTTAATTTTTTCAGGATTACAACCTCAGAAAATCAGACTGATAGTTATATCCATCTGCTGGTTTTACTGTGTTTGCTGCTGTGGCACTATCAAACAGAAATATAATGCTATGAAGTCCCTTTGATTCACACCTACTTTACAGTTCCTTTACAAAAATCTGCATTCTTTCATGCCTTCATATGGCAAACGATACTTCAATTTCAATCCAGTGTAAACATTTTACAAGATTGTTCATTGCCCAGACCAAAATTCAGATAATGATGTCACATCAGCTTCATTGGTACTTCATACTTGAAAAGAAAAACAACAAAAATATGCATTTTGCATGTGTATTTTTTACTGATACTGTGTATTCATCACAATTTCACTTTATAAAAGAGGACAGAAGCAGAAGTGAAAAGAATGACAGATGCTCCAAGTCACATGTTCAACACCATCTTTCCATGCCTCTGCTTCTCCAACCTGAATATCCGTTCAGTGCAAGAAGCAACAGAGTAACAAGGAAGATAAGACTCCTGAGCAGTACTGAGTCTCAGGATCAATGTAAAAACAGAGGCTGAATGCACAAAATATGCCAGTCTCCATCTATTTGGTAAGCAAACAAAAATTAGCATCCAGTACTTTACTCCAGAAAAAGTACTGATAATTATGATCCCGCTAGTTTAATCTTTAAAATGAAACAGTAGTTACTGTATCAGACAGCAAAAAGATGACAACGCCCTGCAGAAAGAGGTATAGGAATAGGAAATAATAAAACAGCATTAAAATACTTGAAATTGTATTCCTTTGCAGTTTAAAACATGGTGCATCCACAAGAAGGCAACTGCTAAATACTGCTTGTGCTTTAAGAAAATCGTATTTGCACAGTTTTCACTAAACTTTTGCAGCACGTAGCGGGAAAAAAGCCTTGGTCTTCTCTGGATGTACCTTGGAGCTACTGCAGAATGATTAATAGATAATATTAGCACAGTTACTGGCCTAGATTAACAAAACACAATGCAATTCCTAATATGTGATAAGTGTAACCAATTTATGTTACATTCAAATACACTCAGAGAATCAGGGAGTTCTCAGCATCTTATTGGAAAAATCATGCAAGTGTTACAGAAACAAGTCCAGAAAACTGGACAGTAAAACAGGTGCTTTTGGTTGAACTAGATCAAAAATTGTCTGCAAAATAAGACCCAGAACCCACCTGTGTAGGTGACCTGTAGCGATAGAAGACTTAAGAAATATCTGTTATTAATTTAATTCAGCATGTTAAAAAGGGAACTTAGAGACTTCATGTATCAAGTATAAATACTAGGAATTATTCACTGTGCACTTTTGGGGAAGAGAGGGTTTATTGGCTTTGTTTTTACCAGTGCCAACAGAAAGCATGGCACCATTACATTAACAATCAGTAAGGATGCAGGTTTCCTTCTCTTTATTCAAGGTCAGTACTCTAACCTTCAATTTTCCATACACTTTTAACCTTTGAACTTTTCAAGGAAACAGCAAGCAAGCTGAAAATACAATGTCCTTATTAGAAGAAGTAGGTCAACATCACATTTTCTTCACCAAAAGTAACAAAAACACCATCTCTCTTCCCCCATCCCGACCAGTGATGGGCAGAAACTGGGAGCAGAGAGGAATCGCTCCATACACAATATATTTATGGTATTCCTTGTTTTAGTGTCCCTGCTTGGAGCTGTAGGTTGGATATTGGACAAGATGGACCTCAGTGCTGGACTGATAGAGCAGTTCTTGTAAAGGTTTTCATAAGGGTCACATGTCACATTTGTAGCATCAGATGAAGGTCACTCTCCTGGCTGCCTTTCTTAGCCACACACTCAAAAAGGGCGAGGTTGATTAAGTCAAATGAACCAATATCTAATTCTATAATCCCAATATTCAGGCACATCCAGCAAAACTGCCTCAAGAACTGTTGCTATTTACTGCACACTACTATTATTGGGATGTCTATCCAGAATGCAGCAGACAGTTTTCAGCAGGAAATCTGCTTGTGACTTGAATCAGCCGGAAGCTGCAAATGTGTTTGTCCTGACACTGAGGCCAAGCTCTGCTGGGAGAGTGGTGACTGAGCTGGGCTTGCTGCCACATTAGGGGAACTTACAAGAACTCTCAGAAGTTCAAAGGGTTTATACATCTACCTCCAAAAATACTATGTAGAGACACCAAATATGTTCAACCTGTGATTCTCCTGATTCACATCCCCACTTGGGAGCTAGATCATGAAATAATTACTTATCCAATGTCAAGAGATTAAACAAATGGGATTTGCAGAGCCAAGTATTGAGCTGTACATTTCCCCACGCATCAAACCATTAAACCATCATCACATATGTCGACTTCTCAGGTATAAATGGAAATAAAATATCCCAACAAATGCATACATGAATTGTCTTGTGGAACTTGATCATCTTCCATCATCAGGAAAAGAAAAATTCCACTGTACTCCATGGAGAAAGATCAAGCTGCTGATGGACAGTATAACTGCAGTACAAAAGGAATTAAATAAGCCCTGGAGGTTCTCGCAATCATTCCAGAAGGGAAAGAAAATAAATTCCCCAGCTCTTTTCTGTTTCCACATGGAACTTTGAATACTGCTTATTCTGGGACAGCTGTAAGGTAGCATGAGCAGGAGTAACTCGTACCCTAGGCTTTCTGGGCTTCAGCAGTGGACAACAGAAGAATTATACCACCATGTGTTCATTGCAGAGGAACTGGTTTAGATGACCTTTAAAGGTCCCTTCCAACCAGAACTGATGTTTAATTCTATGATTCATGTTATTATCAACACTTTTCCAGCCAGCCTTATGGACTAAAGCGGTCTGTGCAGTCCTCAGAGAAAGCAGAATGTGCCTCATTTTGCCCAGGTCCAATATTTGCACCTCAATAGGGATGTACTTGGCATTTAGACATAATTTTGTACATTTAAGTCTGAAGCATTAAGCTGTTTTTATTCTTGTTCTTTCCAATTTTTATTTTTTTAATTGTGAGACCAGCCAGCATTCACAAACTGTTTTTATAAGAACAGCTAGAGCTAGCTTTCCACAGTGGTACTGGTTTTGATGGGCCCTGTTGCTGCTGCTACATCAAAGAACCACACACTTCCATGGAGTTCTGGACTCCTGAGTGCTGGGGGAAAGCACAATGCTTGAAATCAGGCAGCTATTGCTTCCAGCTGAACACTTTGGTATGAGGCTACCCCTGAAATCAGCACAGTGCTGACCTAAAATTGCCCAGCTCCATCTTCCTGGCACCTCATGCAGTCCATCCTTTTCATTCTTTACAGTGTGAGTTCCTTAAACTATTTGGTGACATATGGCTTCAGCTCCTATTCATATTTTCACAGTCAGTCACTTTTCATTCTGGTAATCTTGCCAAAAGCAGATTTTGTCAGGTGAAGTAATTTCCATCACATTAGAGAGATTATCTTAGCTGATGGGAGTTGTACACAAGAGGCTCAAACAAGCACTGGTAGGCTTGTCTGACAAATGTAGGCTTAAATTCTTTCCTTCAGCTGGGTACAGGAGCAAGAGACTGCCAGCTACTCACAGAACATGCAGTGAGGCAATCAATTAAATCAAACACAGCTTGGGGCAGAATAAAGACACTGAAAGGTTAATTTTTTTTTTTTTTTTTTTTGCTATCTGATGTATAAATCAAGCTCTCACTTAAATTTCAGAGAGGGAATGTTTTTCTTTAAGGGCTTATAAAAAGTGTTGTATAACTGACTGGCTTTCAGAGGCAATGATGCCAGCAGACACAGCCTCTCTCGTTTGAAAATACAAACATTCTCCAGAACAGCACCTCTGAAGTCAACGTCACCAAACAGCAAGAAAAAAAGGATAAAAACCTCACCACTGACTCTACTTATTCTCTTCCAGCCTCTTCCCAGGCTTCAAAATATCAAAGAATAGAAGTATACTATATCTGACTTTAGTGTCGCTCTATCTTTCAGCCTAAACTACATGAATCAGGACATTTATTTTGAAAGCACAATTCCTAGACAGTGCCAGTATGTTCTGTCTATCGATCTCATTTGAAAACACGAAATGTCCTAAAGTATTCTGACATCAGTAATAAAAATCCACCACGTGGGCAATAATATATGAAACCACATAAAGACACATCCTGTTCAGTCTTGATTTTACAGGAATTTCAACCTGATATCCAGTTACAATTAAATCTTGCTCATTTTACAGCCCTGGCTGTCAAAACATGCTAAATTTGCCATTTCACAAGGTTCTGAAATTAAACCGGGTGAGACGTAGTAGTCAAATTGGTTTTGCATTATGATTTTATGCTCATGCAATCTCCAAACTCATCAGAACTCAGTGTCCTTGAAATTCATTGTGCTGAAATCAAAGTTGGGGGAATTCAGAATCACCTTAGAGTTTTGCACAGCTCTCTCCTATGCATATTCCTTTTATAGACCCAAGTAAGCTACAAGTTTCAGTGTTGTACACAAAATTCCTTTAGCCAATACTATGAAAAGGAAATAAAAGAAAGAGTGGGTAAGTTTTTCCTCCTGTTTGCTCACATTCATCTGTGATTCTTTCAGCTTGGACAAGTGATTTACAAGGAAGCCAATAAAACACTTCCTAGTTCCTAGGTAGGGCTATAGGAGGCTTATGGGTTTAGGAACTGAATTTAACAGAACACATGTGACATTCTTCTGTGGGTAGCTGACTCCTGTAAGCTTCTTCTGTCAGTTCCAATGCTACCATGTGGTGACCAGGTGGAAAAATTGGCTGGCCCCACAGGGAGACAGCCAAAGGCTGAACCTTGGCATGTGTCTGTATTGCTTTCTGGGAAATGGCCATTACTAGCACTGTCCAGCTGGCATAGATGATTCCATGGGCTGGATGCTCACCTGAGATCAGTATTTTGCTCTGGACAGGAGTCTGATGCTACTTCCATTCCTATCATTACAGTCAGACCTCCCTAGTCAAGCACTGTGTGAAGCCGAGGCCTGGAAATTAAGCTGTTCATTCTAAATACTTCCACATCTAAGGCATCCTTTTGCCCTGCTCTAGAGAGTTGTCTGCTTGCCATCAGCCACCATGCCAAAGAAAAAGCTGTCTGACCAGGTACATAGAGTGATAAAGGGAAAAGGATACTTCTACTTTCTTAACTTTCATATCTGAGGCAGGAGTGACAAGTAGTGCACTTTGCTTTGGGGTTTTTGGTAACTAACTGTCTCTGTAAGCAAAAAAATTGAAAAACATATATGGAACTCCTTGTTGTAGCCTACTGAAAAACTATTCATAAAAGTCCTTCTTTGGCACACAAAAAAAGAGCTGTTACATTATTTCTTTAAATTTAATATATTTTTTTAGAAATGACTTTCATATCCTAACATAGCTACTATGTAGTTTCAACTTTGCTTTGCTAAATCCACCAGCACCGTAAGGGGGCAGTTACCCCACAATCAAGTCACCAAAACAATACACTATGAACACATTTTTGTGGTTTCATGGCACTTCAGTTTTTATCTTCTATCTCATTTTAAGTTTTCCTTTTCATTTTCTGAATTCAGAGCAGCTGATGCAACTACTTAATTCTTTCCTACGCGTGTATTCTGTAGGGATTGGTAGGGCATATAAGCAATCAGCTATGCTACTTATGAGTGGTTATTTCTTATTTGGAAGAGGTTTCTACCCAGAATTTATTCCAAGCCATTTGTCATACACTTGCACTCATGATTATGTAATTGCAGTGTGATAATGCATTCTTTTTCTATAGACTGACAATATTTCCCAGCATTTGCTCCTAAATCCTGCTGATAACCATCACTAAAAGGGAACAGTATTTTAAATGAGAAAACCTCCTATTCTTTAATTGCTACAATTATGATAATTACATTAAATGTGTCTAAATGAAGAAAAAACCAAATGTTTGGGAGGTAAATATGCTGTCATATTTACAGCAGTTTTACTCCACGAATGGGTTAAAGCCCTGATTCACATCTTGTACATATTGGAATCCAGATCTCTGGCCAGATTTGCATTTTTGTAAAATATATCCAAACACAAACAGGATGAACATGCTTCAAACGGAAGGAGAAGCCATTTTAAGTAGCTCTGAATCCCTTTATTTTTCTTCCCTTACTGGCATGCCACCTTCTGAATCTTAATCTCTGACTACTGCACTGTTGTTTCCTCCGGCAGTGGTTGTAGCTGTTGGGAATTAAGGCTCTGATCCTTCAAAGAATTACACATATTTAAATGACCAATCTGTGCTACAGCAGGATAAGTTGATCTGCAAAGTTAAACCTTTGCAAGGGTTTTCAGGCTTGGGGTACGAACCCTGATTGTAAATACTCAACACGTCCAGCAGTGTTGGCTTTAGTGATTTATTCTCTTAATCTCTTGGCAGAGAGAATCCTGCCAGGTTCCACCAATCCTCCACCTTCTGCCTTCCACTCCACAGCCACAACCACCACTGCAGCTCCAAGGGCAGGGGGCTGCTTTTGCTTCAGAGTCCTGTTAGGGCTGATATAGAAAGGAGGAGGCTGAGTGTGGGAATCAGCCCTTACTTTCCAAAAGTCAAGGAGGCAGGCCCAAGAACAGCCAGATTTCTATTCATCACACAAACTCACACTGCACGCCTGCTGCACTGCAGAGAACCAGAAGAGAACTGGTTTGTACAACGCCCATGGGTAGGGGACAGGCCTCCATTTCCCAATATCCTTCTTCCCCTTCCATAATATAGCTCAAAGCTGAGATGGAAACACTGATCATTTTGGGAAAATTGAACTTTTTTTCCTGCTAAAAGATGGTAAGAAACCGCCCTCAACTGAAGCGTCATCCCTGCTCATGCACTGCTATCTCAGGAACACCTTTGACTCCTACAAGCAGGGCCTGAATCAGGTCAGAGACTTCTATTGCTTGGAAAATCTGGGGATTGCCACCGAAGTTGGAACACAGTCAGGGTCCCAGGTTGCTCATGCACCACAAAGAGGTATCTCTCATGGAGGTTGCTCTCAGAACACCCTTTCCACAAGGCTGACCCAGCTCTGGGCTCTGTATATTCATGATGTTTTTATATGCTCAATTTTGCTTTTTAATAGTGGGACACAAAGGAGTGTGTCTTCATACACAGTCAGAGGACCTGTGCTATACAGTGTGAATAATCCCATCTGCTGGGCATTGATTACTGCATCAAAACAGCACAGGAGGACATGACCTCATGAGTACAGGAGTAACTTCTGAAAGGAAGGTTCCTGAAGATACTTCTTTTACTAAAAATTTACTGTAATTTTGTTCTTTCTCTCCCCCATCAATGTACCCAACCAGGTCTTAGTGATTACCATATTTTCCCCAATTTTACTCTAAAGAATCTTTTCTAGCTTAACCTTAGCTGGAACTACTCCTCCTTCCCCCAAATTTTATTCCTAATTTAATTTTCACACTTGGGTGATCTCCCTGTGCATTTTTATATTACCACGAATTTCTCAACTATTCTCATATGAACTGCTTTTATTACATTTTTGCATCTTTTAATATATTTTTAAAGCAGATACCTCCGCAGCATAGGAAAGGGACTATAAAGCCCGTAAACTGCAATTTAAATTCAGAATGAAAGGTTTTCAGTTCTTTTCAGATGTATGCTGTGGGGTTTTGCCATATAACAAGTCCATCAATTAACTTTTTCATTTGGATGCTGCTCCCTGCTCCTAGGCGCTTCCCACACGAACAGCTCAGAGATGATACCCCCTCGCAGTGCCCACCACACTGTGTAACAAATCTGGACTGGTGACTGGGGTTCACCAGCTGCACTTTTCTTCCCACACTTGTTATTCCTATACTTTTATTGAGAAATTATTTGTTAGTTATTCCTCCTAAACTCAAACAGGCGCGCAGGACACGTTTGGAGCCTCTATGGCATGGTAGGAGAAGAAGCAGAAGTGCAATCTGTGCATCTGGGACTCTCCTTGGACCCTGAGTCCTCTCCTGCCTTCCACCCATTCCTTGAGATAACAAGTGCTGTTGACATGTTCCCCTGTCCCATTTAAAAAGGGAATATATTGCATTTCTAAGGATCCATCTCTTTCTTGCTCTTTTCCGCAACAAAACTGCAAAGAGTCGCGCTGGATCTTATTTAAATCTTATCTTTCACATCAGCCTGAGTGATTGCTTAATTGCTTGCACCTGTTATTTAAGAGTTCCTGTCTCATTCTGTTAATTAGATATATTTAAAGCTCCATGAATTTAGTGGGTTTTTTTTTTCAAGGAATGTAAAGCAGTTGTCCAATAAACAGCTCACATAATTTTTGTTCCTGTTTCCATATGTGTTGAAAAATGTTTCATTTTACATTCTTCTCAGACTTAAGTGTTCTTAACACTTTGTGGTGGGCATGAAAACCCCTAATTTTACTCAGGAGTTGTTGGAATCATTATTTTTCTCTGTTTACACAAATTTTTTAAAGGTTGATAATTATATATATTGTGTTGCCCTTCAGATTTATATCAGATTCTGACTTCCTAACAGATTAAATAGCAGTTGTTGACCCTTAGTTTGATCCACCAATTTGAAGACTTGAGAAACCCTGGTATGACTTATTTTTGTTTGAGATGAGAGACTCTCTGCTTCAGTATGCAAACTCCATTTTGAGCTTACATCTTCACCGTCTTCTACCCTTTTATTGGTACATCATGCTAAACAATAGAATATCTCTCAATTTTTATTATAATTTATTCCAGGGATAAGACTCTCAAAAAAGAGCCAAGGGTAAAGCATATTTAAATTCTGATCTTTTAGAAGAGGGAGTTAAACAGAACTGGCTTGAGGGGAAATGTAACTACAGTGAGGCTGGTCTCTGAATCTCTCCATAAAATGAGGTTTACAATAGACAGGTTTCTCAGCCTTTTTATGGCAAAAGACCAGAACAGAGGAAAGCAGAAATCTGACTGTAAAAGAAACCATGCAAGAAAGAAGGGAAGGAAAAACCTTAGTTCTTATTAGAAGATGCCACAGGCAAAAAAGAAAAAAAAAGTACTTCATTTTTCTGACTTTTTCTAGCTAAAGCAAAGTGTAAATCAGCTTTTGAAACCTTTACAAAGCCAATATGCCTATGATTTCCCATGCTGCATCCTTAATGAAAAGCTGTACATAGAACAGATTGCTCAAACAATTGGAGCTTTAGCAAAAGCTTTATGATTCCTGATTTCACCACTTCTCAGGAAAATATTTAAGCACACACATAAGCCCCATAGCACCTTTTAATTGGGCTCTAATTCAACTCCTTGATTAAGTGCTTTCCTGAAAGAAAGATTCCATGGGAAGAACTAAGGTTCTGGAAACAGCAATGGTCTAAAAATTAGTATTCTGCCCACTAAGCACATTGAGCAAACCTTTGTTCTACAGTGAGCAGTATTTTCTTATGTTTGTTAGGAAACATATCACATCTTAAATCCTTTTAATAATAAGTCCAAATAGAGATACCATCATGACAGGTTACCTCTGCCCTCCTAATCCTCATAGACTCTTCCCTGAAGCCTGCATATATGTAAATAATTCACAGAAGATGTGTCAACAGACAGTAGAAGACACTTTTATGGCATGCTACAAATAGCATCTTATGTCAACATGTAAGTGCAGAAATACTCAACACCTTTGCTCTCTTCATGAGTGAAAGACATCTTTGAAATTTGTACGTTTTTTCTCTGCTCTTTAGTCCCAAACCTGTGGCTACGTGAGAAGAATTCAGGATGGGATTATTAAGCAATGCATTGGTGTAGCGTAATGGTTGAGGAGACTTCAGCTACTGTGGCATTTAATCTCTTTCTGGAAAATATTTAACAAATGCAGCAGATAGGTTTCCTGTGAATGGAAAACAAAGATTTATTTCTTCCATGGAATTGGTAGGTAACACTTTTCAAAGCTGAATAGCTTTGAAAACCGTTTTGTGCAATGTGCCTGCAAGCTCTGTACATGCACAGACATTGCACAGACTTTGAGATGCCATCACAACAATTCCTTTCACATTTAATAAACCTATCCAATCATGGATGGCAAAAGCATTTTTAATGGTTTCCAAAATCCACTTTAAAGAACGTAAAACTGCACATTTTTGAAGTTGTTGCTCTTCTACTTTCTATTAATGCGTGCAGTTTCCTTGCTGTCTCTTAAAAGATGCAAAAAAGAAACTGTAAGCCCTTTAAAGGCTGTTCTTCACAACATAAAGTGCAGAAACTGAGATACAAGACTAGTGCCCAAAACTCATGACTTTCCTCTTGTTCAGGACAAGTGGCAACACTAACCAGTAATAAAAAGAAAGAAAACATAAAGACCGAAGAAAATGGAAATATGACACATTCTAGATAGCAAATGATACGCCTCTCAAATTTTAAAGCACTCTTAAAACAGTTTCCATGGGAACAGAAATTTGGCATAGTTATGAAAACTGTTGGGAGGCAGCTTCTACCAAGCCAGATGGAGAATATGCAGCGAGGGAATCTAAGAAGGGAAGTAGGCTGTGCAATCCCTTAAACCTTGATAATGGGTCCAAATGGGACTAATCACAGGGCGCACCTCCAAAAAATGTCTTCACTGCTGCTAAAGGTGACAATACTGTCAAAAGCAGGTGGAATCACTCCTGATTAGGTGGGATATGAAAGGCTGCATGCACCTTTCAGCAGTGCTGGTTTGGGTACAGGGAAAAATAGGAGTGGCTGTGGCCAGCAAATATGGCAATTAATCCTAGGTTGTTTAAGAGGGAGAAAATATTTGAAATGTTTGGCTCCAAAACACGTGCAGCTAGTAATTCCAAAGAGGATCCTGGGTGGCTCCAGCCTGCAAAACTGAATTTCCCATTGAGACTTTTTAGGGTAGTACACAGGTAAGGAAAAGTTTCCGAGAGAGCACAAGCTCTATAAAGTACTACTGTGATCCCACAGTGCAAATCAAAAACCTATTCCCTAAAACCTATGGCACTGGATAGCTGAAACCAAAGCATCTTTTGCCATGACTCAGTTTATTGATTTTATTTCTCCACCCTGAATACCTCTCAACTTCTGCAGTCTTTGAACACCTTGATGGCTAACATTCACATGAAGACCTTGTCTGGAATAGCTTCCAGCCCACACCACAGAGCTCACCCATTAGTGCCTCAACCTACTGCATGTTAAAGCTGGAATCCTTTTTTGAGCAGCAATGGAAATATTATTTAAATTTAGGCAACAACAGAAAACACTGTGACTATAATGCTGGAGGAAGATTTCTTCCTGATTACAGTAGTAATCAGCTCTGGAAGTTAAATGATTTATTACATGCCTAGTTTGTAGATAATAATTGTAAGACCCAGAGACACAGGTGGCCACCATGGGGTTCCCAAGGCTGCTGGGAAAAGCCATCAGTCCTGACTGCCTGTTGCTCACTCCCATTTGCTTTTATGGATGGGAAGACACAAGAAGTCTCAATATTTTTTCAGGTCTGTTCCACATTTATATATAACAGATGTAAAGTGACGCGATGATGTTCCATCAAAAAATAATAGAAAAGTAATGAAAAAATTTGAAAAAAATCTGTAGATACACAATGCTAAACCACCAAAATGTTGCTGTGATAATGGTAATAGTGAAAATCTTGCATGTTCTAGTAGTGTAAAAATAAATTGCACTAAGTATCTCTTTTGGAAGAACCAACACAAAAATCCTGCACAACAATAAACATTTAAACAAGGTTCTAACACAGCCCATACCTGTACAACATTATGTGGCTGCTGAACAAGCATTATATCACACCCAGAAGAATAAGAACTACAAGAATAAGGATTGCACTGCATCAAATATTATCTTTGATCTAAACAGAAACTGAAAATTTCATTAAGCCCTTATGCTTCCTTCATCCTGGTAGCATCTGAGGGATCACCCTCACTACTTGCAAGAGGATTTTATCCACCTATCTGAGTATCAGGATTGTAAAGGTTCCCTTTTGAGTCCTGAAAGTCTTGTATCCATCATCAATGTTTCGTAACGAAAATTCAGTTCAAACCTTAGTCATAACGAGGGTACTATCTCTCTGTAACATTGTCATTTATTTTGACTGACATTTCATTTAGGATTCAAACTAGCTGCTGCTTGTCATGTCAGATAATTGTGTTTTTATTCAGCCACCTGAGCACAATTATCTCGGGGAAAAAAAATCAAAAACAATATAAATGTCCAAAAGCCATCAACATTCCACATGTCCCACAAAAACAGCGCAGGGCATGGAGGCACAGGTTGTGTTATGTCACAAATGCCTTTATTTATTATGCATAAAGCAGTCTGGACTCTTGTCAGATTAGATAGAATGAGACCTTGGTGAATCAAATCTACTTGGGGCATGTCAGAAATCAGGCAGGCAATTTTATAAGCAGCTTTTTGTTTATGATCCAGTATGAAAAAGTTAAGAAAAAGAAAAAAGAGGTGTGGATCAATGATGGCCCTTCATAATCTGCCTGATAGTCTAATCCAAATTACTCCCAGATGAGGAAGAATTTAACTTTTGAGGACTAGACTTTTGGCTAATGACATTTCTAGCACTCTTAGAAAAAGGGCAGCTGTCCTTAGTCCTAAATCAAAAGGTCTTTTCAACCAACTGGAAAAACTTTCCTTTCCTTTATGTTTCATGGCAGTTTAGGCTGGCTGCTTTGCTTTATTAACTTGATAAATAACTACTGAAAATTCTGGCATTTTTTTCAATGCAAGGAAATAATACAGGTCAGACCCACGAAGAATGACCATTGTCTGTAATCAGGTGGTGCAACACGTCACATTTTAGGACTTTTCCTGCTAGAATAAAGTCCAAATCCATAGTCTGGACCTGGGAACTGTGAATTTTCCAACCAAAGAGATATAGACAAATCCTCTCTCCAAAACATAATACTCTACCTTGGGCTGCATGCAGGCATTGCTCAGGATCCTGACTCCAAAATTCTCTCTTCAGAATAATCATCTTCCTAAAACGGCTCTTTGTTTGCTTGTTTTGTTTATGTAGAGGAAGGATCAGTCCTTTTTATTTTCAACCAGAGACAGAATCAGTAGCAAAGCATGTGATTATCTTCCACAAAGCATCTTTCTGGGCAGAATACTGAGTCAGGAGGTGGGAATTGAGGCCTCTTTTCCTCCTCACCTTGAGGGAATCTGTATCTTCCTCTCTTCGTTGCCTGAAGGATGCCCTAATCATCCCATTTGGACATGGATGCAGCAAGACAGCTCTGTCTGTTTGAGCAGTGCATGGCTACCATCTGCTGAAAACAAACGCAGTCCCACGTGTGGTTTGTTCCTCCAGCCATGACCTCTTCTTGTCTGAGTTCACTTCCAGAGCTCCCATGGCTCCGTGAAACTGTAAAAAGCAGGGGAGGAAGGGAAATGAACCATGAGATTCTCCACTCTTTCTTTAGGAAAAAAAAAAAACAAAACAATGAGAGATCCAACGTATGTGGACAAAGTGTGTGTCAGGCATAAGCCAGAAGTTTGTTCCAAAATTGGGTTTCACCAAGGATGTGTGGTCCTTTGGCTTTTTCATAAAACTCCTGCTGAAATCTTAAATGAGAGTTGAAATGTGAGTGCAGAGCAAATTTTCAAAATAACATCGTACCACTGGTATGTCAGGTGAAACTAAATGTCTGGTATCAATTTGGAATGGAGATCAGGTTCCTGACTCTCACAGGCAGTTTTAAAATCTTTTCCCAATATGATCTATAGCACCAGCTCAAAAACCCAAACTGGAGATACAATTTGTTTTAGGTGATGCATGCTCCATTACAATCACTTTCAGAAAAATAAAATATGGTACAACCTTTCAAGGTAACACAAAGGAAATGTTTCACTATCACTTTTTAAAGAATGCTGTAAAAAACATCACCTCAGCTGGCTTAAATTGGCAGAAGCAAAGGCAAGGCAGTTGTGCTGATTGACAGCACCTGAGCACCATGTTTTGGATATTACAATTTCGTGGTAGTGGTTAGACAGATAAAAAGAAAGAAAAAAGCCAATAAAGTATATATTTTCAAAACATAACAAATTTATATTACAATATAATTTATTTTTTGCACATTGTGGTTACAAACCAGGTCAGGTGCATGCATTATACAGAGCTAGATGTGTGTAAAACCTAAAGGCATGCTTGGGAAGGGGCTCGGGGGTTTTTTTAAGCCATCATTAGGTTTTGAAGAGTCCACACTTTATTTTCTTGCATCCTTTTTCAGCAGAATCATTTATAAATGTCGTCAAGTTACCAGACCATATTACTTTGTCTTTTTGATAATGAAACCACAGCATGCTGGGAAATACCCAATAGCAGATTAGCTCTTAAGGTTGGTGATTATACCACTAACAAATAACCCCGTACTTATTAATTAAAGATATAGAAAGAGTCTCTATGTACTGTGTTACTGAATGCAATATCCTGTGCTGTTTACATCCTTCAAACATGACCACCCAGGCAGGAATCATATGGTTTCAGATAATCACTGCAGAAAACTCTAAAGAACCCCTGATGCTTTTTTGGGTGTACTGGCAGCTACAGACCTGTGAAAAAAACCTGACAACACTCCTAAGTTCGATTCTCAGTTCTTATATTAACCTCCCTACCTCCCTGTTTCACAAAATTCAGCCCCTTGGGTCGAATCCCAGCACAGATGCCTGGGACTGCAGGTAGCTTCTTGCCTGTGCATTGCTGAGAGCTCCTCAGATGCTGTGGAACACAGAGGAGACAGAGAGGGAGGCACAAAGAAAGAAAGAATGACAGAAAGGAGGAAAGGAAGGAAGAAAAAAAAGCAGGCACACACACTAGGTAAAAGCTCTGTGTTTTCTAAGGCTGAAGCAATTTAAATTGATTACACATCAGGTAGAGATGCCTGTAAAATTCACAATTCCAAGAAAACATGGACAAAGTAGTTTGCAGTAAATCCATCTGGGAAATTAGCAATCAATTACTTGCCAGTCTATAAAGTCAGCTTAATACGGACTACAATAAGCAAATACTCTGGAAAACTAAACCTAGATAGTAAAGGGCTCATCTTCAGGCCTATGCATTTATATTTGATAATGACTTTCAGAAATATTCTTTACCTGATAACCTCCAGTGGCCTGCAAGCTTTCTGTAATATATTTCTGCCCTAACAACAGTACTTGGGATTTAATTTGCATTTATTAATAATTTATTTTTCCCAAACCGTACCTGTAAAATGTTAAGCTGGAGAAAGGAACAAAGGCACAGAACGGTTGGTTAATGAAAGAAAAACCCTGCTCTCTTACACGAGCACAAAAAGGCTGCCCTGCTCCTGCTGCCCACCCTGGCAAGGCTGCCAGCACAGCCCAGTGTGACAGCCATGCTGTGAGCTGCACCCAGCTGGGAGGGTGAGGCAGCAGCCTGCCATCCCCTGGAGAGTAATGAATACTGTCCTGATAAATATATCCAGGCATATGCCGCTTTCTAAAATGCAGGGAAGAGGAATGCCGCAAGAAAGGCTTTGTTATTGTTGGTTTTAATGTTTCTAATACCACAGTCTTCCAAGCAGGCTGCATTATCTCAGCAGGATCGCTAAGAGACCTGATACCACTAGTCACTCTCATATTCTAGCTAAAAAGAATCAGATTCAACTGCACTTACAGAAAAACAAACCCAGAAAGCCAGTCAAAAAGAAAACTCCAGCGTGTGATGCTACCACTCCTGTGAGACCACCCTGCAAAGTAAAATGGAGAGCAAGGAATTCACCAGTTAATCAAATACTCATTGCATATTCACATAAGTGAAAGTGTCTCTGAAACAGATCTTCAACGATACCAAACTACCTGGTGTCTGTCAGACATACATCAGTGCTGGAAAGCGTTTTCTTCATCCCTCTTCGTGATTGTTCCTGTTTGTTGTAAGGCTGTATTGCTATTAGGTTTAAACCTTGTAATACTGCTAAACAAAAACCTGAAACAAGCTAAAGCGAGAATTTATTGTCAGAGCTTTGAAGGATCTTGACCACATCTTCACACACGTGGGGCTTGGCTGGCCTGTAACCTTCTTTACTTCAGACCCTTGTCCAAAGTGGATAACCAAGGGCCACACAAATCCAGCCTCTCACTGTTTCTCCATCAGAAGTGATGGTAATAGATCTAATGTTAATAATACTGGTAGATAATGGTATGATTCAGCCTGTTATATAGCCCTCTTTCAAATCTTAACGCTGCTGGCCTGCTGCGATGTTTTACTGACTTTACAGATATAGAAATATCTGATACAGAGGTCCAAAGACATTGTGAGAAAGGACCTCTCACGATCTGAATTTTTCAAGAATTTATTAACTAATTAACCTAACAGAACATAACAATTAGAGGCTTGGGTTGGCTATTTGCCTGTGCACAAAGGGAACTGCAGCACTGGCTGTGGCTCAAATAGACTGAAGCCAGACAGACTCCAGGCCGGCGACTTCACTTTCTTTACCTCCCACAGACCCCACCCATCACCTCTCCTATGCCCCTCCCCCGGGACCAAGATGATAGGCTGGAAATTGAGTCAGTCCTTTTAGTTGGCTGGTTGCTTGCTTCTTCTTGTTTTTGGTCTTGTTATAGGTCTGGTCTTCATCCAAAAATCTCCTTGTATACATCCCTTTACATGAATGCCTTACCCAAACCCCTCCTTCTATTACATCAACAATATTCCAGAAAGTTCCAGGCTTCTATGTAAACCATGACTACAAGCAGCTTTAACCATAAGTAAACAATGACAACAATTTAACAAACCCATAAAAGCAAACAACAAGCATTAACATTATACATAAACCACAACTATCCTCATTAACCAGTTGTCAGCTGCGAAAGCCAGTTCCTGCAGTCTGTTTTTAACAGAGATGACAGGCCAAAAATCAATTCAGAGAAAAGCAAAAACAACCAAATCCTCCCCCCATCCCAAAAAAACCCAAACAAAAACCCCCTAAAAACAAAATAAAGCAAACAAACAAGAAAACCCCACCAGTCACAGCACCACCTTCAGAACAAGCTGATTTCTCAAATATGCACCCACAAGAAAGCCCGTTTCTAAATCAAGTCTAAGTTCAGCACACCAAAGACATGGATGGCTGAGAGCCTGAAGTGCAATTCCAGCTGCTCTGACCTAAGCACTCTGAACAATTATCCCCAAGAGTGAATCTGCTCTGCACTGGGCAGGGGTCACTGGGAAAACCAGCTCCACACTGACAGCAGGTGCAGGATTCATGGAGCTGCAGCAGCGCAGTTCTCGCTGTGGGGGTGGCTGGGGTCAGGCTGGGGAGGGGTCAGGCACCCTGGGGTGTGGAGTGCAGCATCCTGACAGAGTTTCCTTTATGAGGCATCCACCCAACCCCTACCCTCCCTTCTGCAGACCTGGGTTTTGTCACCTGGGCTGAGGTGGGAATCCATTTCAGATTCTGGTTCTCAACCCAAAGTCTACAAACTGTCTTCCCACTCTGCACTATAAAAGTTTAACGTTGTAACAAAGTTGATGCAAAATCTCCTAGAATAAAACTTTAAAAACCCTTAAAATTTGAAGGACTTTCTTAGGTACTAAAGTAAAATTGAATACTTTCAGAAATAAGGCAAAATTATTCTTCTCTACTGTTTGCAACTTGGCTTTAGGCTTTTTACCAGTCTAATCTATCTGCTCTCACTAGAAAGAGGATTGATTTGCATAACTCTAGTTTGGTATCAGTACATGCTTTACTTTCTAACAATTAACAGTACTTTTCTTTGTAGCTCTGCACATTAGAATACATTTCTTCTGTAACTACAACAGCTGTAGTTCTTTTGAGTGAGAGGCACTGATACACGCTGAGCTCTGGAAGAATGTGAGCTCAGTGTCCAAAAGCTTAAAATATGACATTTCTGCAGAGAGGAAAGGAAAGCTGTTTTTTTTTCACTTTGGTAAAAACTTCAGGTACCTATTATAAGGTATCTCTGGCTATAAATTCGACTTAGGAGCAGCTTGTTAAAACCAGAGAATGATATTCAACTGTTTTTTCAGTCTGGAGGCAATTCAGTGGAAGAGAAAGATCCATCAGCTCAGCTGCTGCCTGCTGCCTTCTTAAGCAATTCGAAAGTGATTCTTCTGAACAAACAAACCACCAACTTTCCCTAGAGATCTGCTGCTTCAGCTGAAGGAGTTGAGAATTCCTCTCCTGAACACAAAACCCAAAATCCAACAGGGAGGAACTTCCCACCTCATCCTTTTCTTAATCAGAAAAGTCAGAGCAGAAAAATCCCAATCAGATGTTTTTTCTTGGCTTTCCCTGGAATGACATTTTTCTGCTGCATATTCTGCTGCACTGATATCAAACCAAACTGTTTATATTGCAGTCAACTAAAATATGACAAAAATCTAGATATCTTTCAGCAGATTGTTCTGATAGTAATAAAATCCCTTTGATGAAGCTTTTGTTGGAGAAAAATCATTAAAAAGGACTTCCTGCCAGTTTCATACCCAGTCAAAGATAACCATTGGAGGACAAGAATTGAACGGCATGGGAGTAACACATTCGTAGTATTTTCTAGTTCATTACTGTGTATTTGTAACACAAACATATGTATCTTCAACATGGCTAACACTTTATTATTTTTCATAGCATTATTAATATTAATAATTTCATAATAACGAAAGCTATTACTGTCCCTATCACACTGCCCCTACCTACCTTGATATGCAGCAGCTTTGATAGAATATGCTGGTCCCAGTACAATAGAACATTTTGACATGAGACGTCAGGTTTTAGAAACTACATTGTTGAAAGAAGTGGGATTGAAATTCCAGAAAGCCAAGTTCATCAAGAAATTCCTGCAGTTTTGCAGCCTTCTATTTCTTTTACAGAACATGGCATCTAGAATAAGTGTAGGGCTTTGTGTATGAAGCCACAATAGGCTTGGAAGTCAGCAGTGCCATCCTTACAGTACCGCAGCTATATTACCAAATTTTCCTCTGTCAAACAAAACCATTGGAGATTAAATTAATAGTTCCATACCTGCTAACTAAAAGCTTTAGGACAGATATGACTACCTACATGCTCTTCTCATAATATTGTAAACATATTCTTTTGTCCTTGGAAACATTCTTGAAACATCATTCAACAGGACCAAGGAATCCTATTAACTACTGAAGTCATAGCATAAAAAAGCCAGTAGATAAATTATTTCTTCTAATTAATTAGCATATAGTGCTACAATGAAACGCAGATATTGATGCCATGATGATTTTTTGCTTTTTCTTTTATACCCCTTTTATATACTTTTTTATATAGCTTTTATGTATTCTTAGTGCTTTTAGCCCACATAGTTATAATTCTTTAAGTTTGATCACTTCCCTCAGACCCAATATTCTGTTAAGCCAAGAGACCAAACACCCTGGAAACCCCAGACCCCGAGGGCCTCTCCAGAACACATTCTGTAAACAAAGCCAGGCCCAGCCAGGGGAAGGTTCCTCGCTGAGGGGTCTCGCTGGAGTTCCTCACTGGGGAATCTTT
Organism: Oriolus oriolus; assembly: GCA_013400235.1. Taxonomy (NCBI): domain Eukaryota; kingdom Metazoa; phylum Chordata; class Aves; order Passeriformes; family Corvidae; genus Oriolus; species Oriolus oriolus. Next base: position 50,301 of record VXBT01011616.1, read on the forward strand.
GATAGATGTGCTAATTAGCAAGGCCTGTAATTGCACACACATCACATCGTGGGGGGCCATTTCTTCAGTGGGCATTTCGGGGTGCATTTCGATGTGCATTTCGGCCCACCTGAGGATCCTTCAATAAATACCGGGGTAAAAACCCTTTTTCCCTCTTAATTGTGCTTAGCTCTCTTAAGACCAGGAAAAGGTGTCAATATGAGGTTGGAATCAGAGTCAAGAGACAACTGTGGATCCAAGGTCTGCTAAGATTACCCTGTGCTGGGCCCATCCACTCTGCGACTTCTGCACCTCCACAGCTGCAGTCTGCAGAGATGATTAATATGCACATAAACAAATGTGTTTTCAGTCTCCTTCTGTAGATTTCATGCAGGCTTTTGGAAAGATGATGGAGTAAGTGAAGAACTCATTTCTCCATGCACAGCACAGCTGATCTGTGTCCGTAGGAAGCTCTGATTACAATGGACAAATGGGGTAGAACCCACAGCAAACACCTGGAGTATTCTGCACATAAACCATTGCCTCTAATGGGCACAGCTTTGGTGTCTGGCAAAAGCCCTTCCTACAGGATGCCTTTCACATGCTTTTGTCCTATACCCACTGCTGGAACATTCTACATCAATATCAACCAATTATTTCCAAATTACGTTTCCAAATCAAAGAATCTTAAAAATTGTGTTTTGTTTTGGTTTATTTTTTAAGACTTTGGTAGACATAGAAGAAAGATGTGACAAGCCAGTGTCCCATGTCCCTCATTCCCTTCTGCTTCCCTTGCCTTGGAAACAAAAAAGTGTTATAAGCACTTAACAATAGAATATATTTTTTTTCATGTCACATTAGACCCCTAAAAAGGAGGGGAAGAAAAAGATATAATTTTCCTCCTTCATTTTCCACATAATGCAGATAGATATTCATTTTGGTTTAAATGCTGCATCTAGTAAGGGGGTATTTTATATCAAGGGAACAAGGAGAAAAAAACCCCTAAAAAAACCTTACATTTTCAAAGGCTAAATCAATTACATTAATGTAAATATTTCTGCCATCTATTATAATGGGGTATAAACAAAATAAAGAGGACCAGCACAAAAACCAGTAAAGCAGAACATATATCAGCCCAGAGCTATATCTGATATAATATCTGATATTGGAAGAATACAGCTCCAGAGCAGCAGCGAAATTGATTGAGTGATGTTATCTGAAACCAGGATTAGCAAAAGGGGAAAGAAAATGAGGAAATATGGGGGAATGACCCATAATATCTATCTTGTGGGTCGCCAATCCTATCAATCATCTCTGATACAACTACACATTGCTGGAGAGAAATTGGGCTGAAATGTTAATGATCTCATGATTTACATTCTGCCAGAATCCTTTTGCTTTCCTGTGCAGCCTCAGAAATAGCACACAAGCTCCAGAGTTCAGAAAAAGCAGGATGAGGGGAAATCACAATCATATTTCATAACTCAGGTCGTTACTGTTTGTTCCTGTGGCAGTAGGAAAAGAGGCTTCCTCTGCTGAGTACGCCATAATAAGTGCTAAAATGTTTCAAGGACTTAAAATATCTTGGGGTCATCATTTCAGTTCCTTCCAGGATATAAAAACTATCACAGCAGTAGTCAAGTTTTGGGGTGGTTGTTCGTTTGTTTTTGTTTGTTTTTTTAAGGAAAAAAAAAAACCCAAAAACCTACCAAACAATCCACAAAATACCCCTCCAAACCAGGATATAAGTTGTCCTACAAGGGAAAATTTAAGTTTAGCCAATCAAATAATTTTAGGGTGCAAAACAGAACTATGTTATTTTTCATTCTAGTTAAAAGCAAGATATTCAGTAATTTCTAATTAACAGTTTACTCTGACTCAAAGAACTGCTGAACTACCACCAGAATGGTTCAAATCTACCAAAAAACCCTCTACTAGGACAGCTTCTCTCTGGGAGCACACACTCCTTCACACTGAATATTTTTGCAATCTGTGTCAACTGCCAAAATGTAATTTAGAAAAAAAAAAACCAAACACAAAAACCCAACCATCTCAAAACATTTTAAAATATCAGAATGTTTCTTCCTCCCTTGGTGAAAGGAGTAAACTATTTATTATCATAACAATATCTTTGGATAAGTTTCATGTCCCAACATCCCCATTTATGAGACAATAGTTCTGCAGTTGAACAACAAGGGAAGCTTATTCAGAGTGCTAATTAGAGGAGCAGTTATTTTGTGTAGTTTATTTCATACCTGGAATAAATTTTTATGAATATTTGAAAAAGGAACCCTCAGTAGATTTTTTGCTTCCAAAAGTGTCATCTTGGGATACAGAGAAGCACCTTAGGAAGGTGAGCACAATAATGACAAAGTGAGAAAGATGGATTGGAGAAAGGCGTCGGAGAGACAGAACAAAGAAAAAGAGGGATGAGGAGCAGCACAGGGAATATCACAAGAGGAAAAGCAACTTGGGGGAAAACTGCAGCATAATGTGTATGAAGGAGAAGGAAAGAACAAACAACAGAACAAACTGAGGAACTTAAGACTGAATTAAAGTACAGAATAATGAGGAAAGAAGAGAACATCAAAAGCCAGAGAATGGAAGAGGGACAAAAAATAAGCTAGGGTTTAAAACTAGAAGTAGGAAGGAATAATGGAAGACATTTTGTTAAGTTCCCTCTTCTACTTTTGCTCACTTGGGATAGGAACATAATTGTCTTAGAACTCCTGAAAGCCCAACAAAATCTCTACCCCTCACCATCACTGAAGAATCCCTATTAAATGTGTATTCTAATAAATTTTAATGTCTTCTAAAACATAGCCAATTGCTTCTCATATCTCATAACTGTCTCGGGCCAGCAGCTGGTCAACACTATTTTCCCACAGATGGCTGAAAGTATTTCCCCACATAACTTCCTTCTCCTACCCCTTTTCTTCTTCACTGCAACAAATGAAGCCACTGAACCCAAAAATAATGTTCCACATTTGGAGAGCAGTCCCTCAGAGGCTCTTTACCATGAGGGAAAATATAATGAACAAAGTTTCCATGTGCAGCAGGAAGTCAAACAGAAATCATGTGTCTTTGCCACTTCTTGAAAGAAAGGCATAAAATATACTTGAGGCTTTTTGGGTGGTTCTAATACCACATGTAAAAAATACAAATAAAAACCTAGTTGTTAATTTTGATCAGACACGGATTCTCAGCCGAGTCTTTGTTAACAAAGAAAGTCCAAAAAATGCTGGGATGCATTTGATATATTTTAATAAATATCAAGACAAAGAAATTGGCAAAAGTTATTTTGGAAGTCAGATTTCTGTTGAAGCAAAGAAGAATTTAAAAAAAAAAAAAACAAGCCAATCTAAAGGCATGTACAAGAATGAATCACCTGCTGTTGTTAGAATGAAACAAAGTTTACCCTACTAAAAACACTGAGTCTCTTTCATGCTGATTAATCAACATTTCCCAACAGAACTACACACTAGAAAATAAATAGAAATGATAGCAAGGCATTTCTGCATTCCCGGTGTGTCTGTAATTACCTAAGTGTTCGTAATTTTCCTTCTTATAATTTCACACACGTTATTCTGAATCTCTCTGTGAAATCTTAATTTAACTTCCACTTCTTGTTCAGTGGATTGGTAAATGCATACAACTGTGTATACAAAGCAGAGACACCACTTTCCATGTAGGTACAAAATGCTTGCAGGCCTGTGAGACTGTATACAAGAAATGGAAAAAATCAGAGTTACTGTGAATTTGCCTTTACTTAAAATCAGTTTTATTAATTAAAAATTAGATATTTTCAAATAACTAGTGTTGTTCAACATAGCTAGCAGTAGCATTTGGAGCATGGAAGAAGTGGGTGTAAATTGGTATTAGATCACTTCATAGTTGCTTAAGTACAAAAAATGACAGCATGGGACAAGACTGAATTAATCACTGTCTTATAAATTAGGATTTATTATCCTTTAAATTCACCTGAGGAAGAGCACATTTTAAGTGCAACTGCTTTGTTATTAGACAAATCAATAGTCTTTTGTTTCCCCCTCATTTTCCTTTTAACTTGAATATACAAGAACCTGTCAAATACTGAAATACCCTAGTGAAACCAGCCCTGGTGGAGGCAAGCAGAAATGCTGCAGAAGGTCTTAGAAAACTGGCCAGTAAATAAATCTGCACTGAGGAAATGCATTTGCCCAGGCTTTTAGGCAGCTGATTATTTATACTATAATTGCATTAGGTGGATTGCTCTGGTTCACAGTGTGAGGACAGTGATGCCTTAGCTTTTAACTCTTACATTTTTCAAAATTCTGTATCCCCAGTGTGTGACTCTGAGCTGCCTTGCAGCCTGTCAGCTGCTGCTCTCTCATGCTCACACAGACATAACAAAGCCTCTCCAGGCCTGCTCTCCAAGGACACCCAGCCCGTCCCAGGCCCAAAATGTGTAACCCAGCACCTTGAGAAGGGGGGCGAGCTGAGGGGCAGTTCCATCATTAGCTAAAGTTTAATTGGCCAATTTATGCTGATCTGCAAATGGCCCAAACCTGTAACAGTGTGAAGAACTCGTGACTTGTCGTCCATCTCGGGTGCAGCCTTTGGCCTGCCCAGGGTGTGCCTCTGAAGGCCTTTCCAATAAATATCCACCTTTATCCCTTACCCCTGTCTGGTCTTGTTTCCAGGTTGGCCTTTTTAGGCATCAACAGGAGTGTTGGTTCTGCAGGGCTGAGTTGCTTCGTGGAGCAGTAGCAGGAATAACCTGCTTCTGGTGTCCTTAACTGACATCCACCTACTGCAAACCACGCAGATCTTGCTGATTAATAAGCTGATCAATGACCACTGAGTGGAAAAAATTCTCTCTCATATTCCCACAAAACTGAGCTGTAAGCAAAATTATAACTCTTGGAATAAAGTCAAGGTGTCAATCACATCAGCACACAACTTCTGAAGGGAAATGAGTCATCAAGCAGGAAAATCTACCGAAATGGGTAATTAATGGAAAGCTCTTGAAGGGTTTGATCACTGCTGGTTGCAGACTGTGTCTCACTGCACTGGCAGTTTCTCCCCAGGAATGTGGAGCAGAAAGAAGAAAGGGAGCAAAAGGAAGCATGAGGTCAGGAGACCTGATTTAAACTGTCTTCAGAAAAGACACAGGGATGACTCATTCCTGGGTGTCAACACAACATGATGTCACTGATCTGTTTTCTCAAGAGAAAACAGCCCTGATGGCTGTATGGGGAGCACAAACTTTGCAGGAAGGACCTGTGAGCAGACATGGTGAGCCAGGTGCTGGACAGATTTCCATAATCTGCACATCAGTGTTTGATGCTCCCACAACTCTCTGAACAAAATATTGTTTTAATAGTGACTTATCATAATAGAAATAGATGTAATGCTTATGGTGTTAACTAGGGTTGCTAAATAACCCAAGCTGAAAGAAAAGGAAAAAAATGCTGATTTCTGTACACTTAGTGCAGACTTCTAGGATTTTATGCAATGGTGCCTATTCTGCCCAAGGTCATCTTTCAACTAAAATTTAGTAACACATCATTTGCCAAAATGCATAATAAGAAGTAAATGCTCACTGGACTGGAATACAATAGACTTCCCAAAGTACCTGTTTCAGTTTACCCATAACAAAGATTAAACACTGATTTAGTGTTACATTATTTAAAGTTATTCCAATGTCTTACTCTTGTCAGATGCAGTTGTTAACTTACTACAAACTTGTCACGACACCAATCCAAGTAGGACTTTGCAGCAAAAGGTAGCCTCTTATGTAAGTATTTACAATGAATACAGACACAAAAGTTTGCATTTATGTCAGTACAACCCATGAATTCACGACTTGCAAGTCACCAGCAAGGCAATGCAAAGACTGTCAGAGCAAAGACAAGAAGAGTCATTGAGCTAAAATAATTTTTCTTTTTTTGTTGTTTTTTACTAATTTGTTGTTTTCTTAGTGATGAGGCAGGTTCATGAAGGTGGTGGTAGGGGTCTCTTTCCCTGCCTGCCTGTGGCAGAAGTCAGCAGGGAGGAGTGACTAAGCTGATCCCACAACAGGCAGGGTAGAAGATATTATGAAAAAAGATCCTGGTAAGAAATGAGAAACTGCTGAGCACTTGACTCTTTTGTACTTTGATTTGAATTATGCAACCTAGGCTGAATTCTGTAAACCCTGTATTCACTCCTTGCAATGAATGCACATTTAGGAATTCAGAGCTCACAGAAATGAGTTCAGTGTCTCTCAGCATCTGTTTTACCTGTGCTGCAGTCAGGAATCTAAAGATGTAGTATCTTCTTCCTGTAAGGAACAAGAACTCCTCCAACTGAAAAACTTACACTGCTAAAAAGCAGCTTGGGGTATCACCCTTTTTATATATTTTGTCACAACTCTGTAAGGGATCAAAATTAGCCAGTACATAAGTTTTGAGAAACATTTTAAGAACTGCTAAAACATTTGCAAAGTTCTGAATGGACAATCTATCAGGCATTGAAGAAATTCACAGCAAACAAATTCACAGAGGAGAGTAAACTGGACTGGCTCAAATTTTCTGTAGAATTAGATGACTGCTAACCATGATTCTTTTTCATGACACCCTATTCAGTGAAATTACTTGTAAAATAATTAATATTACCTTTATCTTTCTTGAAGTGCTTGTGTGACAATTTCCTAACTATGGTTCCAGCTATTACCCTTCAAATAGCTTTTATTTGATTATGCTGACATAAAGGTAAGCTGTTAGTGATTTCCCCTCTGCCAGGACTTTAATCAGGAGGAGCAGCAAGTGGAGCAAATCTGTGTGAGCTCATTCCATCTACCCCTTAAACTCCAGGGATTGTCCCTCTGCAGAGGCAATGGCAATACTGGGAGTGTTGGGATTGGCTCCTTCCCACCGTGGTCAGGGGAGATCACCAGTGTCTGGAAGTGCTTGGTGCAAAAACAAGGCTCAGAAAAAGCTTCTCTCCCACTCAGTGGTTTAAACAAAAACATTGGCCCTCCTTTGATCTTTTTATACAGTAACACCAAATGATAAAAACTTTGGTTGAGGCTCATGGGTGAGTAAAAGTGGTTCTGTGTTAATGGAGCGTCTGAAACTAACACCCAGTGGTGATACTGGGCTGTCCCTGGGAAACATTTTATTGTTTTATCTGCCAAAGGCTGCCTGCTGCTCAGTCCATCCAGTGCAAGACTGTTAAGCTATAAACGTGACAACTTGGGAAATTCTGCATGGGCACAGATGTTAATTTGAGACAAACTTCATTACTGCCTTTGAGGTAAAGAAGCACACAGAGAACTGCTTAAAAAACCCTCCAAAACCCATGAAGGTTCTTGATCCTACAGAACACAGCTCAGTAACACTCCGTAAGGACAGATGGAAGGCTCTTCTGTTGCTCAACAAAATTCTGAGGAAGCAGCCTGCCCACATTTTTGTTTCAGAGTTTGGAGAGTGCAGCAGATAGAGCTTTCCCATGTGTCAGCCTCTCAGATACATCTCCTGAGTTAGATTATTCAGTTAAATGCACTGAGAATAGCAGCTATCTTTAAGTATTCTTATATATATATATATAAGAATATAGTATGAGGTTTCTACTAAAGTAAGATTTAACCATGCCAGCCATCTACTCATTCTGTTAGTAGCTTTTGCATCTAATAAAACTGATAACAGTTTTATTAGGTTTATTATAGATAAGCTGCAACTGATGGACTGAAACTGAAGTTTTGTCCCTGAACTCAGTTCACAGCACAATGTCCGAAAGAAAAGTTTATAACAGTAGGAATTAAAAACCAAACCAAGATCGATTATTGTAATTTTATACTGCAAATACTTGGTTAAGCCTTCTTGCTGTCTTTCATATCTCCCTTCTCCTGCAACTCTTTTCTAATGTTGTCTTAGTGTATATCTTCTGTTGCTAAAAGGAAATTTTGTTACTAACAATAAGAAATGGAAAAGTAATTAACACTTTATATTTTGTAACCTACATTATTCCCTTCGCATTTCAACCCACAGTTCCTGAGGTGCAGCTGTAATATTGCAAATCTTTGTGATAGAAATAACTATTATTTAAAAAAAAAAAAAGAAAAAGAAGGGAGGACGGTTAGGTGATGCATGGCACAGAAATCATTTGACGAGAACCTTATAAATCCTTTAATTTTACTCCTTGCTGTAAAACAACAGTGCTAGGAATATTTCTTGAATCATTTAGCTTCTATTATAACATAACCAGCAGACTAAAACAACAATCCTGAAAATATTATGTAATTTTTCTTTCTTTTCTATTGTATTCAATGGTAGTGCATCATACTACAGAATAATTTTAATAATCTTACGTTTTTCGACTTAATTGCTAAAACACTTATTTCTACTTCTAGATGAGGAACCTAGTGAGGCAGGCTGTAAACAGCAGTAAAGACAGCCCTAGGTGAAGCCCAAGAGTACAGGGGTGATATGCAATAGTAGATATTTCAGGGCACAGCAGGATTAGAGTGACAGAAATCCAGAATCAACAGGAAAGATCCTAACTGACACAGGATTACTGCCCCAGTCGGGGAAGGTTTGTTTACTGGTTTAACTGCTGGATGCATAATTTCTATAATTAGAGTCTGATCAGCTAAGCAACATTGCAATGCAGCTTCAACACCCTAAAGAAATTTTAGACAGGCTATTAAAGAATGATTTATGAAGCAGGCTTTTGTTCAACCAAGTGATTAGAATTTAATAGTGTTGCCTACTAAGTGTTGAACTGGACATAACCAAGCTAAGAAATAATAAACAAGCCAGAAAAAAAAAAGTAGAAAAAAAAAAGCATTTCAATATTTTCTGTGCCACAACAGTAAAGAGCAGCATCATGTTAAAGTAACTAAAATATTTCAGCCTTCCATTTTAGGCAATATCTCACCTAAAATGTTGTGCTATACTGCTGCTAGATTATTCTTTCATTCAAAAAAAAAAAATTAAGAGCTGCAGAATGATGCCTAGCAAAAGCTCATCTTGGTTTCTGTGAGTCGAGGAAAGGCAGAAAGAATACCTAAAAAAAAAAAAGTGGGAAAGGGAAACACTTCACATGTTATACCTTAGGAGAACATTTTTATATGATTTTTGGAAAAACAAAGACAAGGGAAACAGGGAAAATATATTTGAGGCATCTTAGAATTGGTGGTAATTTTTTCTTCCCTAAACAAACTTTCTTACTAAGTAGCATCCTGTCAATTGTCAGACAAGTCTGAGACCTGATTCCCATTAACTTTAATGAGAGTCAGATTGTGTTTGCAGGTCATTTGACCATTAGTACACATTTCTGTTGGGAAGAAAACTGTCTTATTCATCCAGCCCCTCATAACAATGAATGACAGCAAGGACATTTAGTGCATTTCTGAAGGTGTTGTTTAAAAACAACTCTGCACTTTACAAAAGGGAAATGATGGGTGTAGAAAGAATGTAAACTCAACAGAAAGAGGCCCTGCTCACTAGCAGGTGGATTTCAAGCACAGATCTTAGCTGAAAAAAAATGTGCACAATTGCAAATTAACACCTACTATACCCACTTAGAGCATTATGGGATGTTTTCAGAGAGCCGTGTGTGCAGGCAAGTAACCAGCAACATGCCAAGAAACAAGGCAACCGCTGAGGTTTGTGCAGAAGCTTTGGGAGCAGTCCCACTGAATGCCACCAAGCAGCTCTTTACAATTATGGGCAGCTACCTGGATCATTCCAACACTCACAGTACAATAAAGTTCCTGGAGTGCCAGCGAAACAAAACAACCCAAAAACCAAACCACCAACAAAAACAAAACAACCAACCAACCAACCAACAACAAACAAACCACCAAAACCCCCCAAAAGATACACACAATAAGTAGGGAATGTTGGGAAATCCAGGGGATAATTTGGGAAAAGCTGTCTCTACAATTTTCTGAGACTACTACACCACGTGGTTCATCCTAGCAATTGTCATCTTGATTCCCTGTTTTCATAATTCTCTCATTTCTTGTGCAAGACAAAGGGTTTTAGGAAGGATTGAACATGATTAGCCAAGCTGGGCTAAGAAAATTCTTCCTCATTTCATAAAATTGCTTGAAAATGGGTGTGAGGGGAAGAAAGAGAAGCTGGCAATATTTGTGCTGACAGAGATCAATGAAGTATGACATTTGTGATGTGAAGATGCATGAACACTGCGCAGGAAAATAGAAGCTTGATAAGATGACCTTGATGGATGTGTTGGACACAATTAGAGTTGGAAAGGGCAATTTGAGAGAAACAGAGAGGGATGATGTTTTTAAGAAAGTAAAAGTTATAAAAAAAGGGATCGGTATCCAAACTGAAGATGAAAGAGCATCTGAATACAAAAGTTATAGAATAAACAGTTGTGATGGTTGGACACACTGGGGACTTAAAGAAAAGGAAGGAGGGATGCTGGTTTGAAATTTTTACAGCAGTTAAGGTAATCTGATTGATAGAAAGAAAACAACAGTCTACTGTGGCCCAGTTTCAAGAATGCCTGTGGAAACTACAGCTGACTCATGAGGAGAGGAAACTGGAGGAGTGAAGGGAATCAAACAGAGAACAGGAAAGAGAGAAACACGAGCCGGATAAAACACTGCTTGTAAAATCTGTAATACACCAATAAGCAAATACCAGATCCATGTTTCTCCATGCCTAAGGCAGGCTGCTGTCCCAGAGGGCTGAGCCCAGGCTGTCAGCTCCTGTAGGAATCACAGCGGGATATAACTGAAGGCTAATCCTCAGTCTATTGTTTGATGCTCAGACAATCTTGTACTTTATATCCAGAACATTTCTAGGGAGAAATGTACAACACAGTGCTCAAAGTATGGCGGGTTCTCTGTAGGGAAGAAGGGATTCTATATTCAGGTAACTAAACTTGACAATAACACAGAAGGAAATTATCAATGTCTTTTTAAGGGTGGCAGTGACATAAGCTCCTATTGTGATTCCAAGTGTGCGGATGAAAAATGTTGGTAACAACCTTCAGGGATCTTAAAGTGTGGGTGAACTGATCATGGAACCCTTCCACAAACTGCCTTTTGGGAGCTGGGATTCATTGGTGACTTCATAGACAGTAATGTAATTTTTAACCCAGGACTACTGCATGCCAAATATAAACATCTAATTTACTATTTCCTGTCTTTTTTATTTCATCAGCATCAAATGAAATGCAGTTGCTCCTCTTCTGGGGGCCTTTGAATATCTCTTAACATAAATTAAAATCTTCATTTATCTAAAACTTAACAGTATTAACAAAAGCAGGACACTGTGCTTATGCACACTAATTTCTAACCTAGGTACATGAAGTAGGGGCATATTTCCTGGCACAATCATTTGACACATAAATCTTTGCTGTGGTCACAGGAATTAGGAGATGATAGATGCCTCAGATCTGCTTGTGTGAGTACCCATCCCACTGTAGCAATTTCCTGTGTCAGGAAGGGATGCTGAGGGAAGCAAGATGACAACGAGCACTTCCTCTGTAAAGCTCCCTGGAAAACATTAACCTGAGTTTCCATGATCTCTGTTGTTTCACAGGTCTAAGTGGGAAACAGAACTTCCATTGCAAGGTGGCTTTCATCTGTATTTTCCTTAGCGACCACTTCTAGTGCAAGGAAAAGGTCCTCAAAACTATGAGCAAACAACAAAATGAAATAAAGGACTTGTTTTTGTTCAAAACATCACGTAAAACCACTTTGAGTTGTATTTATAGAGATAAGGATTGCAGGCTTCCCTATAAATCATGTGAAATATGCAGGTGCCAGACTGCATTAAAACCACTTGGTCCACATTATGTTTTGAAACAGCAGGCCATAAAAACACAACTTTCATTTTGAAAAGTCTTAATTTTCTGAAACAAAAAGGTGGAATAGAATAAAATTCAAATAATGAAAGACATCGTGTATAATAATAATCAGAGTAAGTTGAATATTTTTCTTCCTTATAAGGAGGAGAAAATTTGGAAAGACCAGTACTACCTTGCAGCCCTTTAAGAGCAGCTGAAATGGGCAGCATTACATTTGTTTTCTGGTGTTTCTGCAGCAGTCCTTGAACATTCCCAGCAGTGCCATGACAGGGCCAGAGAGAGAATTTTTAATGACTGTACAACCAGAAATGTTTTGCATGATCTACATCCTAATTGCTGCTGTTCCCAAAGAACAGAACATCAAGTTTTACAATACACAGCAGGGGACTAAAGACTCTCTTTAGAAAACTTATGATGTAAATATAGGACAACAAGGACTTTGAAACTCATTCATACAATTGCCTTTCACCGTAACACTTCTGCTTCAGTTGCAAGAATACTCATTTACAGAACTAAATTGGTAGGTTTCCCTTTACACCATCTTTCCCTTAGTTAAAGACTTTGTCTCAAAAATCTTGGAGTTTTATACAGCTTCCTGTTGCACATGATAATCCTGACATAACAAAATCTCTCTTGTGGATTTCATTGAGTTTCAATAAAGCCTGTTAACATTAATCCAGTTTCTCCTGTTCCGGGTTGGAATGTTATTATTTTTAGAGTAGTTTGTCAAACCTTTTTAGATCCATAATGTAAATTTATTTCTTCATTATATCTATATCCAGCCTTATTTGGGCCGCATTAATTCCCTCAAAGTCAAATCTTGCTTTGTTTATGAGATTATTGGCATTGATTTCAGAGGCTTAAGACAGAAAAATACCTGCACTTAATGGAACAATTGTACCAGTTCCACTCTGCCCATAAAGGATGTATCAATTGTAAAGACATCTTCCCTCACCCCCACACCCTGCCTTTCCCCTCCTCCCTGCTTTGGTAACTGAATTAGCTGTGCTGTTCTCCAGATAAGTGCTTGTTTTTCAAATAACTGCTTCGTCTCTGACCCTTCCTCAAGGCTGATTTTCACTTTCGTTTTTTCTTGTCTCAAGCTGAACTTTACCTGACCTCACATCTACAGTGATTGAAGCCTTTATAAACTGAGTATGATGTCTAATTTTGTCTTATTTTAAGGGGTTTATTCCTGCAAAAGATACTTAAGTGAAACTTACAAGCCTGACACATTACCTTCCAGGCCAGTAGCTTGGTGGATGTGATTCTGAATGCTTGCTGGGACACAAGAGCAAGCAGCAGCTGAGATGCAATACCCTCAGATACAAATAAATCCCTGTATTTCATCCATAATCCCAGCGAACTGGGAGAGAGCACCATGTAGCCCTCTAGAACTTTATGCAGATGCAGCTGCCCAGAAGGTTTGAAAAACCTTCGTCTTCCCACCAAAATCTGAAAACATCCCTATTACCCACTCAAAGCTTCAGATGCAGTGGAGCAACAGGAGCCAAAATGTGACACAGACAGGAAACAGGAGGGATTGAGAACATTGATATCCCCAGTCATGCCAAGAATCTAGAAATAGCCAGGAAGTATTTCTAGCTGGCCATCCAAAGTGACTCACCAAAACATCATCCACAACATTTGTTTTTCATTTTAATGCATCACTTTGAACTGAAAAGCATCTATCATTGATTAAAAAATAATTTCTTTGAATTCTACATAGTCTATTTCCTGTTCATTAGCAAGAAGAAAAAATGGTATATAATATGAAAAATAAAATTAAAATTTGTTTTTGACGTGGTAAGGTTACCTCACGAAAAGAAAGGGGTTTTTTTCTGGTAATTCTTGACTACTCCTATAAGACAGGATGCTACCCTTTTAAAGTTTTGGACAATTTCCTTTACCTTTTGCTTTGTTTTTTTTTTTCATTCTCCAAGATCTTTTACTAGCTATTTTATGTTATGTGTCTTTGAAGATATCTCAAATCATGAACCGTACAGAAAAATGTGTTCCTGATGCCAAAGGACAAACAAAAGACTACATCATTTATCACACTTTCATTAACAGGGGCATGCAATGATCTAGAAGTTTATTTCTGCTGTAGGAACACTGAGAGGTCTATTAAAGGTATTGTAACAAACCTGATATCTCTGGAGTGTAAAAACTTTGATCCAAAATAAAGAGCACACTGCATCTGCCACTCTAAAATATAATGGCATTCATTCAATTAATAATGCCAAATTCCACTGGTTTAGCTGAGGAAAACAATAAAGAAAAGTCAGGGAGGAGATTTCCTCAGAATAAGCTGAAAAACAGAGTATTAAAAAAAAAAATAAAATTAGGAGAATGAGGTCACTGAGAGGAACTGGCCAACATTTCAAAATGCACAGAGCTGGGTAAAACCACTTGCATGTAGGAGTGTGTACCCACAGACACACTCTCACAAATTTACCTTCTCTTGCATTCTGTGTAGAACTTAATATTCCAGAGATGCTTATCTCAGTTCTGCATCATTCCACAGAGCAAACTTGTGTGTACAAACTGTAGACAAACAGTTTTTTGAAGAAAAAACTTCCTCTTTTTCATAGTGATAAAGCCTACATCACCTGAAAGAGGAATCCAGTTAAGGACGTCAGTTTTAAAATTTTTTGAATGGTTTTTCATGGGAAAAAATACAATTCCCATTTCTACTTCTTAGTGGAGTCTCTTTCAACAGATGAAAAGGAGAACTGTGCATATTCCTTGGGCAGGTTCTAATTCAGTTACATAACCTAATTATGTTTCCCAGCAATATACTCTCTGAAACACTGAAACAAGGTTTTAAGCAATATTTCACAAGGATCTAGATTTAATATGCATTAGCTGAACCAAATTAATTTACTATTAAGTGTGAAATAACAAACTCCAGTGTAAAATAATTAATCCTGTACTTATCTTAAAATATGGACACTATTTATTCTGGATTTAACAGTGCAGTAATTCCATGCTAATAAAATACACAGTAACCCACTTACTTTAACTATAATTTTAAATACCAATTAAAGATGGTATTTAACAACATCAGAACATCCCTCAAAAATAATATGATTCATGTAAATGAATCACTAAAAAATAGGAGAAAATAAAAACAAACTACCATATTGAAGACTCCAATGACATACTCCTTAAAGTCTTGCTTTTCTGTTTTGTTTAGGAATATTTTTAGCTAAAGTTACCACTTTTCAAACAGGATTACACCAGCAACACTTAGTTTGAGACCTACCTTAGTTCAGATGCCTTTTGCTGAACCAAAATTTTTGTTTCTGTGGAATAGCCCTACTTATCAATTCCCATTTCCGAGTCTGCCATCTTGAAGGTTCTAAGAAGGTTCTTGACTAACGTGACATTTAACCCAAAGAGTTAAATTTACAAAGTAATTTTCCATTCTATTTTTAAAGGGTTTCACTCATCTTCACTAAATATAAATCATCTCCTACAAACCTGTTTCTTCTTTAAGCCCATAAAAACAGACATGTTAGTTTTCAAGGTAGTCTGGCACAGAGAATACATTACTGTTAAACAGGATATTTTTGTAGGAACATTTTTCGTCTTACGAGGTCTAAACAAATAGTGCAAAACTGGCAAGTACTATTTCTTTTTTAACTGAAAGAAATAAATACCCAAATCCAATTTCTTCAGTTCCTGGCTCAGCATTCCAGAATCAGAAGATGCTCATGTTTCCCAAGGCAGTAGCATCTTTTTTACAACAAAACAAAGGTGCCACTAAACTTGCCAGTTTGGCTTGGCTTCACGAATCAGAGGCACTTCAGACTGGAACTCACAATGTGCTGATGGGAAAGTTGATTATTTGTAAAGCCAAAGATGAAAATTTTCTACCAATGTCCAGAAGAACTACAGTCTATCTGGATCTTCAAGAGACAGGAAGGGAACCATCCTTTGTGTTGGCCCAGCTCCAGAATTTGTTTAACTTGACATGAGCTACGAGTACCAAATGATTGGCATGGTCCAGGCTTGCCAGCAGCACAGCAGCTCTTTGATCCAGGCCAGCCTTACTTGAATAAAATAATAGTTTAGATTAAAACATCTTTGTGACATAGGCTTTTGCAATTAGGAAAGGGAAAAAGCCAGCAAAAGCTCAAGAGTGAACAAAGGATGGGGGTTGGAACAGGCAAGGGAGCAAGAAAGAGAACTGAGACCTCAATACTGATACAGAAAAGTAGAAAAAACTGGACTGAGACAAACCACAAATGATAAGCTGCAGCTTCCAGGCAATGGGCCAAACCTAAAGTACTCCACAACTGTAGGAAAAAGAAGCCTACTGCGAATCCTCTGGGAGACTGGGAAGGAGAAAATCGTGGTGAAGCTGGCCAAGATGTGATTGTAATATTAAAAAAAAAAGTCAAAGTGCCTGTTTCAGGCACGTAGATTAAGTCCCTCAGGTAGAAACCCTTATTCATACCTGCAAAAACTGAATTTAGTCCAGAGACTGAGATGTCAGTCACTACAAAGAGCTAAGTCACAGCCTCCCTGAACAACAGCTTCTATTTTCTCTTTAGAAAAGTAGTTTTATTTGGTCTCTGAGAAAGATCACTGACAATAACAGCAATAGGAAAACAAACAAACATTGACTTGTACTGCTTGTCCACTTATACTGGTGGCATAAATTCACAGGCTCTCGCTAGAGATGAACAAGGTCTGTACTGAACAGCAGTATAGAAAACATGCTCTCTCCTCGTGTCTGGGAGGAAAAGGGCTTAAATTCAATTATACTTACAAGGATAAGCAGTCTAACAGCTATTTGAGCATCAGGAATACTTGGTTTAGGATGAGCCAATGTTATGTACGCTGAAGACAAACACACAGCACAATTCCTTTCTTCCATTGCTTGTTGCATTAAAGGCTGTTTGGAGTTCCAGAGTTGTACATAACTGTTACCAAAGAACACACCAGTAACTGCTCATCCACAACTCCCGCTCCTGTTGAAGGATTTCTGTACTTAGCAGAGAATCAGTGAGTTTCTCAGCCAGTCAGCAGGGATGCTGCAATGCTGGCTCTCTAGCAGGATCCAAAGGTAGTTCCATGGCTATCATCAGTGAGCTGTGCATAAAATCCTGGCTCCAGCCACACTGAACAGTGATTAGTTACGCTGATCTTGAGTGGATTCTTTCTTCCCTGCTGATGGATCAGCATCATGACCACTCTCCTTACTTATTTTGGTGTGACAAAGCAGACTATTGACCTTCACTTACGCTATAAAAACTGAGTTTAGCATCTCTCCAGAGCCAACTCCAAGTCTGTTTCTTATCTTAGCAGCCACAAAACATTTGCTGAGAAGGTGTATAACTGTTGAAAGGGTGACACACTGCACATTAATCAAAGCATTAATGCCTGCAATGCTCTTAATCCCACCACAATGAAAAAATTCAAACTCTATAAAAAGTTTTCTACCCACATTCTATTTTGATACAGTTACAGTACACTGGGACAATCTCACAGACCTCAGCTCGATCTCCACATTTTGTGTTTGGTAATATTGGATAGGAGTGCCAAAATTTTCAGAGTTATGGTTTAGTTCCTCAATATTTTGTTTCTGCACTCTTTGGAACATGTGTTTTCTCCTTCAGTCTAAATATCAGGTTTGAATGTTAGAGACTGCAATTTGGAAAACTAATCTAATTATTATTATATCTCAGTACACAAGGTCATTAACCCAAATAAAGTAACCAGTCTAAGAAAATAATTTAGCAGTTTTGTTTATATAGGGTACATTTGGAAGCATCTACAATAAGATGCTTCTTTTCATTATTTTACTTATTATTTGCACTTACAGGTACACAATTACCATCAGAAGGAATGAATTTGTACTTTCCACCTGCCTTCCCCAGGGTGAGCTAAACCATTAACACACCCTGATTCTCACATTGTTGACAGCATTTTAAATAAAGATTTTCTGTTTACATTCACATTGGCCTTATACATTCCTACATACTATCAGAGTCCACTTCACTGTTCTACAGTGATTTCCTTAAACAGAATAGGAAAATTCAAAAAGAAGCCATCAAAATTATTCTGTTGTTAATTGCAGCTGTTGAGAATTCAGTCACTTTATTCTTTTGAAAGCCAGGTAATCGTACTGTCCATACATGCTCTGCATTTCAGCTTGCCCTGGAATCTACTCTCTTCATACGTCTGCATGTAAATGTTTTAAACCAAGAGCAGATGTAGGTTTGCTCTTGGTCATTATGCAAATTTTTCCATCACTGATTAGGATGCACATAAAAATTTTTATTATTATTATTATTATTATTAGTAAGAAAGAGGATTAATAATGGACCTTTAAAACACACCAGATTTCTGTATCATCATTATGGCCAAGCAATTTTCTGTGCAAGATGCACTGTATCTTTATTCTTACAAAGACCTCATTGAAGTGCTATAAATAACCAAAAAATAAAGCTATCAAAATCATGATGGGCCTCAACATAAAAGGCTTAAATCTGGCCTATGAGTTATGCACAATGAATAATGCAAACAGCTCTATTCATATGTACAGTACTGTGTAAAATTTAATTTAAGAATTTAAGTATTTGCCTCTTGTGTGACTTTTCTGCCTCTAATTTAATACAATTTACTTTCTCTGAGAAATTATTACAGTACATTTTGACATCTGTTCTTCAAAGAATTATAGGGATGGTTCTTAAAAAATATACTTCAGAGTATTTTATACAAACTTGCCCATTTCTATCAGACTCTACAATAATAATTTTAAGTTATGAGGTATTGCTTTTCATTTCATTCATATTCATTAGCAGTGGGCAGATATCAGAAGTATGTGGGTGACTGAAGGGAGCTCCAAAATTGAGAATTAATATCTACTATAAATTGCTACAGGGAACAAAAATGGAAAAAGTAGAACCATTCTTTAAACCAAATAACTTTTAGGAGAGGAAACAGCTTCTAGACATCTTTGAGCTGACTGTCCATTTTAGAAAATTTCCTAATTCAGCCTTCAGTACTAAGTGCAGAAAGAAATGCAAAAAGAAGCAATGCATGTCAAAAACAGTTTTAGCAATTGTTAATTCTAATCACTAATAGTGGTCATCAGTGTTTCATAGAGCATTTTACAACCAAAATATTTATTTTGCTTCCATTTGGTCAAAAGATAACCTGAGATACAGAAATTAAGAGAGGCAAACAGAAAATAAAGCCTGTTTTCTTTGTGAGCTACCCCTAAAATGTGTGTCTATGTCTCACCAATGGTAGCACTTCAAAAGGTGAAAATCAAAACTCAAGAGCAAGTAGGAAACATTATCCAAAGGAAGAGCAACACATTCATAAACTGTTGCTGAAAAACAGAGGGGAACTGTCTGACACATCAAACAGAAACCATGAAAAGAATTTATTGCATTGTTCACTACCTCTAATATGAGGTAGCAGATGTGAAAGTTGGCAATTTTAAACATCAATCTATTAAAAAGCTAGTTTAGGATCTGCAGTGTAATATCTCATATCAATACATCTGAGAGAAATGTCTTCTGCAAGACAATTCACTGGCATTGCTTATTACATTTATGTTGTATTTATTAAATGAGTAATCACTGTTTGTGTTTACACAATTACAAACACTGACAACTCTTTTGAAAGTAAACTCCAAAAAGAACATCACCTGCAGTGGAAGCCTCTTCAGTTCACTATCCATCCTTCCCAGTAAACTTGTTTCATTTGACAGTAGCTGTGCTGAGGATTACATGTCCAGGAGGATAAACATTTTCCAAATGAGATACTGGAACATGTTTATGAAATTACCTCAGCTCTTCAGGGGAGGAAACAGGCTTTTTTTCCCTCAAAAGAACAGCTATATTTTTAAGCACATCATTGTACTTCACTTGCAAAGAGACCATCTGGCAATGATCAAGGGAAAAACTCTCAGCACTGTGAGAAAATTTTGCTGTATCACTAAACTTTTCTGTCAAGTCTAAAACCACCATGATCTCAGAGAATACTTTCATTCTACATGAAGTCTCAGATCACCACTTTGTTTTCTGAATAGCCTGTCAAACTGTATACAACAGAGATTCAGTGACCTCTTCAGTAAAATCCTGATAAAGACTCGTTAATATATTTACCAGATACCAAAGCTGCTCTTATTCTAAAGAGCAAGTCAATCCTACTCACACAGAAATAGGAATGTCGTCTGTAGACAATAAAAAATTATGACATAATAACAGCAATTAATGATTCAGTAACAGATACTTCAAATGTGATTAAAGCATTACAAATTTAGAGTAACCAGATTATACACTAAGCAACCTCTGAGCAAGGATATTTCTGCTTAAGGATAAATGGGTAATGATCCAAAAATTACAGAGATAGTTTGCAATAATTGACTTTTTAACATACAAGAAATCGGAGAGGCACAAAGATTTTCTACAAAACCAAATGCCTGCAATATGTTAAAGCAGTTCTATTTATACATGACATTTGAGGGAGGAATATTCAAAATATGCCTCAGTAGGTACACAGTCCAGTTCAGCATATTTATCAAACTCCCACTCTACATTATTTCAGTAAGACACCACAAGGCCACATACTGCATTCAAGGCCAAATGCAAAATGCTGAGAACCACAAAAGATCTTCTTCCAGATTCAGAAGGAATCAAGGGAAAGGAGGTAGTGTTTTATTTTTTGTATTTTTCCTGTTGAAGGAGATGCTCAGTCCTTCAGGACTCTAGTGGAAGCTGCAGATGCAGAATACTAAATGCAAGGTTTTATCATTACACTGTACCTGTGCCCAAGGATCGCTCTCTCTGCTGGGTAACATTCCTGCTCCAGAGCTGTTTGACCCAGCAAGGGACTGTCTCTCTATGGCAAACCAAATGATCTTTACTCACCAGATTTTATTGAAATCAAAGGAAAATATTTGCATATTTTGCAATAGAATAAGAAAAGATACCATTTTCTGAACAAGCACTACACTTAAATGAAAGAAATTCCACCTGATTCCTGATCTTGTTGAGCGATACCTTTATAAACATTTGCAGCCATACCAGACTGCCCTTGGGGAACAGGCAAAGTGGTCCAAGTTTTACTTCTGTTTTGTTAATCCAAATCACCACAAAGTGTTTTAATCAAATGGAAGCAGAACTGCACTATAGAATTCCTGGGTGAGAGATGCAGACATGTTTTTCAATGATAGTTTGCGAAGCAGAAAACAAATATTTAAAAAAATTAAAATAAAAAAAATCTATATTAAACAGGACATTTCATGTGCATGTCTTTCTGTGAAATTAAATATTGATCGCATATCTTTTTTTTAATCTTCCTTGAAGCTCTGCAGCATGAGTTAGCAAATAGTAATTGAAAATATATTTGAAAATCAGTCTAAAATGGGTATGATTTTCCCTTTCATTAATTACAGCCTTATATACTTTAATCATATAAGTATTTTGGGGATTTTATTTTTTTTTTAAGGCTTCCCCTCCCTCTGATCTGTTCTTCTTCTCTGTTGTAGTTTTCCTTCCAAGTGTGTATCTTCATGCCACAGAGGATTGCTCTGGAGATGCAGTATCAGGAAACTACCTGACACAGAAGATTAATGTAGAAGTCTGTTTGAACTGTTATTGCA
This sequence comes from Oriolus oriolus, assembly GCA_013400235.1. Classification (NCBI taxonomy): domain Eukaryota; kingdom Metazoa; phylum Chordata; class Aves; order Passeriformes; family Corvidae; genus Oriolus; species Oriolus oriolus. Next base: position 71,722 of record VXBT01011616.1, read on the forward strand.
TACCAAACAGAGTCCCCTGCCCTCCTTTCACCACTAATTCCAAGGCAGAAAACTCTTTCACTCATGGGCAATTTTAATCTTCATCTAAATGTCTCCTTTTGCTTTCCTTCAAGAGACCTGCCTCAGTAGGTTTTGCTTGGATTCTTATGGTAACTGTCTTTCCATTGCTCATTCATTTTCATACATTTTCCTCCAGCCACCTATTTTAATTTCACTTGATATTTCATTTTTTCTGACCTAATTTTCATGGAACAAAAGACTCCCAGATAGACAGGAGAGAAATAACAGTTACAAAATCCTATAACGGAAAGCACTTAGACTCGTATCCCGTTTGCCATGGTATTGTATTTATCAACAGAAAGAAGTAAAGCCTTGATGATGCTGGAATAGAAAATTGTTTATGCAAATTCTTTAATAAAATCATGTCAATATTAGAACATCAGCCTTGTGATGAGAACACCTACACTGCTTCACTTCTAAGTGCTGGGTCAGAAAATTTCCCTTTTAATCAATTATTTTTACTCTTAGCCTGTTTTGCGTGTCTCCAAAATCTATTCTTTCAATTCATATTAAGTTTCTTCTCATTCAGGTATATTTATTATTCTCATTATTAAATTTGTTTTGGTTAGTACTTGACAACAGAGAGCTCCAGAAAAAAGTTAAAATAATTTTAGTGAATGAAGACCTACAATAGGCTTTTCCTAGTTATTTTATTCTGATCTAGATACATGTATGCCTAAACAGAAAATTTAATCCCCTTTAGTTTGCTCATATCTTTTAGATTCTCAATGTGATACTAAAATAAGTAATATCCATTCCAAAAAAATAGCAAACATATTTAAATTAATTACATGAAAGATGTTACTTTCAACCAAAGATGCCTTAAATTAAATTTTGGAGAGTGTTATGCTTGATACACTGCAAAGTTACCGTTGGTATAGTTAATACTGACATTCTCTATCCACATCAAATGGAGATCTGCAATGCTTTATGTGTCCCAAGACAATCTCCTATAATTTTTATATTTTTTTTTACCAAATAACCTTGGAATCAGAGCTGTCTCAGGTGAGGGATTAGCCCCTACACTATTAGAATACCCATGCCCCACTCATGGCAACTGAGCTGCAAAACTTGTCCATAGCCAAGTGTCCCAAAGTGATTACCTGGCCTAGTTACAAACTCTACTCCTCATTAGTCTCCTTGTATGATCACCCTTTAATCTCTAATCTAATTAATTTATTTTACGGCCCTGGTTTATCAGTCTCAGATCTTCTCAAATCTCATTTCAGATTGTGTAAAATGTAAATTTCTAGGCTTCCCTAAGCGGACAACTTATCTATCAGAAACATAGGGCCATTGTTCCCTATTTTTATACTTTAAGTTATATTCCCCAGTATTTTGAGTGATTTTCATTCATTATTGTGTTATCATATGGATTCATTTGAATTAGCCACAGCATCATTAATCTTCTGTTGTATTTACATAACTGTAGTTCACACCTTTGGACCTGTAATATTTAAATCAAGAACAATATCTTAAATTTTAGCTATAGAAAGCCACATTAATTTCAAATTACTAATAAACGTAGTGGCTGAGATGGACTGGTTTTTTTCTGTTAGAGAAGAGCAAGCTCTTACTTTCCTAGGAAAACAATGCAGCTGAGAATTATAAGTATTTTTGCTGACTCAGTCTGGATTCTCTAAAAATAGCCATTGCATGAGTTTACCAAGATCTATGACTCAAAATCTGAAACGTACCAAGAAATAATTTTAACATTGGCAACATTCAATTAATGTTAGAAAAACAGGTGTTGCAAAGCAGCAAAATCCTTCCAACAAAGAATCACAAGTATCAGAACAAATGTGTTCAACGAAAGACTTACAAGTGCGGAAAGGATAGCGACAATACGACATCATGAGAAAGGAAAAAGCCAAATAAAGAATCAGGATCTAGCCAGAAATCTTTGTAACATATCAGGTTCACAGATATTTTTTCTCTAAAAAAACTGCATTCTGCTCAGGATTAAGAAATCTGATCTGAAGAAAGAACCCTTATTTTGTCATCAGTGGCTGAAAGTCTCAGTAGCTGGTATTAATGCAGGGGGGTATTTTAACTGGTTTTTGAAATGAATCATAGATATATTTTTCCCAATATTTTCTCTCTCCTATTGAGTTTAGTCTAAACAGCAGGAAAGTAACACCACAGAATCCTTCTAAAACTGGATTTCACTGCTTGACTCTTGGGAAAGAGTGAAGGAGGGGAAAAAATAAGAGAAACCTGGTATGTGAAGAATGAAACTCTGTAAAAATGCATTTTGACACAACTATGAAAACAATGACAGCAAAAGGATGCTATTTGAGCACGCTAAAAACAATTTGCACAGAAAGTCTGGAAAAGTTGATGGGCTCACAAAGCACATTTGAAAGAGTAAGTTTTTTTCCTTCATTTTAATTTTCTCTTTCCACCAGCAGCAACCTCCAGATTGGTGGTGAAGTTAAGATATCCTGCTATAGATTTGGACAAATGAGTTTGAGTCAGTCTTTACTCACACAGAAGCCTACTCAGAATATCCAGCTGAAAGTGTCTGTTTGCATTAGGGGACCAGCTTCAACTTAATTGCACTTGTAGACATATAATTTTTTTATTAATACTAGGAAGTATGTTTTACTTAAGCTAACTAAATGAAGCAACTGTAATCTCTGTGACCCATTGATCTGATGATCTCTCAGAGGAAAATTTGATGAGAAATTTGTGTGTTAATCCTCACTGCATTCCTGTCCAACACCTGCAAGCTTCTGTTGGGAGGCTGGGCATGTACCCTGAAGAACTCCAGCAGCAGCAGCAGCACTGTTTGGTACCTTCATCAGTGACAAACACTGGGATCAAGTGCACCCTCAGGAGATTTGCAGATGACACTGAGTGGAGGGGTTTGGGTGACACTCAAACTGAAGGATGGATGACATCCAGAGGGACCTGGACAAGCTCAAGCAGTGGCCCATGGGAATCTCATGAGGTTCAACAAGGCCAAGTACAAGGGGCTGCACCTGGGGCAGGGCACCCCCAGTATCAATCCAGGATGGGGGATGAACGGATGGAGAGCAGCCCTGCAGAGAAGGATTTGGGGGTGCTGGTGGAGGAGAGGTTGGACATGACCTGGAAATGCACACTTGCAACCCAGAAAGACAATCCTGGGCTGCAGCAGAAGCCCTGTGGGCAGCAGGGGAGGGAGGGAATTCTGCCCCTCTGCTCCACCCTGGTGAGACCCCACATTAAGTCCCCAATATAAGATGTGGGCCTGTTGGAGCAAGTCCAGATGAGGCCACAAAACCAAAGGGTAATGGTTTTTAACTAACAAAAGAGGGTAGATTCAGATTACCTATAACAAAAAATATTTTATGCTAGGGTGGAATAACACTGAAACAGGTTGCCCAAAGAAGTTTTAGATGCCCCATCTATTTTTAAACAAGACCCCATGTTTAACATGGTTTTTAGATATTACTTCATTTACATTGTGGAGTGCTTCAAATTTGTCTCAATATTTTCAGCTTTAAGATGAGACAAAAATAGCACTCTCACTTTGCTTTTCAGATCAGTCACATCCTCCTGATTATTATGAACTTAATTGGTACACATGACTTTACAGTAATCTTGATTTTTTTTTCCTCTGGTTTTAAAATCTTGGGCAAATTTCAATTGTGCTCCGTTAGACCCAAGACTCAAGAATATTGGATTCTCCAGTAATTTACCCATGTTAAAAAATTCCACATATTCAGATTCCATCCTTTGAGTTGGTTCTTTTTGTGTGCCACCTAGAGATTTCAAACCACCTAAAAGTTGTGTGCACTCTATTTTGAGTACAATTCAGTTACACCTAGTTCCAAATAAACAGTGTTCACTGCTTGAATGAGTGAAGGTACTACATCATCTTTGCTATTGCACTTCTATGCCAAACTAAGACACTTTTCAGAGAGCCTTGTAATTCACCTCTGAGAATGTAATGTCTACTGGAGCTTTAAAACTCTCCATGGTAATTCACCAAACTAGACACAGCTTTAATGAAACACAGAACAGCAGGAGCCCCACATCTGCTCTTCCACTCAGTCATAGCGTTCACACACAAGTTTTCCAGAATCAGAAACCTGGGTTTAAGGTCTAAAGGAGACAGTTTAAAATCCGACTTGAAGAGTAGGGCTGCTGGCTTTCAACACGTGCTGGTCAGCAGGTATAGCAGAGCTGTCCCTTCCCGTGGGATCTGCTCTCTCTGAGATCTCCTGCTGCTCTTAGCCAAAGGAGAAATTGCAGCATGCCTAAGAAATGTAGGCCAGACAGGAAAAACATGGGAAAGGAGGGCATGACACACCTATGCAAGTCCCATGAGGCACTTTGGTTCCTCCTCATTAGGCAAGCACTAATTAGGTTCAGACAGATCCATAACTAAATGCTTCTCGATTTGCTTCAATTAATTGTTTTGTTTTGTATGATTTGACCCAAGATGCAATATATTGTTTACATCTCATCAAAAGGAAAACCAAGGAATTTTAGTTTTATTCTCACATGGCCACATTTTCCACTGGGGGAAGAGGAAGTTAAAAAAAAATTCTGGCAATAATTCTTTCAATTTTATAGTATAATGCATAGCAATTTAAGGTTAAAAACACATTCAAGATACCAGTGCTTCAAGATCAGTGATGCAGATAAAGCTTCATGTGTAAGACTGCTCCATCATCCACCCAAACTAGTTGACATTTTTCACACAATTCAATTTAGACACACAAATCCCAATTTTGCTGGAGAAAAGAGTAAGGATCCAACCCAGTTTTCAACTCAGATTTTTATCTAAGTTTTATATTTGATATTCTTTTAAATCCCAGATCTTAAAATCATATAACTACAACAGAATGCCATATCTTGCTTCTAATTTCAAAAAAGTTCAATCATGAGGAAAATTCTTGAGAATGTGAACCATTATGTTTAAAAGAAAATAATTTTTACATGTTGATCCTGATTTTATATCAGTTATCACCTTTATATGAAGCAGTTATCACTGATAATATTAGTGCACAGCAAAGAAAAACTTCTTTTTTTAAAGTTGTTCTATTAAGCATAGCATCTTTTATCTCACTCTTGATGAAGAGATTGAAAAGAACTCCAGTCAAAAAGAAACCTTATGAAGTACTGACAATAGAGAAAATCCTCTTTTTCTGATATATACATGTATGATATCTATATTTAAATAAAATTCTCCAGCCTCCTTAATGCTATGACAGTTATTGATTTGTTTTCTTCCTTTTTTTTGAGATATGTCTGAAATAAAGCAGGCATTTCCTGGCTTCACTTCCCATTACTTCCAATGCTAAAAAACCCTGTTAATCTGTTGAGCTATTTCATGAACAATCTTCATTGAAATAAATAATTTTTATTGCCACCTTAGAAGAGGTTCTTAAGGAAAAGTGCTTTTTTCTTATCTGAATTAGAATATACCTTCCATTTACCTGCCTTAATACAGTAAAAAGAAGTGACCTTCTGTTCTATGCAAAACACATCTGTGCAGAAATATAAAGATTATTCCATCAGACACCTGAACACACCTGAGAGCTCCATTCTCTCCACCTCTGGGCTACTAAATCTATACAGTGTGCCTACGTGTCTTGTACTATTAGTACAAACCACTATAACTGTATATTTTCCTGTTGAAATAAACACTCTGAGCTGTACTTAAAAGTTGGAGCTATATTCTGTGCTTATCAGATTGAAACTCAAAGTGCTTGCAAAGAACTTGACAGGTTGGGAACTTGTAAGATCTGCAGAATTTGAAAACACAGTGCTTTGACAGACAGAATTCATCTTAATACTCTTTGCAGATACTGTTTCTTATCAGAAAAACAAACATAAAAATACCTCTCAAACTAGAGCTCTTCAAATATGTGATCCCCAGCATGCACACTGACAAAATAAACAATGTGAGAGACATAGCAGTCCAACAGCTATAAGCCAAGTGATCATTTACTTCTCACAGAAAGTATTTTGCACATTTACCAGGCACACCACCCCTTGCCAAATTCACACAAGGTAGCATTTCTTCAGCAGTATGGTTTTTTCAGTACTAAGGTATTAAAAACTGTTTCATCCAAACAGAGCTCCCCTTCCTCTGGACATGGTAATAAACAGATCTCTGAAGGAAACCACCAACAATAACTTACACAAAATCTCTGCCCTGAGACAGGAGATGAGAAACTCATCTAAGATTCAAGAGGATCGACAAGGGGAACTTCTCCCACACAAGAAAAAAGATTAATGAGCGGAGATTGCACAGCTTGCAAAGCATCTACCCCTGCAAATTTTGCTTCCTTTGAAGGTTGTACTGACTCTTTGTGTGCTATCCATGCAAAAATCAGAAGTCAAAGTTTCTGGTATTGAAATGGCTTCACAAGTGCTATAAAAATCATGCACTGATCTTAATGCTGCTGATATTTAGGGAGAAGCAACTGGCCCTACTAAAGGATGATTGTCTTGTAAATTAAGACCAACAGAGCCAGGAATTTATTCTGAGAAGATTAGATCCAAATAGCTGACTGTTTAATGAGGCTTAGGCAAGCAATAAAGAAAGCATTAAAAGGAGTTGTAGCTTTCCTTTTTGACAAAGCACAAAATTATGACACCAGAAGTAGACATACTCCTTTTGAAAGTCAAAATACCCTAGATCTTAAAGGTATGAGATTAATTTATGCTTTCCAAAGTAAGCTGACCAAAGGGAATAGGTCTTTTTAGCTCTGTTCCCTTTCAGTAGAATTCTGACAAATGTGGTGATATTAATGAATCTGCTTTTTTTTCCAGAGCTTTGCTTCTCTTTAATAAACTAATGTTATTAAGACCAACAAAAAATTTCTCCTTTTATACACTTGGCTATAGCTTAGTTCTTAGACATTCATTTTTACAGAGTGCATTGTATTAACCTGCCATACTTGATGAGACCAGATTTCCACAAGCTTCAAAGGAAAAAAAATCAAGTAATGAGAATACTTTGGGGTGCAGTAAAGTAGCTGGCTAACATTATATCTCATATTAGCACTGAGCAGAAGAACTGCTGGCAGTATGGTTACTCATCTTCAAATTTCCCCATTAACATCTACCATATGCCTAGAGTATCTATTTAACACAAAATTGTAATTATTTTACCTAATTAACCGATACATTAAATCAAAGGCCGACTGTGCAAAGTAAGTTAAACCACACCAATTACGGCTCGTGATGCGTATTTTCAGTCTTACAATTGTCAGTGGAGTTTTTCTGACTATGATTAATGCAAACTGATTAACTTCCTTTTTATAGCTTTAATCTTCCTAAAATGTGTAAATATATTCTAGTATTAGCAGAAGGTCTTGAAATTACAGCTAAGAGAATTCATTTTTTTGTTTATTTACTGAGTGCAGTCACCATCAGCTCAACCCCACCAATGCTTTATAACCCCCTCCCAAACTGTCTATGTGATTACAAAAAAAAAAAGCATAAACAAACCCCAAAAAACTCAGTCTCTATTGGTCTTCTGTTTTTCAAGCTTACCTTTATGAACAATACCTAACCACAGAGTCTTTTCATGACCTGCAGTTTTAATGTTTGCCCAGCAGTATAAATAAAATGGTTATAATTCCAAAGAACTCCTTCTGGATTTACAGTCTCATTGCAAATGGTTAATGTCCCTTTGACCTCTCTAAATGCACATTGCATTCGGGCTACTCCTTAGTGAGCTGTTTTGATGCAAAATGCACACATATGTGAAGTGATTAATCACAAGGTGTATGGACAAAACATTTTCACTTTATCAGTTGCTTCCTTGCTCAGTTGCATATCCCCCTGAGTCAGTGGTTTTATTCCCCCAACACTATTTCTTCTTTGCTCTCCAAGTCTTAAACAAAGTGACTATGAGCACATTCCCAGTTCTGTTAGAGTTTCATTAATTTTCAGCATTATCATTGGTAGAGTTGGTTTCCTTTTGCTTGCCTATCATTTTGGTACTCATTTTCTCCATCATCCTATCAGCATGTCTGTTAGAGGGTAGGGGGAAGTTTAAGAATTCATACAGAAGACATTGTCATAAAAGAGATAAAAGCTTATTTCAGCTTCCCACAAACTCAGTGCCAAGTTCCAGCTTTCCTCATCTGTTGTTAAGTTAGTGAAATCTTGGCCATTACTAACTGAAGAGAATAGTGGTGATTTCCTGTGTATTCAACCTCCCTGTGTCTGTACCAATTGCTTTGGTAAAACACAGGTGAGGGCTTCATTTTGCTACTATGTCTCTATGTATGTTCTGTAAAAGTACAGTGTGTAAATGGCAAGAACTCTCCCTGGACCTCTTCTGAAGTAGAGCTAATCCACAAATCAAAAGCTACTCTGTCCTAAGCTGCATCAATGCTGTAATTACTGTACCACTTTTACAGCCAGTCCAAGATGAAACTGAAATGAGAGATGACTTGAAAAAAAGAAAATATTAGTCTATGGCGTTTGCTGGCTTATTTAAATTGAAATGTCACATGAAATAATTTAATTTTGACAGTGTTTAGCAGATTCAAAGCAACATTTCCAGACTCACATGCCAAACCATGTTTCTGTGGGAAAGCTTTTTCCTTTCCTCTTGCTATCTTGCTTGTTTAGCTCCTGGCAGCTCACCTGGTGGGCTGAAAGCCTGTGGATGACCTGGAAGACTAAACAGGAGCTCCTGACAGGGACAGCTCCTAGGCAGGCTGCCAGGTGAGCAGCTTCAAACCTAAACATCATTTTCTTTCCCAGAGAGTTTCAAAATGCTTGGGGATCTCAAAATACATTTGGAAATACAGTCTTCCACAAAACAGAATTACTTTTCTCCAGGCACCTCCGCCTAATATCTTTTTTTTTTTTAATTTTAATAAGGATTTGTTAAATATTTCAAAACTACTGAGTTGGCTCTTTCCCATTCAATGCTCTTCAAGTTCAAAGAGGTACCGTAACAAATTCACACTTGAAGCGTTGTCCTTGTAATAGAGAGCATATTTGTCTGAGATTACAAACTAGTAGTTATTTTACTTTGTTGTGGCATGTGCTTAATAAATATGAATAACATATTAACTAAATTGCAGGTTTCTCCAGAGGCATTGTGAGGCATACTAAATATATGCCAATTCAGAAGGTAGTCACTGCTTTTGCAGGTGTAGAGGAGACTACTACAGCAGTTACTAGGCTATATTTGCCTCTCAGAACATTGCAAATTAGAAGTAAATATGTTGAAATGAGCAGAGCTAACCAACAGAAACATGTATTTAAAAAAAAAAAGTAGCTGGTTGAAAGATTCAAAATTAAGTGTTTTAAAGAAAAGTGTGTGTCTAAATATTTGACATCTAAAGGCCTTGGATCGACTTCTCACTTAAAATACGTTTCACAAATAAATTTTTTGTATAATTCCTTTTCAGTTTCTGCCAGGTTAAGTTAAAGCACAATTACCCCAAGAGATATGCAGGTGTGATCAATAAGGAAATCACTGCTCAGCAGCACTGAACAACCTGAACAATTGTGTCAAGCCCAACAGGCAAATAACTCATCTCCCAGTGCTAAGTGTTCTGCAAAGCACCAAGCAAAAGCCCATTGTTCCTGTAGCACAGAAATTATTCCAAAGGTAGGAAATTTCCAACCATTCACCTGAAGAGAAGCCCAGGGAGAAACTCTGCATTGCACAGATACCATACAAGCCCTGGAATGCCTAACCCATTTTCCTCCTTTAAATCTAAGCTAAGCACATCACTCAACAAGGCAAATATCATGGGTTCCACGACTTTCCTTCAAAAGAATCTGCAACTCTCTATTCTTAGAATTTTAAGCCTTTTTAAATACATAAGTAGCTCTCACAGTGCTGGTATTAGGGCCAGAATTTCAAAGTAGTTTAGCTCTTATTTTAGCCCCTAAATAAATTGGCAGATTATCAAGTAGGCTCAGGTTGTTGTCATTAAGCATTTTCAGAGTGGGAAGGAGACAGAGCACAGATGTTTTGAACACAGTTTGACCCTTTAATTTTCTCTCTAAAGAATGTTGGAATTCTGATTCCAATTCTAGGTGCCATTTAACTAAATCATCAAACATTAGGGTCCTAAAAAGTCTCACCCTCAAGAAAAAGAATGTCAACAACCCCACACTTAATGGGACAGAGACCACACTAAGCTGACTTTATCTGGTTTTATTTCAGCAGCTACCCTAGGCCTGTACATTAATATCTTGCCTATAATGCACCTTTCTCACTTCCAGGCTTTGGCTTTGGCAGGAATCCCTCTATCTGGGCCATCCAGTACAGCCATCTACTGCACTGCCCACATCAGGCCAAGTTCTGCTGCCTCAGAAAGCAGTTTAATGCTTTCCCAGGTTTTCCACACAGTGCAAGGGATCTGGTATCAGGACATCCCTCCACCCATAAGCATAGAAAAAAACAGCAGAAAATGTTTAAAATGCTAATAGGAATTCTGAGCAACAGCAACTGCAAACAATTTATGGTATGGCACGTGATTCAGCATTAAAGTTATTCTTAATTTTAAAAAAGTAAGGTATAGCAACGTGACAAGAAAACATTGAACAATGAAAACCTTTGGCTTTGCACAATAAGCTGTTAAAACAGGAGAGAGGCCAAGATGAGGGGAATAGGGAATAATGTGAAGCAGGTTGCTGAAGAATGGGACATTAGAATAAGAAACTAAAATGCCATAAGCTCCCTATAAATACACTCCGGTGCTTTATAATTATAGACTGGCCACGTGGCCTTTTATTGCCAAATTCAATTCTTTGAGTTTGGGATTTCTCCCCAAGCTTGGCGTTTTTCCAGCTGTTGACATGCTCTGCAGTGAGAGGTGGCATAGAAAGGGCATTTCTTTGTCCCCAATTCAATTCATAAGATATGTGCCAGAGGACTTTTTTCAGGTCATGATATATCTCCCTGATTCAATGGCAACTGACAGCTTCCACAAGGAGAATTGTAGGAATGGTTTTCTGGCTTTCTAGAGTAAACCATCCCTGAACAGTGCTTTTCATCAGCTATTTTATTAACAGATGGCTACCATTTATATAATGGGACTCAGGGCCACAGAGGGGAGGAATAAGTTGACAAGCATTACTGATGAAAAACCAAACTTGTTTCCCTTTCAACAATTTTAATCAAATTGTTCTAAATCTTTTCTCTCTAGATATGGCTATAACTGATAATGAAATACACTTTGATCATACTTAAGTTAAAATATGCATTGTCAAGTAGCCTGGAGATTACACTTGCTCACATTCAAAAATCATATTAAACTAATGATTGCTCATTACCGAAATAATCATGTAAAGGTATAAACAAACAGAACTATGCAGGCATAACAATACAGTAGTATTTTAATATTTTATTAAATGCAAATTGCATGGATACAAACATAGCAACCCTTATTTCATTACCATTGTTCTGTAATTTTGGTACTAAATATATTCCAAGTAGTGTTGCTCCAATGAAGCTCATTTACAAAACGTTGGCCATTTCACCAGATTGCTGCTGCTTTTAGTTTCTCACCCACTCTTTATTGGAACAATTAAAAATGGGTCTTAATTAAAACTTTCAAATTTGATGCCATGAGTTTGCTTAGTTCTAACTGGTTTTAATTTTAAAAAAATCTCATTTGATACTTAACTTTTATCAGATAAATACATCAATGTACAAGATGTATCTCAAGGATGTCTTGGGTTCTCAGATTTTGGCTGGATTAGAAGAAAAAAATATTGCAAGAGCCCTATTCTAGAAAGCCTGGAGATCAATTGTACAGTTTTAGAGACCTAAAGCAACAGCACCAGGGATCTTCCACACCCATGCAGAGAGATGCTGGGAAATGTGCAGGATATCAAGAAGCACTGAGAAAACTCATTTGCCCAAATCCTCAATTTCTCCTTGCAGCATAAGATCCTCTGCCCAGAAAAGTCTTCAAGATTTTCTGAAATGATTAGTGACAAATAATTTGTGGGAAGCCAAATTTCTCCAGCTTACTTGTTCAGTTATAATTAGAAATTGTCAAGAGTAGCCTCTGGACAGTTCACTTGTCCCTCAGCTAAAGGTTCTGTAAGAAGCTGCAGAGCTGTAGCATCTTCCCCAAGCCATGATGGTGACGTCACCACATACTGACTCCATTAGAATTTAATTAGACTGACATCCCTTAATACATCAGCCTGTGAAAATGGAACTCCAAAACAACCCCTTTAAGATCATAACCGCACAGCTCGATTTTCAAAGGTCACAGATTTTTTAAAAATCAATATACCTTGCCAAGCAGCATAAGTTTAGTATCTCGAGAGAAGAACCCAGAATAGAAACCTTTAGAAATCAGACATGAGTCAAGTATTAGCCCATGAGTCAGCAAATCAGATACTGAAAGTGATGCATTTTCTAAAGCAGAGCTCTGGAGAAGGTAGTGTGTGATCCTGCACAGGCTTTGAACACACACAGCTTCCACTGCCTTAAAGAAGAATCTTTGCTAAAGAAGATTTAAAGTAATATACTCTAATAAACACAGTACTAAAGAACTGAGTCCCTCAGCAGTCCAGAAAGGAATATTGTAACCCCTGAAGATTTTAAATCTCATTTAAATGGTCAAAGTGAGGTAGGAGGCCCTGAAGCCCTAATCAGACGTATTAAAACTGAAAGAAAATAGCAGACATGGGAAATGATTGTAATTAAAATTTTAACACATACAAACACAACAACTCCAACATTACTAAATGGAAATCAAACAGCAGTATTTGGTGTTAAGGGACTGAATAATAAGCCACCCTTTAATCACCCCCATCTGTTCTTGTAAGTGCGTACTTTTCAAAGTGTTATATTAATTCCAGGCATTAGAGAGTTAAGTATCCCACAGAGGATGCAAGACTTGCTGGCCTTCCACCAGAAGTAAAAGACTCTACTTTAATAAACAAATAAATTTATTAAAACAATCAGGGTTTGGTGTTTTTTTTATTTGCTTTCATTATTCATCAGAAGGCAACAGACTGGGGGAGAATGCATGAAAAAATCTTTCCTTAAAAATGATATTTTAGGTTTCTGTTTTCAAAAACTTTTGTAAAATCTATTTTTTTTACAAGTTTGACTTAATTTCATCAGCTCTCAGAAATAAAAATCATTACTATTAACAAAGTAAAGAAGTCAAAGTAGGACTTGAAAGAGCTTATCTTCTGCATTTACTTCTAAGGGCACAACAGCTGCTACTTATGACTTATTTCCTAGATCAAAATGTTTTCTGTTCCTCTGTAATAGGCTGCCAACATTAGGGTCAAGTTGTTTCTCATTTTCTCTTCTTACTATCATATTTTGGTCACAATCTTTAAAGCTCTCCCACATAACAGCTTTAAAATGTCCTTTCTTGGCATCCCTTTGGAAGTACAGCTACAGGAGCAGCAGGTACCAGGCAATGGAGTTGTACTTTGCAGTTGGATTATTGAAAGCTCAAGGTACAACAGGGTGCACTTTTCTCCATTTATTTATTTATCCTCTCCCATTGCTACATATACAGCTGCCACTTGGCTCGTGATGACAGACTCTCGCACGCGGACACAAAGGAACACACAGAGGCCAGTATCAGGTCAAAGAGAAAATGAGCAAAAGCTCCGGGCCAAAGGGCCCGCTTCTTTATTTTATACACTTTTGGAAAACCCCATGGATTGGAGAGTGAAATTACCACCCCTCAACCACATAGGTCAAAGGAGAAATCCATCAAACTTCTCCGCCTTAGGGGAAAGAATGAAAACATCCAGGCACAGTTAGCATAACATGGCTTATGTTTACAGAAAGTGCGTGAGAACTCTATTTACAGAATTAAAAACATTGAAGAACTGTGAAAATCACGGCAACAACAGACTATTCCATTTTATCACTCCTAATGCTCCATTTTCCCACAGAGACACAAGACGCTCTTGAGTTCATGTGAGCAAGTATTTTTTCTTAATTAAATTGCAAAATTTATGTGTGGTATAATGTGGTTTAATGTGGTGTGTAAACCACAATATGTGTGTTTGAGGAGCTGTGGGGCCCGAGGATGATGGGCAGGCTCGAGAAGTCCTCCCCAGGTTAGGGCAAGTTCCCACTAGGCGTTGCATGGGTATGTAGATTCCTTGTCTTTAGTTGGCTCGTTGATTCTCCACCCTCTTTTATGTACGTTTCTTTGAATATGTGTATTTTCCCCTTAATAGGTATGATTTCTAGAACCATCTATGCTACTCGGTACCCTATTGGTTCCCTGTTCCCTTGCCCCTCCTTGTACCGTCCCCACTGGTCCATACCCTGTCCTTCCATGCCTTCTCCGCCCTCTGGCCCTCACTTTATTGGTTTTAGTTGTTCACTCTGCCCCTTGCACCTCCCCGTATATAAGCCCTGGACCCTCCATTTTGTGTGTGTTTTGTTCCTGGAATCCTTCGAGTAATAAAGCCTTGGAACCCCACACCGGATACCCCTCTCACTCCTTTACCTCTGGGAGGCGTGCGCAGAATATCAGCGACTCGGGCTGGCTTCCTCCGCTGAGGAGCCGGTGTCGCTGCAGCTGCCCTGCACTCTAGGCTGTTTGCAGGAAGGACACTGTTGCCCTCCGGTCTGTGGGCAGCCCGACAGCGTCAGTATAAGAGCTGAGAAAAAGAACTTAAAATGTAGAGAATTTGCTACACAAACATACTTGTCATAGAAATTTCTTTGGTCCTTTCCGAGTTCCAGCCTCGTATTCTCCTGATAGAGCCATCTCTTTGCCATGTCAACACATCTGTCAGCTTTCCACAGATCTGATGGATCTTCATCCTATTCTGTACTGCTTTAGGAAACCTTGCTGGGAAGAAAATGTTTGCTTTGGAGTCAGGTTTCGTTTTGCAACCTCCTAGTGCTTTCCTCTTTACATTTGATTCAAAGAGCAGTCAACAAAAACCAGCAGCATTGCTCGACTTTAATGACTATTTACTACTGAACAGTGGAAATAAACTCTCTTGCTGTTATTACAACCTCAGATCCCACACAGGCTGCTTTACATGATCTGCCAACACCAATAAGGTTATGTGATAATTCTCCAGTCTTACAACTTTGTGCATTTCTTTTATTAAGCCGTGACTTTTCTGATAATATCTGTCAGCCAAACTCCTTGATTTCCACGGGACTGCACTTGACAGACTGCCACATACCTGCTACTTTAGACCAAGTTAGAAAAATGTCTTTTCAGTGCTGGCATCCAATCTCCTTTTCTGACTGAGAACAGAACGAGCACTTTTAGCTCTAGTTGATATCCCCGGCCAAGTGTCATCAATCCACTGAAACAGAAGTTCCTTTCAAGTCTTCTGGATGTTTAAGGAACAGAAAGAAACTTTCCTATTATCTTCCTCTTTCTCCTCAATCACAATCTCAACTTTGAGGCAATAAACAGCACTGAAAAATATCTTTGCACCAAGAAGGGACTAGTTTAGTTGCCTTTTTCTTTTAAATCACAACCACAGTTGTTAGCAACTCCGTGGTTAATTAGCAGAAAGTTTTTCATGTTACAAAAAGGCATCTGAATACTGCTAAAACCTTATATACGGTATTTTCCTTTTTTGACAAAACCCACAGTGGGGGAAAAACCGCACCTTTTAAGCGTAGTTTGCAATCTATCTAGATTCAAAAATCCACTTTTTTTCTCCCCTAAGAAATTACAACATTGTTCCAGGAACATCATTATGTTTTTCTGGAAGCACTGCTTGCAGAAATAGCTAGGATCCTGACACTTTGATTTGAATTTGGTAGATCTCAACAGTTTGGGTACATAGTATGACTCATTTATTATTTCCACTATGCTTTACATAAACTCTGTATAATCTTCAAAATAAACCACAGATGATGATCTGTACTACAACAACACAGCCCAGGGTTTCTGACAGAAAAAATGCTAACTCTCATGAAGTTTGCAAGTTTTGCCAAATTTCCATGGGTATTTGAGTCTTCTGTGGACCCAAAGAAAATACTGTGAGTGAATATCCACCCATAATTCAATTCAGATCCATATTATTCCCCTCAGATGCAGAATTCCAAAAATTGAATTGTGATCAAAAGACTCAGAAATAGGTACTGGGACAGAACAGGAGATTCAAATTCAAATACAGGCTGGGTGGAGAATGGATTTAGAACAGCCCTGAGATGAAACACTTGGAGATTCCAGCAGCTGAGAGGCTGGACAGGAGTCAATAATGAGTTCTCAGCCCAGAAAGCCCAACCGTGTCCTGGGCTGCATCAAAAGCAGAAGGTCCAGGGAGGGGATTCTGCCCCTCTACTCTGTTCTCATAAGACCCCACCTGCAGTCCTGCATCCAGCTCTGGGGTCCTCAGCTCAGGAAGGACATGGACCTGCTGGAACAACTCCAGAGGAAGCCACCAAGATGCTCAAAGGGCTGGAGCACCTCTGCTGTGGAGACAGGCTGAGAGATGTGGTTGTTCAGCCTGGAGAAGAAAATACTCTGGGGAGATCTCAGAGCACCTTCCAGTACCTGAAGAGGCTCTAGGAGAGCTGCTGAGGGACGTTTTACAAGGGCATGGAGAAATAGCCAAAAAGGAATGACTTTAAATTGAAACAAGGTAGATTTAGGTTAGATATGAGGAAGAAATTCTTTACTGTTAGGGTCGTGAGGCCCTGGCACAGGTTGCCCAGAGAAGCTGTGGCTGCCCCATCCCTGGCAGTGTCCAAGGCCAGGTTGGATGGGGCTGTGAGCACCCTGGGATAGTGGAAGGTGTCCCTGTCCAGGACATGGGGGCGGGTACTAGGTGATCTTTAGGGTCCCTTCCAACCCAAACTATTCTATGATTCTATTCCAGAAGCAGTTTAATGGCATATTTATTTAATGAGACACACAACACTGTGGCCTCAACCCATCCACTGGGATCAACACCGCTCCCAGTCCCCAGCAGGGCTCTGCCATGTCATCCTTCAGAGCATCTCCCTGTCCTTGTGATCCACCTGTTTCCTCCAGCCTATTTTCATTATTGCATAAATCCTGTGCTCTGAAATGCCATCTTTATGCAAATTTCAAGCACACATTTCATGTTTGTTTTGCTTCTTTAAGAAAACTGTAGTAGATAGTGAAAGAGCTTGGGAGACACCAATAGTGTCTCAAGATAATCAGACTCTGGAAAAGGCTATGGATACTTGGAAAAAGTAAATTAGGAAACCATAGATGACACCATACAGCTGGAAATGAAGGCCCCTTGTATTATGAGAAACACATTGATGAGTAAAAGTTCTGAATTCAGTACTGATACTAACTCTAGCTTTTAATATAAACGTATAACCATGAAGTAACAGGGAGCAGTTTACAGACAGTCATGACACACTCCAAGTGAAATTGCCTTGGACTCTCTGAAGTCCCATACAGGAACTCCAAAGCCAAATCTCTGAAATTCTGAGAAAGCCAAGAGTTAAACAGTAAAATTATTGAAAATATTCTTGAATAATAGTACATTTTCTCCACTAATATATGTATTACTCAACCATTTCATTGTGATTCCCATGTCATGATCCTCCTTTTAAGAACACTTGGTCATTAAAAACTGGTTTGTCTGGCCATCAGTATTAACTCACTACCTGTGACCAAGGAAACCAGTAAAACACCTCCTAATTTTGTTTTTGGAAGGCGGAAATAGAGAACTTATCATTTTTATACAAGGAAAGCATTCAAGTATAGAAGAAGTAACTTTTCTAGTACTAGTCTGTTGTCAAGCTACAGAAACCTTGAACTACTGACAAATTTCAACCTAATTAAGAAACTACTCGCACTCTTTGAAGCTGCAGACAATTGTTTCAAATGAAATGGGAATGAGCTACATAATAGTCACCACTTCTACACCCAACATCTGCTTCAAAGCCTTCATTTCTTCTTATTTATACAAGAAGAGAATAAAATACTCACTGTCTCAACAAATAACATCTGCTGCAAGTTTCTTAGTACACAAAGCAATTGTGGAAACTTTCAGCAATTCATTCAGATGGGATAGTTGAACAGGCAGTAAGAATGGGCTGCTCTACTCCAAAATAAACACTTCAGTAGAACAATATTCTGTAAAGCAGAGATTACAGACTTCTTATGCTACTTGTGGGAGCTAAGGCTGTCATACTGCTTCTAATCAATATCACCTTTGTTTTCTTAACATATGATATAGAAAGTCCATTATGAAACTAGAGCACAAATATCGTGTTTTACGCTGCCATTGCCATCATCTTTTGGTGTTTTATTTACTATTCAATACCATGATGGAACTCTGTACTTCAGACAGTAATCCCAAACAACCTCCACTAGAGAGAGGTATATAATTCATAACAACAATACGTGAAAAAAAAATTTAGCTGGAGATTTGTTAAATATGACGAGGTGAGTTGATTCATGGCAGCTTGGACATGAAAAATCTATGCACAGCTTAATATGACTCTTGTCTTTCTAATTGTTGAGATGAAGATCATTTTTCCTTTCTCTGAAATGTGCTCCGGACATGAAGTATAAATATGTTTTGAGATAACTCAAAACATATCAGTTTTATGGCTTATACATCCCCTTTTCCAAGAATCCTGATTGGCATCCCACGTATATCACTGATGTTATTTCCCCTCTCTTGATTTTTATCTGTCTGATGTGATGTAACTGGAAGAGATTGCATTAGCTGTGCTGGCATCTCTCTGCAGGAACCAAACATTTCCATAGCAACTTAATATTGCTACACTGCCTTGGTAACCAATTTAGGATAATTATTTATGATGTTTACCTGCACTAATGTTCTAGGGCTGAATATTTTAGGAGACTATAATTCTTAAATATATTTGCTAGTTTCATGAATAAATCAATTTATGAATAGGCACATCTTTATAGTTTTGTGTGATATCTAATAAAACCCCTTCCCAGATAGACATTTCAGTGTCTTCAGTCTGTAAGTGTCCTCAAACTGACTAAAACCATCAAGAAACCAAAACCAAGCTGTCAAGCAGAACAGATTTGTAAGGAGAAGAGGGGGAAAAAAGATAATCCATTTTTCTTAATAACCAAGATTTAAAGGAATTTTAAAATAATTTTATTTTCACACAATGCTTCAGTTTGAGATTATTTTCCTTGCTCAAAAGCCTGACTCAAAAATCTTGAGACTATGATTTAGTTCATCTTAACTGCATATAAGCCATGTATAACTTTTAATCAGAGGTAGTAAATAAATCAACACAGTGGATTCAATTGTTTTGAACCTCAAACCTGTTTTTCTAGTGGCTGCATTCAAGACAGTTTCAGCCTGTGTGCTACCACTTATTACCATACCGCAGATTAAATAGTAAATAGAAATTACAGGCTCTTCCTCTTCATATTCCATGATAGCAGCTGTTTGGATTCTTTGTTTTAAAAAACTTTTCCTCTTAATAAATTACAGTAAGCAGAAAATTAGACCTTATTTAACTTCAAGTATTCTGCTTCTTTAGGTTTGAATTGTGAGTGCACTAAGTAAAAAACACAATAACAAAAAGGAAACAATGCACAAACCAAATGTATGAGACACATAAGGCAATTTAATACGTTATGTGACTGCAAGAGCAGGAACTGCACTAATAAGCACTTACAAGGCTATTAAGAATAGCTTTAAAAAAACCCTTTTTATGATAGAAATGTAGAATAGTTAGGGTTGGAAGGGAACTTAGTTGTCTAGATCCAATCACCCTGCTACAGCCAGGGATGCCACTCACTAGTTCAAGCTGCTCAGGGCTCATCCAAGCTGGTCTTGAACACGTCCAGAAATGAGGCAACTACCTTCTTGATAAGGCAGAAAGTGTCCTATTGAGTCAGTTTTAAGGTTACAAAAAATTAGTGTGAAATTTTACTGCTATAAACCAGTGGTTGTACAGGTCTCATTTTTCTTATAGCTCAGTGTTATCTGTCTGCATTGAAGTACTTGAGAGACAGTGAGCACATATGTTCATAACTGCAGACATTCAGTGTCTTGAAAAGTGCCAGGAAAGCACCGCTGTGCCAAGATAGCAATCACTTAATGACATCGATTTCTTGTAAAACATTCCACACTAGGGAAACAGCAGTTATTTTTTTTTTTTTCACTGTCTGTTGAAAGCGGGGAACAGAGGTCTCAGAGTAGTGAAAGCAAAGGAATTTGATACCTCAAGTTCTAGTGTAAAGATACATTGTAGACATTGTAATCGAGTGGTCCTTGTTGTGTGAACAAAGCCTGAGCCACCAGCTCGATACAAGGAGATCCAGCAATAAGCGACGTGGCAGCTTTTCAACTTCTGAAAGAGCAGATTCAAAGTCGGATGGCAAGCTCTCTGAAAGTTAGCTGCCTGGCAGAGATCTCTGAAATAAGAGAGGAATGCTGGAAAGAGGAGTCTTTAAGCTGGTCCCTGGAAGTGCCTGCAGTGGCAGGAGGCTGGCAGAAGGATAGACAGGAACGTGTGAGGAACAGACAGACATGGAGCGAGAGATAAAGAAGCAGGAACATGACAGGGCAAAGTCTCAAAGGCAGGAATCAAGAATATGATTTAAGGATGAATGAAGAATTTCTGATAAATGGTTTAATCCAAAACTCATTGAGGACAATGCAAAGACTTTGAAAATGGTTTGATATGAGGCTTGTAATCTTAAATGACTGCATTTAGAATCACTGCTTGACCAGCACATCAAAATCCAGCGAGCACTCCTTAAAAAGTGACTTCTTAAAACCTCTTCTAAGACGAAGATGCCACTGCTGCTTTGAAGATACAGTCATTAAAGGATGAAGCATGTGAACAGTCAGTATGGCTTCTCTGAAGTTTAACTATAATCTCCTTATTATTTCTTACGGAGTTTTTGAAATCTTCTCTGTTGAAAACAGAAAGCAAAACTAAGGCAAACAGCTTAATCTAGAAATTACCTGTAGACTAACTTTAGTCTCAGCTCTTTTTTATGTGTGTGTATGGGCATGATCATGCCCAATTCTAGCAGCTTTTAAGTTTTTTATTGTTGCGTTTATCTGAACAAACACTGAAATGCAGTGTAATTTTCCTACCTTACATTAGCTGTTTGTTACCGCTCCTTGTCGTGCAGTGAAAAAGGCACATTTGCTTTTGAAATTTCATTGTTCAGTTGAGAACAATTAGAAGATGTTCCTGAAAGGGAAAAATTCCTCTATCACAGGCTAAATTTTATTTTAAAAAATATATTTTTTGAAGCAAAGTGATGTTTTTTGATTAAGAAAAAAGTCAATGACATTAACATAAAAAAGTTCAGTATGAGTCAATTCTGAAGCAGCCTCAAATATGTACATAAGTCCATTCAAATACACTCATGCACAATGACTTGACATAGATATTAGACACTGAATGGGGCATTCTTGTCCCAGTGTGGAAAATTCATCCTTGTTTCTATGGAAGGGCTCTTAGCAGAAGCCAGAATGAAAAGTGATGTGTTTGTATTAACGACTGACATTCAATTTTAGCAATCTATGTTCTCCCTATAAAAGCCTAAAAAGATACAGGCTGTGTGTTCTAAAGTACACCCAATGCCTTGCAGTGGTTTTGGAGGTTTTCACGTTGATTTTGAATAATTGTGTAAAACAAGACTGCAATGTTTGAGGAGTGACAACTAAGAAATACAGTTTAAGAGTATGTGGCACCAGTAGAGAAAGGGTGTTTGTAGAAGAGTTATTCACCTTGGATAAATGGAAGACAAGAAAATACAGCACAGCTCTCAGAGAAGTTTTGCCTTGCTATAGACTGGACAGTCCAGATCAAGATCATTTCCAAGGGGACACATTTTAAACTGCCTAATTGTGCTTTACTCTACAAATGAGTACAATCCAATCACTGAGCAGTTCCAGGAATGGTGCCAGCCTTTTATGAAGAAGTGTATCAGTCAATCATTCAGTCTCACAGAATGGGCACTCATTTTATATATTTAATGACCTTATAGGAGCCAAATTTTTCATGTATTTACCAGTCCAAATAGAAGTCAATGCCTGAGAATAAGAGAAATAAAAGGCCCCAAATAGATTTCAGTGAAAAAATTATTAAACAGGGCAGGAAATCCAAGGCATGACCCAGCTAAAACTAAGTTATAACATTTCACACATTTCTTTGTACAATTAACTGTGGTAGGGTTTGGGGTTTTTTGGGTGTTTTTATTAGTTTGCTTTATAGTTTTCTTTGTTTTTGTCCTTTCTGTGGGCTTCTTTTTGTTTGTTTGGGTTTTTTTTTTTTTAAATGCAGGAATTATGGAATAATATTTGTTCTTTCTTTATATATAGAACAGGCTACAAAGATCTACATTCTTTCTCCTGATGCTTCAAAGATTTCTCTGCTTTGATATCACTTCCAAAATTATGTTTTGCCAGTCAAAGAAGAATTGCCTGTGAAAGTACTAAACACTCCTAAAACATGTTAAACGCTTTGGTAAACAGCTTGATGGAACCACAGCCCTGATCATGTGGATCAAAGCTTGTGAGCCCTAGAGGCAGCAAAGCTCCACCTGCGTTTGTGATACATCAACACAAACTGAATTACCAGCACGGAATGAGAAGAAGCAGAATTGAAAGTACTCAAGCTCAAGTTTTGGAAGAGATGTAGGAAAATACCTACAAGCCTTACTGAGAGCCTCATGTGGGAAAATGTTTAGCACAACAGAATAACAAGTCCAAAACAAGTCACACACACCAGTACAGATTCAGCTGGAATCATCAGGTGTCAAATCAGTACTTCATTCCTCTTAATTTAAAACACTTGAGATTCTCCCCGACAGCCAAAAGCTACAATGGTCACCTATAGCAAAGGCTGACTTCCAATTTTCTGCCAGAAATCATTACTGAAGTGAAGAAAGGGGGACACCTAGGGTTGTGTTTAATGAAGGACAGCAACCAGAAAAGGTTATTCTGTTGAATATTGAAAATTCCCCATAAAACTCATGAAAAAATTGCCTCTAGCCAATTCATGTGTACTGTCTGGATGTTAATTACTACTTCTTTCATCTAATCATGGAAGAAAAATGACTAATCCTTATGGTGATAGGTGGACAAGAGCAGCCAAAGTAAACAGAGAACACAAAAGCTTTTTATGCAAAAATGACAATCATCCTCCTACAAATGAAACAAAAATATTCCAACTCAGAACAAGCTTTAAAACCTTGTACTCCTATATGTCAAATTGCTGCATCTCTTGCTTCAGTAAACCAGTTGTGCAAAGGACCAAAGCACTGCTAAGGTAACAAAATCAAAGAGTGGAAATTCCAGAAGGGGAAGCAATATATGGGTACCACCAGCCCTGTTCCAAGACAAACACTAAAGTCTACGCTGATGTGCAGTGATGATGTGCTCTGAGTACAGTGTCCCACTGTATAAACAGATGCTTTTCCGGATGACAGATACAATGGTTTCATCTGGACAACTGATTTCAGGCACATGGAAGCAGAAAACAGAATAATGATGTTTGTCCAATTCTTTATGGCAGGGGTAAAAAATACACTGATGCTTTTTGCACTCACATTTGACTAGTCAAAACTATGCATTACTCCATGGACCAAAGAAACCCTGAAACAAGCAAAACAAACCCCTAAAACAAAAACCCTGTGTACATAAATAGCCTGAAACTCTGCCTGCTGTGGCACTTCTTCTGTACAAGCTACAACAGCAAACTTAAAGTGTAGGTCCATAGGCAGAAACTGAGAAGAAATAATAGCCAGCTTTTGAAGATCATCTCACATTTCTCAGCTTTACAAGGAAGAAAAGACTCAATATTTATCATCTGCCAAACCATTAATGAGAATGTGAGAATTACCACATTTCCACAGTTTTCTTAAATTATCATCTTATTAGCCAGAAAACATCATTATTTACACTAGAGAAGCAGAGGTTTCCCAAAATCCTTATTTGGGTCTGTGCTAAAGTGCTCCATCATCAACAGAATTCACATCCTGAAGTAAAATAGCAGGGAAACAGACCCACACTGCTGAAGCTCCAAATCTCCTAAAAACCCCATCTATGTTAAACTTTACTTGTGGCAACCGTCCTGTTGAAAGAGAATAAGTCTACACTTGTGCATAAAACTAACCACTTCCCTAAACGTTTTCAGGGCTGAGAAAGTCACATTCTTCTGTGTTCATAGTTTCATTGTTTGCATTAAGACCCAAGGAAAAGGAGCATGGAACGCAACTCAGAAGTGGAATAACAGACCCAAATTTAGAGCAAACACAAATAAAAGTTCTGATTCCATCATTTAAATCTTTGATCATCTTATTAGGACCAGGTAATATTGGCATTATTCACTGTAAGCCATCCAAGGAGACAAAGATTCCCTTGAGTCTCGATCAAAGCAAAGTCTAATGCAATTAATATTATTTATTATACTGCAGAAGTGCTTCATTTTCCTTTACCATATTTATTTATAATTTGCAAGAAAATAAACTTTTGCAAATGCTGATTCCTTCCTTAAATGTATGTTCTGTTTCTGTAACCCTTTAAAAAATGACCCTATTGCTTTCAAGGTTATGGCTGCTAAAACCAGAAGGGCCTGAAAATCTCCTCCTTTCAGCTAAAATCTAGTTGTAAAATAAGTTATTATCTGGAAAAGGAAACTTGAGATTTCTGAGTAGTTTTTCTTTTAATTTCTCATCGTCCTGCAATAATCTCTAAACTATTGATCGAAGGGTTCACCTGTGTTAAGGAAGCTTTCCTGCCTGGCCATCCAGGGGCCACTCCTGGGGTCACACTCGCGCCACCCAGGCTGTCACTGCCAGGACCGAAGTCCCTTCTCAGCAGTGGCTCCAGTGACCCGATGGGTCCCTGTGGGTCCCCTCCACACCCCACACTCACAACCAGACCAGGCTTCCTTACCAGATCCACCCCAGGCTTCCCACAGCAGAGTCTCAGACCTTTGCATCCTTCAAGTAAATTTGCTTAGGAGAGCCACGTTTAGGTCCCAGCCCAGGCTAACCTTGCATTCGCCAGGCAGGTTTCACCTCAGGAGCCACTGGCTGCTTTGGGAATAGCTCCTCTCCAACTCTTTTGCTGGGCAATTTGGCTTCATATGAATAAATATTAATTGCAGCAGAGACAACCAGAGTTTTTCCATAGCCTGCATGAACCCTGCAACCACTGAACTGTAAAATCGGTGCTTCTCTGCTGCTCTCTAGCATGATAGACATTTAACCATTCAAACAGTGAATGAAAGAAATCAAGACACAGAAGAGGAACCATCTCAGTATCCCAGTAATTAGGTCTTTGACTGAGAACAATCAGCACCTTACAGTGATGGAGGTCTACAGTTTTCTCTCTTAGAGCAGCAGAACAAATGATTCAAAGCAACACCCAAACTCTGGTCACACCAAATACCACCGAGTACTCCGTACTAAAGAAGGTGCCAGTCCTCAGCTCCCTTCTAACCTGTATTCAAATGCACCTTTAGCTCTCACAACAAATGAACTACAAAGGAGCCAGGACAATAATCTCCTCGATAAACTGGCTCCTAGATAGTCTAGTTTAATTTCCCTGCTCTGAAATTCATAAAAGCAATTGGAAAACAGCTTTCAGAAACAACTCTTGCCTTTCACACCCTTGCAATGATGCGGAACATATTTATATTTGTGGAATTTCTTTTTCCTTCAATCTGATAAATATTTCATAATAGAATTTAGAAAGGACCAAGCTTTAAGCTCAGAATTACATGGCATTTAGAAGCAAAAGAATGCATCTAAAGAATCAAAGAATGTATGGGATGACACACTCATTTATGCTTGCTTTCTTATAGCAGAGGATTCTTCATTTAGATATGCTGCATGAAAAATAGATCTTCTGCTCCTAGTAAAATTAAATGTTACTGATGCATGCATTTTTCCTGAAGTCTATTTTTGACAGACATCTATTACATTGAATCATTCCGGTTTTTATCAAGCTTTGCACAACTAAATGTTGACAATAGAAGGAACATTTTTGATAAATATTTTTAGCCAAGACTAGACTGTGGGGGCAGAAATCGCTCAGTCATTAAATGAATCCAGTTAACCTCGTACAGTTGCTCTAGTTCTTTGAAAATTATTAATATAAGAGATGAGGAAGGCTGTGTATGTGAATAGGTCTATGTAGCAAACCTGGTTTATTATTTCATGACAACTATCACATTACAATATGTACTGGCTGCACAGAATTAATGAAATATTAAAATAAAATCCACACTTAACCTTGGAAAAAACCATGAAGTTCACTGACTTGTCCCTGCAGGCAACCACCAAGCTGGGGTAGGCTGCTTTTCCTGCTTTCAACAGCTGGTCAAGCCTGATCTAAATTGAAGAGGAATTTGAAACACAGAGGAATTATTTATTTACAGTAAGGAATGTGAATGCTGTACCGATGCTTTCACCTAAATAGCAGCATCAACCCAGAAGTGCCAGCTACAGATTTAAATAAGTGCATTTAATGGAAAAAATGTTAGTTCTCTGAATCACAAGTATGTTGAGTTAACTAGCACCTGTCTCCACATATACATTACCACTAACTGTCCACACAAGAACCAAAAACTGGAACTATATTTACAGTTAAACACATTAATGCAATAAAAGAAGGTATGAGTCAAATAGAAGTGAAATAAATTCACTGCAGCTGCCAGAAGTCCAGGTAACTTTGGCTGCTTGTACAAGCAAACTGAACAAGAGAGCAATGGGTCTTGTATTTTTCCCTTCGCTTTCCAGCCTGAATTTGACAAGCTTTCAGATCATATGGAGGTTTAAATTTCAGCAGAAATCTTGAATGGTACAAAATGCAAAATTCTGAAGTCACTAAAATGCTTTGAAAGAATTTCTTCCCAGTTCTGATATTAAAATATGTATTCACTATATAAATATCACGTATGCAAAGACAGCAGACTGTTTAATGGAAAGGGCAACAGCCCATAGAGATGGGGAAATAGATGTCTTCATGGAAAGGTTACAAAACAAGCTATTTCCAGAGAACCCATTTATTTGCTGGAACAAATAAACAGAATTCTTATGACTGCCAGGTATTGTATTTTCAGATGTATGCCAAAATCAGCCTCCACCTAACCGGCATATTTCACACAGCCTTCTGAAATAAGGTCTTTAGAACCGCAACCAAAACCCATAAGATTTTCAAGCATCCTCATCGCTTGTTCTGCCCCCTGAGCCGTAAAATGCCTCAGTCTTTTTGTGCTATCACAGAACTCGTGCATTGTTCCACTCCAGTGAGACGCTAACGGGAATCCAGCCCATCACTACCAGCAAAAGCGACGGGCCACAAAAGCACTCCAATATTTAGAAATTCATTTGTCTCATTACTATTCACGAATGCCACAAAGCAGTTAAAAAATGAAATTAAAATGTAAAGTGCCAGAGAACAGTGGCCCAAACAACTTTAGCTTTCTGTGACTGGCAATTATAATGCAGACAATCCATGCGAGCACTGCCTTTGGCAGCGTTACAGAGGAACTCTTTAAAAGCATTAAATGGCTTAAGAGACAAGAGGCGGCAAAGAGGCAGGAGGCACTGGAAAGCAAGAGCATGTTCCTCATAAAACAGTGTCAGTTCCATCTGAAAAACAACTCTGCATGATCTCACCCACACAACAATTTGCACCTCAGCAAAAGGCAGCTTACATAAATAGGAATGACTACAGCTTATTTGGGCAGAGGTAATGTATATTTAGCTATGAGCATTTAAAAGTAACTCAGATTTGGTTTTGCTCAGATCAACGCTTAGCATGTGAAGAACTTTGTTCGAAGCAGTATTTGCAGGAAGGAAACAGAGACTCTCTCTTTGCTGCCTTCCACCTGCAAGGAGCTGTACCCCATTCATGGCTCTCCCATTCACTGGGTGTAGAGTTCGTGGGCACAGGAGATAAATCCAGAACAAGTGCTTACACAAAAGTAGTGATGTAGAATAACTTCTTGAAACCGGTCTCTCTCCTCCTACATAAGATTGTTTTTGGTGTTGGGGCAGTGGGGTTTAATAGGTGTAAGATTCCTTCCACGTTGAAGGTTTGTTTGGGTTTTTTTCCTCTTTCACTGTTGTACAAATATACTATATTCTTTTTATTTATTACTTTATTTTCTAATGTTCATATGATATTTCTGCATAAAGGACATTTATTTTCACAGAAAAATAGAAAAACTTACAAGTTCTCTAAATTCTTAGCTGACAGGTGGTGAGAGATCAAAACCCATTCCACACTGGCTTGCCAGAGATGGATATATGACTACTTTTGCCCAAAGACAGCAACATGTTAAGTAACAAGAAACAGAAGAAAAACAGGCATCTTGATTCCTCTACATCCTGACTATTTCAAGTCAGAATAAGAATGGACCTCTTGGATCATTCCCCACAGAGAGAAAGCATTAAAATGGAATTAAACACCTGGTAAAGAGCATGTCTCCGTTGGTTGTCTCATGCATGCTTAGGCACCAGATCACTTTCTCACCCCCCCAACTACTTAAACCTATTACTTGGTGTGAAGCCACAAAATTGAATGATCCAAAAGGCCCCCAAAGAGCTCTTACTAACCAGGAAAAGAACCACAAGTCAAACACCAACATGCTTTGTATAGAAAAGCACAGAGTTGCCGAGACCAACCCTGTTGTCTAAATTCTATTATTATTGATTCCTAATCACTCCTCCCCTCGCAATAACTCAATAATACTATTTAAGAAGAATTTCCTGCACCAGGAAATTTTAAGAGATACTCTGCTCTGAATTATTCTGGTATCTTTCTTTTCCTTTGGTTCAAAAATTTGAAGAATCAACATGTTTGCATATGCATTTCAAAAGACAAAGTCAACTGGCTTTCCTTGAAAGCATTGAAAAATTACATGAAATGGCTATCAGCTTCTCAGAAGAGATGCTTATTTTTCAACCTCAGGATGACATTTTTTATAAAAGGAAAATGGGTTTTGAAGCCAAATTTTGCTGCATGATCTTATATATATGGCAGATCGTAGGCAGAATTAATGTCTTGCATTTCACCAAGATGAAGTTTGCATAATCTCCTTCTGAGATGTCAGGAATCAGGCATGTCATTTAGCCTCTCCATGTGGAAACTTAATTGATTTCTATTAGCTTGATATCATTATTCATAAAACTTTATCATGCCATCCCAGTTGATACCAAAGTCAGGATTAAGAAACTCCTCAAACTTTCTCATAGGCAGTTGAGTTAAAAACAACCAAAAAAATCATTTTAAATGTGAACTTAACATCTGAAGCAGCTACTAGTCTTTCCCTAGATAATTATTTAATCACATAAACACAAATAAACCAAGCTCCAGAATTTAATAAAGACAGGAGATTTTACTTATCTCAGATTCTTCCAACCCCCACAGAACTCATTTGTTTCATCATATTTCTGTTGCACTCAATGCAACCATTGGGGAGGCAGTAGAATGGGAGGGGGGCCCTGATAGATGAGCCTTGGATCTCCTTTTTTCCTGTCCCAAACTGGTTTTATCTAATATGAGCTTAATTAATGCCCACTCCCAAAAAAGCTGTCCCATGTCTATTATATTTCTTTCAGATCCTTGACCTAATCATCATCAGGGGCACAATTTTCTTGTTGTTGTAAGATATGAACACAATTCTGCGTCTACAAGAAGTTAGGAAGGTGATAATACTTGGAAGGAACTGAATCCCAAATATCTTCGATCAGCTATGCCTGTTTCAGTAAATGTTTGCAGATGTGGAAACAGGAAAATTCCTGGACCAAAAGAACAAAAGGAATAATGTAAGAGTCTCACTTGGGATAAGCATTAGAAAAAAAATTCAATAAGGTTGCCACCTTTTCTAAAATATTTCAGAAGGGCAGCGGATCAGCAGAGGTATTGTTAAAATATTCATGTTGGCTGCTCACTCCACACTGCACAGACAAAATCCTCCCTTGCAAGGTATTATGCAAACTATTCAGGAAGTGGGTAAGAAAAGCCCTAAAATAAGGAATCAGGCCTCTATAGGATGGATTGCTGCCCAGTCACTGGTGTGGTTTGTATTTCAGACACACCTATCCCATGCAGCTACATAACATGAGGAAGGACAGGAAGCGGTCAGTGGCTGTGGGTGGGTGTCTCTCCAGTGACAGCAGCACCCCAAACCTCCCGATACCCACAGTGTTGGGCTGCACTGTGTGCTGGAAGAGAGATTAGGCCTTGTCGGCCGAAGAGAGAGCCTCGTTCTCAGACCCGGAGGTGATCCTGGGATTACAGCCAGGTCACCGGGGATGGGCTGAGAGAGCATTGTGGGTTTCTGGACAGCGTTAGACCCGTGAGATGTGATAATTGTAGTTTGTGACCTTGTAAGGTATTGTTTATCCTTCACCATAATAGGCAATGTCTGGGAAATATTCCAGGTGATTGGGGGACACTGAGGTGAACATCTTTCCTGTTTATATGAGGTGATATCCTGTTAGTTACTGGTATTTAAGGGAATTTCTGATACATAATAAAGTCTTTGCACCTTTTCCACCATGTTGCGGAGTCCTTGCCCATGTGTGAATACTGCACCACAGCACTGACCACACACCCACGCAAACCTGCACCCTCTTCCAGCACAAGAGGAGAAATACTGTCACAGCAAGTTTTTATATTAGACCTACAGAGATTCTGTGAGTCAACATCCAGCTTAAATACGGCACCTGGCTTAAAATAATACGTACATAAATATTAATCTTCTATTGCAGAATAAAATTTTTAAATAATAAACTACATGGGGACTACATGTTCCGTCTACCAGGAAAAAAACCTTATTAAATTGTCATTTTAAACTAAATTATATACTGCGTTATATTCAGTATACTTCAGAAAAATATATTCATAACTTTACTTACAGTTAAACTAAGTTCTCTTTAGGAATAAATTTACATTTACAGTAGCACATTAGGATCAAAGCTAAGTTACAGTAGTCAGACTTTAGATGAAATATCATTGCTAAGTATTCCATTTGTAAAATAACGCTTTACTATTTAACTTGTAAGTTCTTCTCAAAGGGTAAGTTACTAACAGAGGAATTGGTGTTGGAAACAAGAAAAAATACTGTAAAAATATATTTATTCACATTCTCAAAAGAATCAAATATGTTTAAAAATATGGATATCTCACCAAAAACTGAAAAAGGTGCAAGCAAACTCTTATTCTTTGAAAGAAAAAAAAAGTAGTTTTGGAAAAAGTTCAGAAAATAGTTAGAATTACTTCTCAGTTGAAATATAATTAACCTCCTTCAGCACAGTCTTATGGAAGATAACTCTTGCTAAACATGCCCATTTTCTTTCCTGGACATGTTTAGATACAATCAATATTATATCACATTTAAATTAAACCAATTGCATCAAGTAGAGTAAATACAAGTAAATACCTGGCTGAGTAGCACACATCAGTCTTGTTAGTGAAGAGATATGAACAAGAAGGTTTATTTCTGTTTGAAGATATTGCTCTGAATAACTTAACAATATCTGACTGCAAAAAACCCAAATCTAAATTCCATCTACAATCATGAAAACAGTATTTGCTAAAGAGTTTCCTGCAAGCATATTAAATTAAACAGTAATTTCTAGAGAAAAATATCTTCCAAATTGGAATGAACGTCTTGCAGTCCCAAAAAAGAAACCAGAATTAAGTTTAAATCCTGTGAGTCCCAGGTGTATAATTTAAGGTCAGATCACCTTTCTCAGGCAAATGATGGTTTATAAGATTGATATTTGCCAGACTTGGCAGCCTGCCAGAGGACATCACCAAAGAGGAAGCAGATTAAACCAAACCCACAATTTTGAAGAATTGGAACGTTTTGCTACAATGGAAAATTTTCCTTAACTTGTACATTTATAGTCTGTAAGTCACCACTATGCCTTAGACATTTTCTATGCACTAAAATTTTTATTATACAATGTTTTTCTCCAGAAATACCTAGCATAAAATGATTAAACTGTAATATACCCCAGCTGTGAGTAAACTCCAAGGAGAGACAGCAGGACTTTTAGCAACACCCAATTAAGCTACTTATATTTCTTACACTGCTGGCTATCCCCGCTCTACTTCTTCCTTTGTGACCATAAGCAGATATGAGTGATAAAAGGGGAGAAGTCTCCAGCACATAAAATCCTACAGGCCTGATTACACAGAACTAAAACATGAGAGCTTTAATTTGAGTGGGAATAATGCAGAACCCGGAGTCTACAGCTGGACAATAAGCCAGTTTTTCCAAGTGAGCCTAAAGTCAGGGGTTTCTTTTCACTTTTAGTCAGGATTCCTTTAGGAATCTGGCACTTTGCATCCCTGTGCTTCTGTACTGATGCATCATACACCATGCAGTGAGTATCAGAGATGACTGCTACTGGAAAGCCAATAAGATGGGCATGAGAAAGGATAAAGGCCAAACAGTTCTGTTGGAAAGAGATGAAAAATTAGCAATTGCACTCTACAACATCAAATTTATATTACATAAATGTGACACTAGAAAGAAGTGTTGAAAATCTTCATAATAAAACAGCACATGAATTCACATGAGTAAAGTGTCAGGTCTATATTGAATATTTGAAATGAGAAGTTACTTATAAATAACACACTAGCTGTTCTGTATATAATAGTAAAAAAAGCCAAAAGCCAAACTTGAGGGAGATTTAATGTTTTAACATTTAGTCCACTCAATTTCATTTTAGAGAGAGCTGGGAAAGACGGCTCAGAGCTCCCCATCACCCTGACTCGTCTTGGCACACAGCAGCAGGTACAAGTCAGATTTCACCGGGCTAAAGAGACAAATTATACTTCTACATTAGTGAAATGAAATTAGCTTCCCCCACTTTCTTTCACCCTTTTAAATAGGATCACACCTAGAGAATAAATAGTGTTATAATAACAACTCAAACACTGAAATGTCACAGAGGCTCATGATTTCAGATGGACATTGTGGAGAGTTGTTTAGTTCAAGGACATTTCACTAGAAATAATAACAGACCAAATTCTGCCAGCCACTGTATCTTTCAATAATATTGGCAACTGAAGGCATGATTTAGCAGAAAGTTAGAGGTAAGCAAAGTCTGTCATCTGAAGCTTCCTTTTTAAAATTGAATTTGAATTGAAAAATATACTTCATGTTTTGATTTGCATTTAATAATTACAGTCAACATCATTATTAATTATAACATTTTATGGTCAAAACACTCATTTTATTCACAGTTGCATCCATTTTCACTGCTCTGGAATTATTTCATATTGCAGAGTTGTTAATGTTTGCTCTTCTGAAACATGGCAAATGCAGTAGAAGTTCAATAAATTATTTACATTTTTAAAGACCATAAGCTTATTAACATTTGCCTGGAAGAGTACATCTGTGCTTTGCTCTGAAGCTGAAAATGTAAATTAGCATCTTCTGGCCTGATTCTTTTCTCACTCTGTCAGTGTTGTTCTCAGCTAGAATGGTCCAAATGAGATAAATCAAGCCCAGGGCATATAAATACCTCCAAGAATAATTCCCTAACACCTTCAGAGCTCTACCCTGAAATTGGATTTTTCAGTCGCCGCAAAAGCAGAACCTTGCAGACACTCACAGCATCAATGTTGAGAAAAAAGTCTCAATAATAGAAATTCCTACTTCAGTATTTCAAAGTGCAGAGGTAGCATATATACAGTGGACCTCTTTGGCTTTACTGGCAATACAGGGGGGCACAGGAGGCAAAGAGAACATAAAGATGGACCTCTTGATCCTGATTCTCCGTCTACTCTGAAGAAAGCAACAAACACATTGCTGAAATTTTTGAGGCTTTATCAGTAGTAAATGGGTGTAACTGATCTAATGTCCAAAATACAAGCAGAGAGACGCAGCAGCAAAATAAAAATATCTACACTTATTGTAAGGAGTGAGTCATGCCATATTCTGCCAATTTTCTCATAAAATACGAGCAAGAATCTGTGTGGAGAGTATGGATGAGGCAGTGACTCTGTGTAGGTAAAGACTCTCGACTGAAGCAAATGAGGAAAAGAAGTCGGTAATGAGGAGTAGGGTAGAGAAGAGCAAAAAAGTGAAAAATTACAAATAAGCATGGGAAAATGGAAGACTTTGTTGTTTTCAACCCAGTTCCTGTTCGGTGTCTGCATTCCATCACCCCATAGCTGAACAGCTCTTCCTGGATGGGATGCAGTGGGAGGAAGCCAGGACGCCTGCTGCTGAACTCCGCATAATTTTTTGTTTCTAATCCTCATTACAGCAACAAAACACACAGCAGTACCTTGTAGGATGCACAAAATTCCCCTCTCCCTTCTTATCACTATCTTAGACTAATAGCTTGAAGCTGATTTATTTTCTTTGGATCAAATATTATTGTGCCGCACAAAGTTCAACGAGCTATAGAATGCCCCAGAAGAATACAGTATTACATGAATATGACAAAGTAATCTCATCTTCTCTCTATACAAAAGGGGGAATAATTTCCTGTTGACGGGAAAATATTTTACTAAACCAGAGGCATCAGACAGCAGCCTTTCATGGAGAATGGGACTGGGGAAAACAGTTTAATAATCAGCAGTTTATATGTCCTGACATGTGCTGTGTACAGCAAGCATTGAAGATGATTTATAGTCAGGAGTTACAAAGAGAATAAAGGCTTGAAATGACAGTGAAAACCAGCAGAGCTTCTGGTCATTGTCATCATGACAAAGTGGGTTTTTTTTGTTCGGTTTTTCTTTTTATTACAAGAGGGAGATGGTGATTTCAACCTAAAAGCACTTGCTAACCTGTCATGCTGTTCAGCCCGACCAAGCTTCCTCAAAAGAGTGCACACAATGCAGATCAGATCATCTCAATAAAGAAAAACTATTGCATGACCTTTCTGGAAAGAGGAGACAAGTAATTCATTTTACTGCAGCAGTGTTGGCAAAAGGCTGACAGAGGAGCACACAGCTTTCTCTTCCCCTCTCGCACCACTACCTGGGGCATGCACAAACAGCAGGGAGCCAGCCCAGGATCAGCCTGTCTGTTAACTTCTAACATGGGCAAAAAAAGGCAGTTCAGCAGTGGTAGGCAGAAAAAAGAGATGCATTCCCTGATGCGTTTCTTGGGAAGGGGAATCATTGGGAGGATAGTCTTTGCAACACCAAAATGCGTGATGAGATCGGTTTGCTCTGTTTGAGGGAGTGACTCGCTCCTTCAGCAGTCTTCAAAGACTCAGAGAACTTTATTTCCAAAGATGGATATGAGCACAAAGTGGCAAAGTGACTTTATTATTAATATCTCAAGAAAACAGTTGGTCTGGCAAAGGAACCTCAGTCTTTCCTAGTGGAGCTTCACTACTAACAGGTTTCCCCTGCTCTCCAGAGATCAGGGCAACACAACTTGGATCGCCTAACTTCCCCCTCCTCCCCTCCTCAAATCTTTCAGCAGGGAAATACAAAAAGCCTTTAAATCTCTCATCACTCGCTGGCTAAGTGTCTGAACATAGGCACACTGATATTATATCACAGTACTTTGCCCTGGGGCCACTCTTCAGCTCACTGTTTATGCAGGGTCTGCTGGGAACATCATTCAAAAAAGGCTGTTCAGAAATGAGTATATCATTGTAGAGTGTGCACAAATCCAGTGATGTGTATACATTATGCTCTAAAAAAGACAGGATATTGAAATATCATTCATGCACATGGTACATTATATACTAATGAGATTATTTTGGGATGCAGATGATAGCAATATGCCAGAAGAGGAATTTCACAAATGCTCAGAACAGAACTCTTAGACTTAACACTTTGCACTTAAGGTAATCTATAAGCAGTACCTTGAAAAACAGAGTAAGACCTCAGCTCAGAGTCCTTAGGCAGAAAGCTGCTTTCCTCAGTTAGGTCTTGAAATAACTGAGCACTGAAAGGAGTGCTTTAATCTCAAGTGTTAAAAGTAATTGGGACTTCCCCTTGCTGGCTCGGAATCAGCCCTATAACCTGCCACATCTCGACCTCTGAACTCAGGCTAGAGAACCACTCCAGGGCAGAAACAGAATTTGCTTCATTATCTCTGATTTGCACTAGGGATAGTATAACTTTGCATCATCTTGAACATGGTTAACATTGTTGCATAGTCTCTCAAATCAGTGCTCCGGTTAATATGAATTTATGAATATTGGCAGTTTTTGGGGTTAGGATCTAAATGTACAACAGTACTCAGCAATGATAAAGAGATGGAATTCTTTGACCATTTGAGTGAAAACCAGGTCCAGAATAGTGTAAGGCAGTTTTACAAATTACAACAAAATGCTTTTCTTTTATTTTTTTGTGCATATTCTGTTTTCCGATTATTAAGACTTAATATATCACATCACCCAAGGTATCAGTAACAACAATTTAGAAACTCCTTTTCTCCAGGCTGAGCTCCATCAACTGCTCCTCAGACTTGTGCTCCAGACCCTTCCCTTCCCTGGACACGCTGCAGCCCCTCAATGTCTTTCTGGTCGTGAGGGGCCCAGAGCTGGACACAGGATTTGAGGAGTGGCCTCACCAGTGCCCAGTCAGGGGGACGGTCACTGCCCTGGTCCTGCTGGCCACACCATGGCTGGGACAGGCCAGGTGCCATTGGCCTCCTGCCCACCTGGGCACACCTGGCTCATGTCCAGCTGCTGCTGACCAGCACCCCTAGGACCTTTCCCACCAGACACTTTCCAGCCCCTCTGCCCCAGCCTGGAGCTGCAGGGGATATTGTGATCCAGGGGCAGGACTGGGCACTTGGCCTGGTTGACAAAAAGATTCATGCAGTCCATTTTGAGTATTAGCAATAACAGTTTATATTGTATTCCATCTATTTTCAGTCAAAATATTTTCCTTGAGTAAAATAACCCAAATAACCTCCTTAAAAGCAATTCAATTCTAGAAATACATTCCGCAGCCAGTAAGAATGAGTTAAAAAAAAAAAAAAAGAATAGAAGTAACAG
>VXBT01011616.1:108643-186307 GCA_013400235.1 Oriolus oriolus
TGGCCTCACCAGTGCCCAGTCAGGGGGACGGTCACTGCCCTGGTCCTGCTGGCCACACCATGGCTGGGACAGGCCAGGTGCCATTGGCCTCCTGCCCACCTGGGCACACCTGGCTCATGTCCAGCTGCTGCTGACCAGCACCCCTAGGACCTTTCCCACCAGACACTTTCCAGCCCCTCTGCCCCAGCCTGGAGCTGCAGGGGATATTGTGATCCAGGGGCAGGACTGGGCACTTGGCCTGGTTGACAAAAAGATTCATGCAGTCCATTTTGAGTATTAGCAATAACAGTTTATATTGTATTCCATCTATTTTCAGTCAAAATATTTTCCTTGAGTAAAATAACCCAAATAACCTCCTTAAAAGCAATTCAATTCTAGAAATACATTCCGCAGCCAGTAAGAATGAGTTAAAAAAAAAAAAAAGAATAGAAGTAACAGCAAAACACTCTCCAAAGAGTGAGCTCAGTCATTATATTCCCAGGTCTATAAGAGGCTGAGTCAAATCATGCAACACTTCTCTACAATATTCAGCAAGAGGTGTTACAGAAAACAAGAAATCATAATGGTGTAATGAACAAAACATTGAAGAAAGATTTATCAGGCTTCTTTTGGATTAAATATTCATTTATAAGTGGTTAGATGATTAACAGATGTTTTAAGTATTCTTGGTTTTTTTATGAGTAGCACAGTGCATATACATTTAAAAGAAAGGCTGTAGGAGTTAGTGATTTATGAGAATAAGCTACAGCCACAGCTTATGTAATTAATGACCTGTGTACCCTATTGGGAGATACTATTTATTATTAATATCTCCTAATCACAGATTAAAGTCTTCAAATAGCACCTTATTATAAGGCATGGCAGATATATATGCCTGTTTAAGGGTCTAATGGTGGAACTGCAATATCATTGAACACTCACAATTATTTGTTGAGATTTTTCAACCCACAGTTTAGCAACAGAGCAGCTACAAATAGCTGAAATATCCCTAGTGCCTTACACAGCAATGGACAAATCCAGACCTACAAACTGACTTTTACTTCATGGAAGTATGTGCCTGACATACTTTGTGACAGGAGACCTCAGTATGGCACAAAGCTTTGCAGGAGGGCCTAAGTGTCGAAAATAAACAAGTGAGCTATTAGGTGACACTGTCTAGGATTCTGTACTAGCAATAAAAACCTCACTAGATAAGTGCTAACTTTATTCAAAACAAATGCTAGTTCCACAAGCAAATCAAACACATCTTCAAATAGACAAAAGTCTGAATACTTTCAAGGACAGTGCTACTATAGCTGCGATAATCTAAAATATGGGTTCCAGTTTCCAATCTTGTCTGTCTTACCTGCTTAGACTAACTGTTTATTTTGAAAAATATCACTGAATCTCTCCTGGCTCCTCCTTCAGATATAATATAAAAATATAAAATATAAACTTATAACTTAAAATATAAAATATAAACTTATTTATAAAAATATAAACTTGGAAGTTAAAGCTGAAAATATGTATGCTGAGTTTAGTCACAATTTAATCCGTTAGACCACCTCTTTTTCACAGTAAGTTTTTCCATGTTCCACAAGCAGTAAATTACTTTTCCATCTATTTCCCGTTAGAGAAGGAGAGCACCTTGAAACACCTTCCCATACCAAAGTGGCCCTTCTGCTCCATAGCTTGTACTCAGCTATGTTTAACCAGATGCCTTCACCAGTCAAACCAAAACCAGTTCTCATTTTTCATTTAGCTTGGAAGTTTTGCTCCCATTCTCTCCAGTCTGATGTATTTAATTTGGTACAGAAATTAGATACAGCCCAAGAAATTATTTAGACTGTCCACAAGCCAAATAAAAAAAATACAAACAGAACCACCCTCAACAATAGGGGAGAAAAACCAGTAAATGGTAACAAATTGCAAGGATTAATATTTTCAGACAAGAAGGAAAAGAAATACAGAGAACTGTGTTAAAACCTTACAAATTCTAAAGGACAAAAAACAGACAGAAAAAAATCTGCCAATCACTTAAAAGATAAAAAGGTGGGGTTTTGCTTAAATAAATTAATAAATTCAGCCCCCAAACTGCTTTTACATATTGCAGAATATGCCATCTGTCACACCCGAGCAATCCTTCACATGAGTGGATTTTATGCTAAGTAAACATTTGGAATGTAATAACTCCAACTGAAAGTTGGCTCTTCCATGTGAGGAGGAGGCCTGGAAACATTAATATGTGGCAGTAATAACAAGCTTCACCACAGCTGTTTAACTGCATTTTATATGAGCGTAATTAAACCAATCTCCAAGAGATATTTTACACTATGCAGTGGATCCAGGGCCTTATCTTTATTAAGGAAAACCACTATGACAGTATAGAATTTAGAGTTAAATCAGAGCAGGATCATCATAATATTAAGGGGACTCCCATTTCCGAGCATCCAGGAGCCGCTGGCAGTCACACTCGCACTGACTTTGTTTTTTCCTTTTGAGATCATGACACTGTTAGAACTACCCAAGTTAAGAGATGAGCCCTGAAAACCAAATTCCACAGCATAGAGTCCTCCCCCAAAAGAAATATGTCGGCTAGCAGACGAGCATCCTACTGTTTTAAACCATATTTACTTCATGGCTCATAATGGGCCATGTTTACCACAGATTCCAAATGTTCTGTGGGATATCTGGTGCACAAATAACCAATTTCAATTAATCCAATTTAATCGCAATTTGAATTTGGTTTCTTCTTAGATCATTTAACATTGCTTTGGACAACAAACACCCTTCTGTCTACCCTACACTACCCTTTACGTGTCCTCCAAGTAGTTAATCTCAAAAGAGTTATTCCTTCAAAGTGCTCATTAAAAAAAATCAAATGGTCGTCCTGTCTTAGGAAGGGTGGAAGGTCAGGCAGAACATCAAAATTATAGCATAATCTAATATTTTCAACTACTATGATTAACTTAAATGTGAATAAGTGGAAGGAAAAAGTTACATTATTATCTGGTGAAAATCTTGCCACAGGTAGATTGATTTGTTTCTATCCAAGAGCATCATGTTATGCTTGGAAATTTAACCTCTGAATCTATTCTTCCCCAGTCAAAAGTGCAAAGGCCCTACTACAATTAGTTTGTAGAGAGATGCACTAAAACTCCTTGTTCTTCACGCAATATGATCACAAAAATTATTTTATAGCTACCTAAAAGGAATATTTTGATGAAGACAAGTATGGTACGCTATGTAATACTTCAAATGAAGGTTTCAGAAATTAAAGAATTTCTTTTGCCAAGACCAGGATTCATGTCTCATGCAGATACCAGTGTTGTGCCATTAGCCAGCCTGATAATAGCTTTAAGTCGATATCCTGAAAAATGGAACAATAACCCAAAGCGAACCTCTCCACATAGTACTTTAACTTGAAGAATGGTTTAAAGTTACTCCCTTGAACAAATTCTGCTTTAAAATACATGTCTTCTTAGAAGAAAATTCCTTATTAACAAGCCACAATCTTCCTATGCTGTTACAGGGTTAGTTTATAAACCCAGTAAAGCAATAGCACAACAGTGACAATTAACAAGTCAGAACAGAAAGGTTTGTTTGGGACATTACTGTTACGATGGATCTGTAGGTACAACCAAATAAATGAAGGCTGTCATAACTATTAAATCTATCAGAGATTGCATAATGATGAATAAGAATCCATCTCATGAAAAAAATAGAGACAAAACACTATTTCAATTTCTAAATTTGTAGCACGTCTTGTTTCCTTCCAAATACAATAGTATTAAGCAGATGAGAACCGCAGGGCAGAAAGGTCATTGTAACTGATTTCTCTAATAGTCCAGAACACTTGTAGGAGAACAAAATATTGGACACATTATAGGTTATATAAAATGACATTTTTGAAGTCAAAATTTGCTAAAAATCTTTGCTGATGTCATCTAGTAACTAATAAAGAGAGTATGCTACAATCAAATGTCTGGATCAATGTAATCGCACTGAGATGATAGGAAATTTTCCCATTAAGAATCTCACTATAATCTCACACAGGCCTCCTTCTCTTACTCCCACTGGAGTCAACAGCAAATATTCATCAGCTTCAGTGGGATCGCTGATGGCCCTAAATGATCCTTCAATGTACATTGCAGGGCACCTAATTTGTCTTATTCTGATGAGGCGTCACAAACATGACATTGGAGCTAGCACACCCTTCTTTAAATACGGAATCTGGAATGAAGACATTTCCCTTTATTGCAAACCTTTTCTAAAGAAAATTAACACCACCTCAGCTCACCTTATTGGTGAGTTGCTCAGCTTTGCTGGAGCTTGACAGATGGTAGAGATATTTGATCTATCTCCACAGCTTCTCTAGGCAACCTGTTCCAGTGCCTCCCCACACTTACAACAGAGTTTCTTCCCAATATCCAATCTAAACCTACCTTCTTTCAGTTTGAAGCCATTCCCCCTTGTTTATCACTCCCTGCCCTTGCAAAATGCCCCTCTCCAGCTCTCTTGGTGCCCCTTTAGCTACTGGAAGATGCTGTAAAGTCTCCCTGAAGTGTTCTCTTCTCCAGATTGAACAACCCCAACCCTCCCAGTCTGTCTTCATACAAGAGGTTTTCCGGCCCCTTGATCATCTTCATGGCTTCCTCTGGAACTGCTCCAGCAAGCCCATATCCTTATTTTGGGGACCCCTGGTGGAGTCTCACAAGAGCAGAGCAAAGGGGAGGATCCCCTTCCTTGACCTTCTGCTCATGCTCTTTTTGAGGCAGCCTGGGGTATATTTGGCTTTCTGGACTGCCAGGGCACATGGCTGGGTTATGTCCAGCCCCTTATCCAGCAACACCTCAAATTCCTGCTCCTTAGGGCTGCTCTCCAAACATTCTCTGCCTGTGACCATGAAGGTTAGTTCCCTTGAGTTTCATTCCTTGATATTTGGGTTTAAGGCAAATCCTTCTTGATAAGACATATAGGAAAGATCAGAACATATTTCTAATAAAGATCAATTCAGCTTGTGAAACCTTAATCTGTGCACAGCTAAGCACTCCATCAAATCGCACAGCAGCATAAAACGAGAAAAAAACCCTCAAAACAGTTAGAAGCAACACATTCCCTTATCTCATTTCCACTCTTTTTCGTATACATGCTCTGAATAATCCATTATACCCATTATCAAATCATCAACAATAGCATAGTACAACAGCAACTCGGATTTACAGTACAGTTTAAATCCAAACTGCTTGGAGCAGAATCTAACAGGATGATGTGGCAAGAGCTAGGAGAAATTTAACAGTATAAAAAAAAAAAGGAAAAAATTGCTTTAAAAACACCCAGCATGCTCCTGTCCAAAGTTTTCCACACAAGTCCAAATACTCTGAAGGTGAGACTGAGAATAAATAGGGGGGAAAAAAGCCCCAAAAACTCTTGGAATGGTTTCAGTGTTCTGCACTTGAGGGTGGGTGGGGGACAATATTATGAATATTGAAAAAGCATATTTTGAAGTTTTCCAGCAGCAATCATTTAAGCTGCTATTGCAAGAGATAGCAAACAGGCAATGTATGTATTCTTTAATTTCTCATTTCACTTTCAAAGAAGCATTTAGTGGAGACATGAATATGGATCCAACCTGTAATGCTGAATACCTGTTTATTAACCTTTTGAATACTCAGGCTTTACATAATCTTTATCACAGTTTGCCAGTGTCCTTGCATTTATGTCCTTGGAACATAGAAGTTCAGAGTGAAGATTACTGAAAACCTGTAACTACCTGAATGAGGATTTCGGAAGAGAAGGCTGCAAGGAAGAAATTAATTTGTATTTGTTTTTTTCACAAGTAGAGTCAAAACCAAACCAAACAAAATAACCCCACCCAATATTCTTTCACTTCTAAGATAAAATAAGACAAAATTAGGGTTGAGCTTTGTTCTGATTTTTTTTCGTGCCGATTTATTTCTCTGCAGTTTGGGGGTGGGGAGGGGGGTGTGGAGGGATACATTCTAAAATACCATATGTACCAAATATCTCAGACTATGATCCAAACAGATTTTTTTGCAATGTTAACACTCCTAATACATAAGTTTATAAAATGTGCTTAAAGCAGTTTTTCCCCCTTTATCTGCTTGCATGTTTAGAGAGCTGATTTATGGAGTACAGAGGAGAAATATAATTTCATTGGCTGGTTTTTTTGTGAGCAGATGGTTCTTCAGATTTACCTTTAAAACGAATACAAATTCGACCTGCAAACAGCATCATTTAAAAGTATAACTACAATGCAAAACCCCATTTTCAAAATATTACATGCATGGAACAATAGTTTTTATCTACGGAAGTGTTGAGTCTGGCTGTCTGAATAACAACTAACACAAAGCAGACGGAAAACACAGGGGAACATTAGATTCATGGTGCATTCATCAACAAAGCCTTGTTACAGTATTTCCCTTTGCATCAAGCTGGCAGCTGTGTGGGATAAGCTGCCTTTCCTCCTTCCTTCAGCTCTGCCTTGGAAAGTCTGATGAGCAGTGGCTTGCAGCTCATTCACAGCCAGCTAGAGATAGAGGGCTGGTCCAGCACAGCCTGGGCAGGATGATGCCAGGATGATTGTTTGCTTTTTCTTTTACACCCCTTTTATACACTCTTTTATATAGCTTTTATATATCCTTAGTGCTTTTAGCCCACATAGTTACAATTCTTTAAGTTTGGTAACTTCCCTTAGACCCGATATTCCGTTAAGCCAAGAGACCAAACATCCTGGAAACCCCAGACCCCGAGGCCCATCCAAGGGGAGGGTTCCTCGCTGAGGGGTCTCGCTGGAGTCCCTCACTGGGGAATCTTTGATAGATGTGCTGATTTGCAAGGCCTATAATTGCACACACATCACATCGTGGGGGGCCATTTTTTCGGGGGGCATTTCAATGTGCATTTTGGTGCACCTGAGGATCCTTCAATGAATACCGAGGTAAAACCCTTTTCCCCTCTTAACTGTGTTCAGCTCCCTTAGTTTTGAGACCAGGAAAAGGCATCAAGGAGATGTGCTCACTCCGTGGAGAACGGGGCCACTCCTTGTTACAGAGCTCTGTAGCACTTCCAGCACCATTGTACACAAGCAGGTGCACAGCCCATGAAACGCATCTTTTGCAAGGGGAGTACTTTTAGAAAACACTGAGCTAAAGTTTGTAAAGGACTCTAATTTACTGTACCCGGTGCAAATGAGGTAGAGACTTGACTGGGAAACAAAGTCAGGTTTGGTAACTCAGACCAGGGAAAAGTTATTTTTACATGTTTGTTAAACACCACTACAATCTGGAAAGCCTGATGGTCCACAGATAAGGCTGTGAAATTTAAACAAATTTACAGCATATGGGAGTAGGCCTATCCTTCACACAAGTCCAGCATCATGGTCAGCACACCCACAACAACCCTGCTGAGGTTCACTGAGCAGCTTCTGAACCAGCACTGGGGCATTGTGCCCAATCTATTCCCTACTTCTACTCCAAAACTGCTCCTTCCTCCCTCCATCCAGTTTATACCTTTAACTGTGTATGCCAGCGCCCATTATCTTAAGCAGAGGAATGCAACTGGCATTGATTCCTAACTTCTGTCCAGTACATTCAACAAATTCCAAGACAAATTATCCTTAATCTCTTCAAAAAAAAGACAAGAACTAAAAATTAAAGTAACTTGCAGCTGGTAAACTGAGGCAACGTTTCCCCATTTTTGAAAGTTTTAAAAATATCTTTTTAAATAAATCAGAAGT
The DNA here is from genome assembly GCA_013400235.1 of Oriolus oriolus. Lineage (NCBI taxonomy): Eukaryota > Metazoa > Chordata > Aves > Passeriformes > Corvidae > Oriolus > Oriolus oriolus. The sequence continues at coordinate 116,382 of VXBT01011616.1, forward strand.
AATTCAAAATGTAGATGATTATTGGTGTAAGGACTACTTAAAGAAAAGCAAAATAATTAAGTTGCAAACATATCTGTTTTCTCATCCAGCCTCTTCTGTTGGAAATTTACTACTTATCTGCAATACTGGTGGAGAATAGGGTCACTTCTTGTTCAAAAACACATCTCACAGAAATTTACCAGTTCTGGAAGAAATTTGCCAGTTCCATTCACACTAATTTCTCTACAGCAAAATGAATACAAACAAATTAATTTCAGTAAACACTCTCTACAGAAAAATCCATTCATCCCCACAGTCTCCATTTATATGAGCTCAGTACAGTTATTTCCTCATATAAAACTTCAGTTACAGAAGTAACACAATGAAATTATTTGGCCTAAGTTACATCTTTTAGCATTTCAGTCTATAAACCATCTATTTCACTACTTTTGTTCACAGTGTTCCAATCTCTGCTTCCCACCTCGCTGTTCTAAAAACAGTCTTTTAATGATGTAAATTTTTTGTGTGTTTCTGAGAATCTTGATACAATTATCTTACAAATAAAATAACATCCAATTTAAACAGCCCAAGCACATGTTCTACAGAAATTAATTCCTGGAGTAATATACAATAAATATGGCAAGAATGCAGAACATAATCCTGTGCCACTATATATTAGATTAGAGGAAGCTACTTGATCAAGATTTTCAAGATTCCATGGCTACAAAATAGGAGCTATGCCTCTTTTACAAAGATCTTTCAGTTACAATACATATAATATGTACAAAAAAATAAAATAAAGCTAAATCATAATGCATTAATTAAATTTATTTCTTTCAAATTACTACTTAATTACTCCAAATCAAAATTTTATGGACAAACACCAAGATTAAAGACCAGACCAAATCCATTTATTAGAAATGGTAGTCAGGCATAAGAGTGGTTATAAGCTTCAAAGGTAGAGGAAGCATGATTCAAGTACTGAAGTTTAAAAAAAACCCTGACGCATTAATTTGCAGCAGCAATGGCCTTGGAAAGTCTTGTGAAATCATCAACAAGTACTTTGCTAACAGTAACTGCATATTACAAAAATGAACATTCATCACAGAGCTCTTTCTGTTTTCACAGCTATATAATAGATGTGTTTAAACTATCCAAGTTTGTCTCTGAAGTTTTCAGGCTCAGTATTCAGCTTCAGGGAAAATTATACGGATAAACCATGTGTACCAGTCAGCAACAATTGCACACTCACCTGGGCGCATGCACAACCATCTCTACTTCTTCTGGACATTCCATTACTTCTTAAAACATCATCCCAGCATATTTAGGAATGAAGAGTTCCTCCATGCAGCTCTCACTTAGAGAGTTCAAACCCCAAAGCATTTCAATAAAGTAATACTTTTACCTTATATAACTATCAGGGTCGTTGCCCTGCACAACACATATACTTCAACAGCAATGAAGTGTAATGTTTAATCTGGTATATGCTATCTTAAAAGTGCTCTGGAAAAAATAATTTGTTTCAGGATTTTAGTTGGTGTTATCATTTTTTAAGTCATTTAAAGGTAGGCCCCAGCAGTTAAACACAGAAACTCAGGCTCCTTCTCTTTGTGGTATAGTATCAGGGAACTACTCTATAAATAAGCCTTAGAGATCATGTACTAACCTTAACTATTCAGGGAGCCTCTGGAAGGATGAAAAGAAAATGTCAGTATACTTAACTCTGAAACTGGTATAGCTACTTTATATACCCTGGGCAAAGCCATCAGCCTGGCCAGATTGGAGCCCAGCAGGGAATGAAGCCTTATCAGGTAAAGCAAAGGATGCAGTCAAGGATGTCCAGGGGTTCCAATTGCTCAGCCCTGTGCTTGCCTGCCACAGTCTGTGACAGGACAAACTCCACTCATCCTGTTGTACTGTGTCTGTCTTGGTTGTTGGTAACACACCAGCAGGAGGGATTTGTGTTGTGCCTGGGGTTGGTAAACGACTGTGGGAATGTTCTTCCTCATCCTGGGGAGTGCTGCCTGACACTCACATCCCTGCCTAACTTCCTTCAGCAAAAGAGCCCAATAAAACCCATGAAAGGATTTAAGTTTAATTGATAGAATCTGGTAATTTTCCCAGGTGAAGTTTCCACAGTAAACCTTCTAACTTTCAACTAGAGGAACTAGTCCATCATATCAGACATACTATCTTTAGTATAGAACCTTGTTTTGTAGGAGGCAATGTGTCTACTTTTTGAAATGTACATAGTCATGCCAAGCATCTGAAAAACAAACTCCATTTAGTGTTTCAAATTACATATTTTAAATAGAATGAGGTGCTTATAAAACACCCCCACAGTTTTGCATTTGTACTACTGAGAAACAAAATCATTTTGCCTCACAAGACATAATGCTTTGAATATTTTATTACACAACTGTATTAATAGTGATTTTGTAATTAAGCAAATCAAAATTCAAGCTGTGAGAAACTGAGGTTTCCGCATATTTTTCAGTGTGCTGTAAACAATGAGGACAAAGAAAAGCAAGGAAGGCTTTATTTTAACTGAACATTTCACAAAGATGACAAGGGGCAATTCCTCACCTCCTGTATGTGTGTCTCCAGGTTGTCATAGTCCAAACACAAAAATCTTTTGTGTTCCAAAGTCTTGAACCCTGTCCACTAGTTTTCATCTTCAAACAAAGTTTATCATGTCAAAGATTAACTTACTGTCATGCTTCTATTTTCTTTTAAGGAAAAATATATCATGCACATCTCAGTGACCACCATGAGCTCTCTATTCAAAATGTGCATTGAAAAGCACAGAGACCAGGTATGCAAAATGTCAGCTCAAAATGGAATTTATGAGTGTGTGGATGAGACGAGATAGAACAGGAAGTTTTACAACCCCACCTGTAATGGTTATCGCCATGGCCAGCTATAACAAACCCAAGGCTAACAGGTGACATCCCAGCTCTGTTTGATAGGGCTGCTCAATTCTAGGGAAATGAACTGACCTGGGAAAAAAAGCTGGAAGATCTGTTAAAAAAAATAACTGAACAAACACACTTTAAAAGGAGTCTTCACTCTGTCATTTTCATTTACCTTGCCTGCAGCTGCTAATTATGAAGCCTGCTTATTTAATGGAAAACTGTCCATCAGTGTCAGCTTCCAGAACAGCTCACATTCACAGATGCAAAGACCTGTGATGTAAGATGAGCCTCATGGAAATTTGGGTTGTTTGGCGAAAAATTTGCCAGGAAAAGTTCTGTCTCCTTGTGCCAGGAATCAAGTTGCTGATCATGCTAAACTGATTAGATTAGTGGTCAGATTGCACACTCTAATTAAGCACAAGATGACAGTAAGAAAAAGCCAATTCTATTTAGATATCAGAGAGAAGTTCCTGACCACTAAAACTTAGTCTGGGAACTGTTTTCACAGACATTATTATTGACTGTTCCAGTCAATACTACAAAATTCTTCTAACCAGTTGCTTTAGCCACCTGATCTCCTCACAGAATCACAGACTCCATCACTGTAATTATCCACTAAGCTGCATGCTTTAAGCATACCAACTAAAACCTGCAAATATACAGGTGCACAGATTTAATTCGTTCTGATTACTGCCTACATTTTTTTCCTGACAACCTAATCCTGCACCATTAAGCCTTAACCCATATTTCTGACAGGTTTTATTTCCAATATGCCTGCCCTTCCCAAGCACTAGATGCCAAGTTTGATACAGCTCCTTCTGTCATGCATCACCTCTGCAAAATTACTAATCAAGCTTTTGCTCTCATTACTCCCCCTGATGACTCATATCTTCCACAAAACCACAGGGGGGACATAAAGAGGAAAAGGATAGCCAGCTTAAAATAAAAGAACACTCTTAAAAAAAGCTTATTTATTCCTGTACTTTACTAAAGAAATGCTATATAAATCTGTCTGGCTTTTGTAGTATCAGTCAGAAGTTAAATGTTCCATGGGATGAAGACCATGCCTTCATTCATTAAGGAAGTGCAGACCTTGAGTTCATTCAACCATTAAGAGAGTCAATGAAGTAATTTAGTAATCAATTAGACATCAGTGAGCTCTAATGCTGGTCTGTACTAAACTACAGTACAGATGTACCTCAGACTTAATTGTTAAACAATTACCTGAAAATTCCTCCTTCTTGGAGTGCGCATAAGGGCAAATGACTGACAAAGTATTAATTACGGCTTCTAAGCCACTATCTTATCCTTCACAAGAAAAAAAGAGATGTAAGTCCTTGGGGAAGAGGGGGAAGAGGAATGTGATTTGTGTGCCCCACCTTTGCTATCAGCATGAACAAATCTGAGTGCTCCTGCAGCCAGTGGTGGTTGCAGCTTCTTGAAAAGGGCTTCAGAATATTTACTGCATAAGGAAATTTTACTGCTTCTTTTTTTTTTCATTGCTTTTTTACTTTGTTTGGGTCATAATTCAACAAAGCATTTAAGCATTTCAAACAGATGTATGCTTCCACTGAATTAAAAATTGGGCATGTCCTTAAGAACTTCGCTAGTTCAAGGCCTTAATTATAAAATAGCATAAATAAGGCACTGCAATGTTTGTGTGAATCAGCAAGATTCACCTCTTTGAATTCCCTGAACATCAGGGCACGAGTTCCATTCAAGGCCTTTGCCTTTATTATGAGATACAGTTCATTTCAGGGAAGTACAGAGACATAACTTCCTGCTCTGCAGCCCACATTGTATAGACCCATACAGACACAGAACATAAACTGGAGCTGCTCCTAAAGATGTAAGACTAAGTAGCTATACAAGTGCAGAGTAATTTAAGAGGATGCAGAATCTTTAATTACTGTTAGGATTTTTAGATGCTTAAAAAGTATTCTATTTTTAGCTGAAGCATCCGAGATTGAGAGAACGAATAAGGAAACTTGCAATTTAAAGTAAATAAAAATAGAATGCGGGGCCATATAAACACAGAAAATAAAAATTTGAAGGGGTCATTTTAAACACCTAAGCTAAAGGAATGTTATCTAAAGAGTTCTATTTAGTTGTAGTGGACATGGACCTTTGCATTAATAAAGAAAACTAATAAAAGAGCATAACTTTACATGATGACTCAAAACCTCTCAACAGAACAGTCACTTTCCTGTGAAATAATATTAATAATTTGCTGCAAGTGTTTTATTTTTAAATAAAAGTATCCAGCCACAAGTAATTTTGGAAGGAATATTTTATTCTTTAAGAAAAAAAATAAGAAAAAAATCTGCATAACACTCAGCTGCACACGTTCAAATGGACTTTGGGTTTAGAGTAATTGGAAGTGTAAACTCATGATGCTAGCATTCTAAAAAGCAGAATTTCAGGCTTGTATTTCAAAGTTTAAGCTGCCCACTGTCAAAATCAAGATGATGCATGAGAATTTTCTTGTCCCTGCCAGAATGCAAAATGGTACAGCTGCATAAGAGCACTGCATATGGAAGCAACAGATTTCTTGTTTTCCGTCAGCGTAGTGTGTGATGTTCTGAGGTATTTTCAATGCATGTGTTACTATGCAAATCTGACACTTGCAAAGTAAAATGCATACAAAATATCAATTTTACCAAATTTCCAGTAACTCAGCAGCTAAATAGAAAAAAACCCCAAAAAACTGTGGATCAAATTAAATGTTATGATAAATTGTGACAATGAATTTTGAAGAATAATCAGAACAGAGTATTTGCAGCAGTCAGAGACCCATACATTTCATGGAGTTTGGTTTTATTTTACCTTTGAGCTGCCCATGACAAAATCAGTGTGAGACTGTGAGCAGAATGACAAAACAGTGGGAATATGACTGAATCCATAAGAAGTATCTTCAGTGGAACCCAGTTAATGTATCCTTTATTGGCCACTGGGAAGCTGGAAGAAATCAAATGAATATCCTGACCCTATTCCAGGCTAATGTGGAGCTGGATTAAACGCATATATTCTACAGCAGGTTTTAAAATATGTTTTGTTTAGTCTGTAATTCCTTTTCTTTATGTCAGAGTCAGGTAATAAACTACCTCTGCTGGAGCTCTGGGAATCCGGTTTTCTGGGCCTGTTATTTTTCAAGACACCGACATCCACCACCAGTTCCAATTGTAAAATGTGATGGACGTGCTCGGTAGCCAGCGTGGTTTTCTGCTGTTTGCTGTGGTTTACGTTAGGCAAGCTGAAAAGTTAATCCTGCTTTCTGCTTGTTGCATGCAATCACTGTCTATCATCCTGCAGGGACAGAGGAAGCTCCTGGAGTCGGAAGAATCTCTGCTTCATCATGTTTCTGTGAGTACTGTTTTCATAAGTTATATGGCTGATGTGGTACTTACCAGAGAAATTAAATGCTATAAACTACTTTCGGTATGGTACCTTAGGGTGACATTAAAGAAATAATTGTAGTAGCCAGTTTTGAAATCCATAGCCATAATAATCTAAATTTGTATTTTAATACTTGCAATATTTTAGGAGTGTCAAATACAGGACCATTACAAAGTACATGTGTTTCGCATATTTAGTTAATCAGGAATAACTTAAACTTTCCCTTAGCATTAAAAAAAAAAGTAGGAAAGGCATGGATAGAAAATCCTATAAAATCAAGCCATTACACCTTTACTTGGTATGCAATCACACCAAGAATAACCTCACTGGGAATGATCATGTCCCACACTGACAATGAGAGAATAGTGAAATCACAGTAATGATGTACCTGGCTCCATGTTAGCTGTTTCTATGTTGATATTTTTAATGAGGTGAATCAGTTGGGCTGAGAATTCAGGGAGTCAATGGAAAAGGAAACTAAAACAAAAAAAATTGGAATTATAAAGAAAAAATAATATAGCAAAAGGAAGAGATGCAACGAAGGAGGGAAAAGTGAGACTTTAGATAAGTAAATTTTTGTCTTAAGGTTGGCAATCAGGAAGAGCTGTATTCCTCCACTGATCTTTGTGCAATCCATTTCCTGACACCTGTGAAGATTCTCTATGGAAAATAAGTAATTTGAGTTCGTGTCATTCTATGGGACTGCTGCCTGTGACCTGAAGAGTGCCATGCTGTGTTTATTCTTCAGTTCTGACTTTCTCATCCACATATCCTCATTGCTATAAAACTTACTTGGGATGTACCGGGGCTCCAGTCAGAGCTGTGCCACCACTGCAGCCCATTTGGATTCTTCTGGAGATGCCAGTCCTCTGAAATTTCTTGGCAGACAGAGCTGGTTGGAATTTGGCTTGATTTGATTTCACGTTAATTTAACAAAGACAAATGTTACCCCCTTAAGGGATTCTAGGAAGAGTTTCCAGCAAACTGCAGCCACTTGTCGAGGGCAGGTTGTAGAGGGAATCAGTACAGTACATTTTGTAAGAGATGCCACATTGGCTAAAATCCTCTCTGTCTCTGAGGAACAAGTCACACAGCAATAAGAGCATTTTTAAACTGCTCCAATAGCATGCCTTTATTGTGAGCTACTGGAAGAGATGGAAGCATCCTGGCCAGTGGGTGGAAACACTGCTGTCCCCAGCCATGAGGGGAGAGGGTCCTCCAAGCCCAGCTGGATCCAGCAGCGATGGTTAATGCATCCAGACAGTCTGCTGGAAAATGAGATTTCACATATTTTGCTGCTAAATACTGTGTCTCATAGAAAATGCATGCAAGATGTCATTTATGCTGCATTTTTATAGGTTTTGGTGGCTTTTCCTGGTGCTTGGAAGTCTAGACTGTCAGGTGTCCATGGAATGCCCAGCAGTCACAGGCAGTAAATCATACTCAGTGTCAGGATGCATCAGATATCGCGTACAAAAAGCTGTACTTATGCAAAATAACTCTGTTCACGTATAATTTCTCTTCCTGGAGCCACAGAGTCCCCAATAAGTGTAAAATCTTCCAAATCCTACCTAATACAGGGTGCAAAGCTGCTCCTTTCCTCACTGCAAAAAGTTTCATGGTGCTTTTTTGCCGCTGTTTAGAGTTGCTCAGTGGGTTAAATAGGCCACAGAACAATTCAGTTCCATTTTGAATTCAGTTCTGGTTTGAAATGTTTAATTTTAATGTCAAGGAACTGCTGAAATGTGTGTGGTCTGCTGACAGATGTTGTGGAGGAATTAGGAACCACTTTTGTCAAGGTGTAATTCATAACATTTAAACAAATTGACATGTTTTTAGGACTTTGCCATATGTTCCATTCATTCCAGAATGGGTCCTGTCAGTCCCTCAGAGGTGTGACATACACAGTTTGGGACCATTTTGGCTGTCTCTCCTATTTAGGCCCTGCCACTGATGGTCATGTATTGGAGAGAGAAATACCTGAAAAATTAAACACATCTACACTCTTTTCAAATCTATGCTTAAAAATATGTGGCTTGCCCAACAGGTTTCTGAGAGGAGTTCAGGAAAACAAGCCATCTTTACAACGTCCCAGCTTCTACTTCATGTTGAGAATTCTTTTCATTCAAGGCTGATAATGTGAAATAAAGACACCACTGACATAATATATGTGAGACCTCTCTATCAAGCTTGGCTGTAACTAGAATCTGTTCAACCTAAAGTGTATTACATAGTCAGGAGAGGTAAGACTTAATCACAAGTAACAGCATTGTCAGTTTTTCTTCATAAATTCCTTTCTATAAAAACATAAAATGGTTTAGAACATAATATTCTTCCTTCACTTGTGGCATTTTCTTGCCTGATCTAGAAATTCTTTTTTTTTTCTTGGATTTAACACAATTATTTCCTGATGGAAACTGTAGAAGCATTTTTATGTCATTCTTGAGAATACTGGGGATTCTAAATTAAATTTTCTTGTAATTGTCAGAACCGTGCAGCACACAACATTCAATGTAAGATGCCTTGCCAGTTTTCATCTTTTACTTTGGTCACATACAGAAGTATTCAGCTGTTACCAGCCACTGCTGCCTCCCTGACCATTGAGCTTTTAAGTAAAACTTGGAGCAATAGCAGCAAATGGGATGTAAATGTGTCAATCTGGATGTTCTCTACTGCATCTTGGAGAGGATCCAGGGCCCCAGTCCCAGCTGTGCTGCTCCAGACAGCACATTTATTACCTGTGCTTGCAGAGGTGCTTTGGATTCTTGGCCTCTGGGTGATAGGTAAAAGGGAACATCCATACAGATATACCCCTATTTTCTAGGCAGTGAAGATAAAATTTCTCAGAATTTTGGTTTTCTGTCTTGGTTTGTTTAGTTGTTTGTTTGTGTGTTTGTTTTTCTCTTATCAACTTCCCTCTCTCCACAGGAAAAGTAATAATCGTTAAAAATAGAGAGGAGAAACGCAGCAGCAAGGATAAATGAATTATGTAATCTAGAGAAAGTGAAATCATAAAAGCATGTCAAGAAGATGGTCTGTTCTGCACGCTCCCTGTTTTGGAGACAGACATAAGCTCTGTGCACGTGCTGTTGACTTCAACAGTCTTAGAAGATACTCTTCAGGTTTGGCTGCAGGTGTTAAAATGAGGGAATATGGGCTCATTTCTTAGTAAACAGTGATGATATTTCCCTTCCTGCTTACAGGACATTGATCACATTGGTCTGGCTTTTCAGAAGTATGATTTTAATACTAAACCTGAGTGGTTATAAGGCTAAATGCACAGTGTTCAATGGCAGTATACAATTGCTCTTTTGTTCATAATTGTGTCTTATTTGCATCACTTCAGGCGATCTCTCACGCTGCACATCTGTCTATTGTGAGACACCTGTGCTTCCTTCACCTGCTCCTCTCTGAAACTCCTGAGAGAGCAGTGCTGAAGGAGCCAAGATGACATCCTGGCCCCCTTGCCACACTTCAGAGAACATAATCAGAACACAGGAAAACGTTGCTGTAACGCTCTAATTAGGACATCTGGCCAGGTAAAGAGAAGTTCCCAGGTAGCTTTCCTAAACAAATAGCCATAAACAAAACTATTCTCTAGACTCCCTGGATACTGTAGCCTTCTCCCACAAAAAAATCTCAATGGACTCCATGTTTATCTGTGATCTTCTCTCTTTTCTTTAGTTTTCTGTAGCCATTTGAAGCTCTTCCATTTATCAAAATATTTTACTAGTATTTAGTATAAATACACGTGATCTTACCTCTTTAATTTTGATTTTGGCTTTCGAGTTACCTACTTTATTCTGATGTGTCACTTTAGATTAATTTGTTATGCTAAGTACTTGCCAAATAAATAATGAGCTTTCAAATGAGTCCATATGTAATAAGGTAAAGATTTAATTATTCCTAACACTATTAACATTTTACTACTGTATCAGGGTCATGGCTGAAAATATGATAGACACTTTTAAGATTGCCAAGAGCTCAGTCTCTCACTTGTGAACCATTGTTACTGCTAAGACATTGGCATCTAATGGTTTGCAAAAATGACAAAGAAGGGGCAATTCTTTGCTGCAGTCCCTGGAACCAGACATTCTTTATTTCAGTACCATTGCAAAGTTCCTTCCTACTGCTCAAAACTTTGGACAGGAGAAAGAGAATCAAGAGTGTAAGATTACATAAAGAGAGGGTTTTTTTCCTTTCATTTTTTTATCAATAAATGTCTTTGAGCTAATTTTGTTTCCTATCTGATTGCCCTTGAAACCAATAATTGCATGACAACCATAGAGGTTGCATTTGGGGCTCCACTGAGATGAAGATTTTATGTGAATTAAAGGTGGTCTCCTGTACAATCTGCAGACTGACAAACTATGAGGGAAACTGGAACAGATGTACGAGAGGATGAGGTGACACCGTGCCACCTGCCAGAGGTATGTAGGAAAGGGACCCATGCATCCTGTTCTCCAGCCCCTAAAGCTGCCTTTGCCACACTGTGAGCCCCAGCATCTGGGCCCAGGAAGTTTGGTGTACATCCTTAGTCACTTTTCAAAATGTAACCTGTCTCCAATGATTGTGTCACATCCTAAAGTATACCATTGCTCACAAATTCCTTTGAGAATTCTTTCAACAGCTGAGTTAAAAGGTGGAATATAATTTTCTTGAGCGAAATATATGCAGTTCCAAGGATTTGATTTTTTTCCTCAGTTTTTCTGTAGCCATTTTGCTGACAAAAATGAGCTGGAGGTTTTGAGAGCAAAAGACTGAAGAAAAATCTGTCACTTGCAGACATTTCAGAATTTACATCCGTAATTACACAGTCAGCTCTCCTCCTTATTCTATCTACACCATTAGGAACGGACAGTTGGAAGCAGCCACTTGGAGCCCAGTCCTTTATCAGCTCCTGAAAGTAAACAACAATCGAGCAGGATCAATATCTGCATGTCCTTGCATAATGCCAGGCAGAAACCTTGGAAGAAACTGAAAGATGAATGTCCAAAACACACAGGTGCCACGAGAGAGCAGGAAGCTTGAGGGAATCACCAGTATTCCAGGTCCTACCAGCAGGAAGGAATTTATTAACAATTGTGAGGCTACACTGCCAAGGTTACCCACTGTCAAGTGCCCATCTGCTTCTAGAAATTTGGAATCTGGAAACTCAAAACACATGTCCTGCAGAGTGGCACAGCTCCAGTCCTAATGTGTGAGTGAATTCCTGCACCTGCAGACACCCTGGCCCTAAAGGAGGTGGAAAATCTCTCACAGAAGCCCCTGTAGAAATGCTGGAGTTGAACACCAACCTGTGGCCAAGGCAGCAGAGAGGCACAGCCCTGCTCCAGGGCATGTGCTCTATTCCCAGCTGGAATAGAGGCATAAAGAGTATTTCCCAGTAATCCAGTATCAGTGCCTACCCATGAAATGTGGTGGTAATGATTGTAGTAGATAAAAGAATTCTCCTCAAATGTTTCTGAGGGGCTGTGCTTTTTGGGTCTTTTATAAACTGTTTTTAGCCATGCCAAATAAACCAACAAAAAGCCATATCAAAGTAAAGGATTTTCACTATTTATCTGGGCTCTGTGGAATTGTGTTTTAAAGCACACTGTTGACAAAACCTAGTGAGGGGGGTTGACCCTGGCTGGATGCCAGGTGCCCAAAGCCTCTCTATCAACCTCCTCCTCAACTGGGCAGGGGAGAGGAACTATAATGAAAGGAATGTTGAGATAAGGGCAGGGAGAGATCACTTATCAATCACTGTCATGGGCAAAACAGACTCAGTTTGGGGAAATAATTCATTAGCAGTCAAATGAGGGTAGGGTAATGAGAAATAAACCCAAATCCTTACAGCCACCCCTCCCTTCTCCAGGGGCTTAAATGAATTCCCGGCTTCTCCACCTGCGTTCCCCGTGAGGTGCAGGGGGACAGGAAGTGGGGGTTGCAATCTGTTCATTACAGGTTGTCTGTGCTGCTGCTTCCTCCTCAGGGGGAGGGCTCCTCACACTATTCCCTGGATGTTTTTCACTTCTTCTCCTTTCCAAGAGTTCTGTTTGCTTAGATGGATTGTGTTCAGTGGTTTGAGTGGTGACAAAACAGAATTATACTTGCAAATTTCCCCTCACCGGTAGCTGCCTACATGCAGCCCCAGCCAGGATACAGCCCTTGGCAATAACAGCCTGACAGCAAGGGAATGATATTTCCATTTGCAGTAAAAGAGTTAATGGGAAAAATCCATGTTCAGGGCAGTCATTTTAGGTCAAAGACCATGAAATGATTTGGGGGCCAAAATCGATTTCTGTGTAGGAAAAAAAAAGCCATTTCTCACATAATTTCAGAAGATCGTACTTGATATTTTCCAGAAAACCCTTAGAAGGTGGAGTATAAGTGAATTTCAATGAATTCATTAATGAGAAAACTAAATCTTTTAGTTAGTTTGTTAAATATAATTATACTTCATTTAGTAATTTCTTTCTATTAGCCATTTTGCGCTGCTGTAGTAATTATAGCCAAGTGCATTTCCATGTGGATTGCAGTGGAAGTTGTTCTTTGCAGAAGGTTTGTCACATTGTAAGCGGACTTTAGAGAAACAGACATGATGTGATTGTTGCTGACTGCACTTAACCTGGAAAAGTTACAAGGAATAAACTAATTACTTCAGTATTCATGGATGTGTCGAAGCAAGAAATAATTACACTGTGACATGGGTGAGGAAATAAAATATAAAACATAGGAGAAGCCTTGGTAAATAGAAATAGGAGATTTTGATTACTCAGAACTAGACTGGGATACATTAAAGAATATATAATGTGGATTTGGTACGAGATTGCTTTGAGCTCCATGGGTTATGTGTGAGTGCCTAGCATTAAGACCAGAGTATTATTGTCATGTCTGGGAGGCAGTGCAGCAAAAAGTGGGAACTATATAAAGACAGTGAAAAAGCTAAAGAACAGTTATTTCAATCTCGGTATGGGTCAATCTCTCAGGCTCTTGCCTAATTTTAGTCAGTCCTTACTCATGCAAATCTCCCACTTACTTCAAAAAATTTCACCTGAACTGGAGCAAAACCAGTAACAGGTTCTGGTCAAAGATTTTTTTCATCCTATCTGGCAAAATGTGTGATACATTGCTGTGTGGGAAGAAGCCATGGAAGTGAAGGACTTAAAAACCCACAGTGCACAAAACACCTTTCAATCAAATCAGCTGTTCTTTCAGAAATAGTGTCTAAAATGGTGGGGTAAGACAGAAAAAAAAGAGGCAAGAACTTCCTTTCCACAATGAACTTGCAAGCAGGTATTACCAGTCAAAACATAAAAGGTCTAGAAAGCTCACACTTTATTACCATTAGCAACACATCTATAATGTAAAAATAGTCATTCTAAATGGAATTTTCAGAAGAAAAGCCATGAATGTCATGTCATCAGGGACACTTAGCATGAGATGGAAGAGTCACATTAAGGAACACAATAGAATGAACTAAAATGAACATGGGTAAAAAAAAAGGCAAAAAATAAAACCTATAAACAAACAAACAAAAAAAAAAAAAAGAAAAAGAAATCGCACTTCACAGTCTTCCTTTCATGTGACAAACTTTGCCCATTAAGCCACCAGGGGTGAAAATCTCAGTGACAGGTGACAGCCCCCCGGGCTGTGGGGCAGCAGCTTCACTCAGACTCAGCACCTGAGAAATAAACGGCTCAGCAGCACTGGAGAAGGAGGGTGAGAAATTGGGAGTAAAGCCCAGGAAGAAGAGAGGGGTGGGAGTGAGGTATTTTAAGATTTTTTTTGAAATTTCTTATTATCATACGCTGATTTGGCCGGTAATAAAGTAAATTAATATCCCTCAGTCAACTGCATGGTTTTTCTGTGATGATAATTGGGGAGTGCTCTTCCTGTCCTTGGCTCAACCCATGAGCCTCTCATGGCATTTTTCTGCTCCTGTCCAGTTGAGGAAGGGGAGTGATAGAGTGGCTTTGGTGGGCACCTGACATCCAGCCAAGGCCAGCCCATCACACTGATTCAGGGATCTGTGACAGCACAAAACTCACCCGCAACAGACAGGAAAAATATTTTTCTCCCTGTTTCAAGATTAAGTGACTTTTGGTGTGATTGCTCTCTGTTTTGACTTAAGGAGGAATTTACCATGGTGTCTCTGGTGTCTTCATTGCTAGAAGGCAAAAGTTTGAGTAGCTTTTCTGTCCTAAGATAATCTATTTCTTTTTAATAGTAGAAAAATTAAATCACATGATGTCTATATCAAAGTTAGAAGGAATTAGTCCAAGAGACATATTCTGTCCTTGGGAAGTCAGAAATTTTTTTCATCAGTTTGATAGTAAATAAACTGGTTAATAGTTGAGGCCAAATTTTATAGAAGCTGGGACGTTACTTTTAATTAACATACCTGATTTATTTGCCCAAATAAATATCCTGCATGATATAATGCACTAGTTATTTATTTCTCAGTGTCTGGGAATCAAAACAAGTCTTGGAGGTCACTTACACTTGGAGATTTTGTTCTGTCATTATACACTCATAAAAGTTAATAGTCCTTGCTGCTTGCCTGAGTTCAACATTAAATTCTAAGATGAGTTAAGAGAATGTGTTAATTACTGTTCATTACTGTAGGAGTTCATGTGAAGCTACTTGGAAATTACAGTCAACAGAGATGATGGAGAATATGCTGTGTTGGGGTTTTTTTTTGTGGGGGGTGGCATAAAGAGAGAAGATCAGAGGGACAATAAAAGCTGAGCTGTCAAAAGTGAAACTTTTTGGCAGTATCTGTCTTGTTTGATGAAAATTTAATGGGAAAAGATTTCTAAGTCTCAAATGGGGACTGATTTCTCTCGTTTTGCCAGGACGATAAAGTCACTTCTTGAGGTAAAGTGACTCACTGCAGTATGAGAGGTTTTTGGTTGAATCTCTCTGCTTGATTTGTGCTAGGTGTGGAATCTCTGCCAATTTTCCTCTGTGCTGAAAGTACATGCAATCAGCAGCAGATTTGGGGCCATTTTGTCAAGTGTAACTGTCTGAAGTTTTCATTAAAATACTTCAGAAGGATCTGTGTTCCTACAAACAAAGACAGATCTTTAAGAGATTGCAAGGATTTAAAGTCTTTTTAAGGGCTGGTTTTAAACCTGAGCAGGAGATGGATTTCCTACCTTCATTTTTTTCTTAAAAAAGAAAATATTAATATTCCATTTTAGCACAATTCTAGTCACCATCTCTCCAACTTTCTCTATAGGTATGAAAATGATCTGACTTGGAGGTCTGGAAGTTTTTGTGCCTAGATCTTAGACATATCTGTGCGGTGAGAGAAAATATGGAATTGGAGCCTGAACGTTTTAAACAAAACCTGTTCCTGCAGATTATTTCCTCATTTTACATCAAATAGTTGCTGGCAGCCTTATGAAGTAATTTTTTGTAAATGAAGAGTTCTGTTGGTTTTCAGCTTCACAGGTCAACTGAAAATGATCTCTCAAAACGGGGATCAAATCTGATGGAGGTACCTAGGCTCTTCATTCAGGTCTTTTTTAGAATGTGGTTTTAAATTATTTATGCATCATTTATGACACAGAAAGAGAGGCAGGATGGCAAGGTGTGTATGTCAACTCCATCCGACAGGCTGTGGACAAAAATTGCCTGTTCTGCCCTTACCCCAAGCAGCATCTCTGAAACTATTCCTGTGTTCCCCAACCCTGTACACATACCAAACCAACGCTGCATTTGTTCTCTTTAATCCAGATTTTCACTTTAATCGAGATCTATCCACTACCCCAGTTCAGTGTAAAAATAGGTCTGAATAAGCAGTGATTCTGGTTTAATTCTCAAAGTAATTTACCAGTGGGTTCATGGGTTAAAGGGGGCAGATCTGTTGGGCTGATTTGAGTTCTGGTAAAGAAACTTTAATTATCCTATCGGAAGGACGTCAAGTTCTCTACGTTCAATACTTTTTCAGTTTTGATAATATCTGTACCCAGGGTAACCAGGGATGTTTTATTTGTATAATATTGCTCTTCCTGACCATAGGAACAGTGGTGAATACTCCAGAGAAAGATATAATAGTTGAAGAAAGCAAAATTACAATATCAGCCTGCTTGAATATGTGATCACTGGGGGTGACTGTGGGAGCATCCCAAACTCTCGAGTCTACAGCCTGTTAAAATCCTTACATCAACAGTGCTGGGGGTGAAACATTCATTGGCTTTGTGGCCTTCGAGGCAGACCTGCCAATAAAGGAACCTGATCTCAGCTGCACCTACTGGCTTCTAGAAATCAGACAGAGTAAGTCAGACAATATCAAGTTATTGTAATATTTGTTTATGTTACTTTTCTTGAGTCATTTTAAATTAAATGAGATAGTGTAAAACCAGTTAGATAATACACATTGAAAGATACTTTAGTGGAGATGACAGTGTTTAGAAGGAGAAAGACTCTTCAGAAATATGCCATTTCCTTTTTTTTTTCTCCCTAAATTAATTTTCCCACATGAAAGTCCTCATAGACTACCTGGGGAATTAAAAGATCTGAAGTAATGTTATCTTTTAACTACGAATAAAAGGAAAACAAAGAAGAAGCATAATTATGAGCTAACCATTAGAAAGTTCTTAGTGCTAATATGTAGCAGAGGTCAGAATACTCATGATTTATAATCGACATCAAGAGAATAGAAGGCTGCTAAGAAGGGCTCCTCTTCAGAGAAGCAAGAGAATGCTGCACAGATAATAGTATTTCCTTCATGCTGATGACTTTGTCGGTGAATACAATAAGCTGATTCATTAGACAGACCTATTCAATATAAATCCACTTAATATTAATACCTAAAAGGTTTAAAACATTTTAGTGATCGTGTCACACAGAGCTGTTGTTGAAAGAGAGAACTGTTCGCCCTGTCTCACATTCAGATAGAGCTCAGGAACATGAAAACGATGGACAGATGGCCTTTAACTCTTATAAAAGAGTATGATGGGACAATAGGGGTGTCTGAGTATTCCTCATTGTCAAAAACCCTTCTGTACCACTCAAGTGATCAGAGAGGCTGTCGAAGCCACAGCCAACCCTGCTCTGAAGGTTTGATGGCAGGGTAGGGTCAGCTGTCTCAGGGTTGGCTTGTAATAGAGTTCTGCGACAACAAATCATCAGAGAGCTCTCATTCTCTGTTTCTTGTGTGTGATGTCTGGAGTTTGATGACAAAATTGGAGGGGAAATCCACAAGGCTGCTCAGCCATTATATAACATCCTTTAGAGATCCCCAGTCGTGGCCTGTTCAGCTCTTGCGTTGATGGGGAGCAGGGGCAGGGAGATGGAACCCTCTACAGGCACTGTAACCTCCCCACGTTCAATCTGTACAAGCCCTTGCAAGTTTAGAAGCAAACAGTATTAACCTTCTTACCAAACAGGGGACAGAGATAGCACTTGCTAGAGTATATAGAGGTGATAAAGGCGTAAAAATATATAATATTTCAATACTATGTGTTGCAGTGTAATGGAGCAATTACAGTAGATAACCTCGCTGAATTAAATTCTCTGTTAGTGCTAAAAGGCAATGTCTGTGAGATCTTTAACAGTAAAATAGGATCATTTTGAATTTGTGGTGGGTTGACCTTGGCTGGACAGCAGGTACCCACCGAAACTGTTCTTTTTCTCCCCTCTTCAACTGGACAAGGGAAAGAAAATACAATGGAAAGCTCATTTCCATTGGTAAAGACAGGGGGAGACCACTCAACAGTTACTGTCATGGGAAAAGTCGATTTGACTTGGGTAAATGAATTGAATTTATTACCAATCAAATCAGAGGACAGTAATGAGAAATAAATTTGAATATTAACAACACCTTCCTCACACCCCTCCCTTCTTCCCAGCCTTGAGTTTACTTCTGATTTCTCTACCTCTTCCCCCAGGGGAAAGGAGGAAATGGGGCCTGTGGTCAGTCCACCACACATTTTTACATTCTCTGTTTCTTTTCTTTGCTAATGGTCAGGTTTCTGATTATCTGCACGCAAGACCTTCAGTTGTGAAAGATGCAAGAGACTGTACAGTAATTATCTCTGAAACTGCTGGCTGTGAAATTTTTGTCTCTGAAATGCTGAAATTTTGTAGGCAACAGCAGGACACATTCAATGAAATAACACTAGGACAGGTGAAAATTGTATGCAAAGACTCCATCTGTATAATAACTTGATTGCTATCAAAATCCCTAATGAATGAGTCAATTGAGTTAGTCAAATGCCCAGGGTTTTATTGTTAAAGAACTACGTGCACACAAAAGATTATGGATGACGGATTGTTTGTTTAAAAATAAAGTGGGTTTGGGAAATGGAGAAGAAATATAAATATTCTGAGCAGAAGCCAGCCATGGCTGCAGTATAAGAACATCTTTGTACCCAGCAGGTTTCATTCCTTGAAGTCTGGGTACTTTAGGGTTCAAAAGCCTGATTCAAAGGTGAATAGAATATTTATTAAATGCTTCTGTTACAGTGGAGAACACAGCAATATTCTCCAAGTACCAAAGGATGGAAGTGAGAAAACATCTGGCAGCATGCTTAGAAAACTTAGTGTGTCTCAACCTAGGTGTCACAGAGAGGGTTCTCCTCAGTGATACCCAGTGAGAGGTCAAGACACAGGAATCCACTTAAACATAAGAGAAAAACTTTGTCTGCCAGTAGATGTGCCCAGAGATAAGAAGAACAAATTTTGGCATGGCAAAACAGAAGTATGACCTTTGAACCTGGAACAGTACCTTGGCATTTTTCACAGAATCACAGAATTAATGAGGCTTTTAGAAATCTTAAGAATGACCTTTCATCACATTAAAGTGCTCAAGCAAGAAATATTTGCAAGTTATAAAAGTCAAATAGTGCCATTGGGAAGAGGAAGGAGAAAGGACATTATGTGACTCTGGCAAGGGAAAAGAAAGGCTTTTTTCTAGCCTGGCAAGATGACACACTTGTTTGATGAATGTTGAATTAATATTATTAAATATGTGACAAAAAAGCTACTAATATCCAATTATAACTAGTCCTCGTTCAGTAAATGATCTCTTTAGTGGCAAGTGTTAATGTTTTGGGAAGTTTGCACCCTGGTGGTCGCAGGGTCCAAACACTCTGAAGTCAATATTTTCCTCTGTTTTACATATTTTTGTTTAATTGATTTACAATGATTCACTCTACATAACTGTCATTCTTTATTTTCGCATTGTAATTAACATTCTTGAAAGGCTAATTCCTTTTTAAAATGTAAAATGACACGTTGAATCAATGCAAAATTTCATAGAAATGGAATGCATTTAGCAAAATGTGGAGAAGGGAAGTCACAAAATCACAGTCACTCTTACTGTACTTGTGCAGATTGAAGGTGGCTGCTAGACATGATAGCCTGGCAAAGTCTCTTCAGGAGCAGACTTGTCGATCTTGTTAATCCTGTTAACATTTATAAAACATATGTATATTTCTGTGAATAATATTTTTAAATATTTCTGTAGGAGAAACACCTACATATTACAAAATGCCTACAAAATGGCCAACTTTTTATTTTTAATTTGCATGGATGTTTTTAAATTAAACTTATAGCTTTTCTTTGGGAATACTTTTGAAGGAATATCTATAGTATTCTCTATGTTAAAATCACATAGTTTTAAGCATCATACATTGATTCCTCAATAACACGTTAGCAGTACTTCGCTGGTGTAGCACACTATTAGCATCTTCAGGATCACTGACATAAAGTTCAAGCTGCGAGGAATAAAATCTCATTTTTTCCCCAAAGACTTCAGGATAAGTGCTGCAATGCAGCAGTCTCCTCGACTTTGTGGTATAAATTATGCTTAACTACTGTAATTTTTTCCTCAGTTTCAAACTAAGCAATTCTCAAATCCACCTAAGAATGTATTATATGGGGAAAAGAAAAGACATGTAAAGCTGTGGCACTGAGATTCATACACTGCTTATCACCTTCTGTTTTCTTCTCTTTCATGTATGAATATATTAAGGTCATTAGTTAATTGGAGGGCACAGAATTATTAAGTCATTAGCAGAAACATCAAACACTCATGAATGTTGAAACCCTTTTGTGTCTCCAAACAGCATCTTTTTTTCCCCCCTCTAAATTGAAAAAGAGGTGTCAGACTGTTAGTAGAAATAAATAAGTAAATAGGTGGTAAGATGATTAGGATGCACACAGATTCTCTGCCAGAAAAGTTGTGCATACTTGCAGAATTGCTCTAAATCCTTGTGCAATAGCTAAATGCCAAACAGGGGTACAAGGCAGAAAATCATAGATTGTTCCATTAAAGAAATTATAACACAGACCAAGAACACTCAAATCAAATCCTTTACTGCCGGCAGTAGGTACTTCACAATTTCTCTAGGCGATATGGGAGACATGAATAATGGGTTTGAGATAGAGTGTGATAGCTGATCATTCTGAAGACTTCTCTGTTTTCTTCCCAGAGGAGATTTTACATCTCTCAACTCACAATTGCAAGGAACCCTCCAGAACTAGGAATTCACCACTCCCTCTTTGATCGTGCTCCTAAAATGTTTTTTTATTATCCTCAGAAAGGTTTCTACTGCTCACTCTCATGAGAAAGGAATGTAATTAGACCTGGCTCAAGGCTTGGCACTGTCTAGAAAGCAGCACAGGTCAGATGCTGACTCGAGTTTTGCAGTGCACTAGAAGCAGATTACATACTTCATTTTTAAGGCTGTTCAAAAACCTACTCTGTTCTACCTCTCGAAGCTTCCAGCTTTGGCTTTGTTCTGACAGTGGAACCAACTGTCACTCCCTGCTATTCTATTTTTCTTTAGAGCATTTAATTTTGTCTCCCATGCTTAGGGGCTCTCCATCAAACCCCAAAGGTCACCTAAAGCAGACTGTACATAACCAAGTATACACGCTGTGCTGGACAAGATCTTTGTCCAGTCAGTCGTGCACCACATTTGCTGCAATGGAGTTAAATATAAGGGACCAGATGACAAAAGGTGTTCCCCTGATACTGAGTTCAGTTCACATTGATGTTCCTTCCTGCAGTGGTACCTTTCTCAATTTAGGCATCTGAGCCTTAGAATTTCCTTTGATAAACTGATCATCTCCAAGTGGGTTTTAATCCCTTCAATAGACAGATTTCACGAAGATTCTTTTCAGTCTAATTGAAAATATTTCGGATTTTATAGAACTATAATCACACAACATTTTTATTCATTTTTTTGCCTTATGGCTACTATCTTTTCTGCAGAAATTTTAAAAACCAGTTACTTCAGGGCAGAATTCTTTAACTTCTCTTGACTTACAACTTATGTTTGGGTCAGCAAATGCCAAGCATATACTTGGCTAAATCCGAAACAACTTGAGGCATGAAAAAGTTTAGCTAAATATATTCAGAAAGTCTTTAGAAATGCTCTTTCAAACCAAATTACTTGTTATCTGTGCAATATTGCAGAAATACCCCATTATTACTGCTGTCAAATTGGTTTCAACATCTTTCAGTTGACTCAATGCATACACCCAAGCAGAAGGCCTGCCTCTTTCTCCCCAAATGAAGTGCTAACTATTTTAATAGAATTTTTGAATCCACATTATTAGCAGAAACTGGATGCAATTGCGGCATTAAAATGCTGTAGATCCCGGTCAGGTTTTCGAAGAAAGACTATAATAAGCTTTAGGGCAGGGAGGGACAAGTGAGAAAGCTAATTTGATCCAAATGTCGTAGATTACGGGGCAAAATAGTTTTAAAAGTTCGTCCCAAAGACACTTTTATTGGAGAATTCAAATACTTAAGAGGCTTTTTAAAATTATTATTTTATAATAAAAAGTGTTTGGATATTTTTTCTGCAGCTGCACTCCCATGGCTCTTCATGGCTAGGAAAAATTATGAAGTTGCCCTTAGAACCTCATTTACTATCAGTATGTGTAGGTGTATAAAAAAGGTATTTGTTTATGCATTGAAAACTGGATCTCTTTGTAATATTTCTGTGCTATTCTGTTTTATGTTTTTATTAAATATAGTTAGTAGCACAGTAATAAGAATCACTATAAAGTAGCAGAATTGATTCTGAAATCTGGTGATATATAATGAAGTTTTCAGCTTCAGCTTTGAGACCATATATATTACTTATTAGTAATAAAGAATAAGAAAATGTCTCAGTAAGGAGAGAGAAGATATGATTAGGGAAATGGCACTGGATATTGATTATCCTTCCAGTGCCTGTTATTGATGCATTTAGATGCCTTAACTTTTAGAAAGATATCTCTTGCAATTTCCCTGTGGATAAGTTTCTACTGCGAAGAAACTTTACCCTAAAAAGGTTATTTCACAAAAGTGCTCCATAAATAACTGGATTTGTAAATTCTCTGTACTACCGGCTGAACATCATATGCATGAACCTGCTGGTTTCCTTCTGACCACTTAAAACGCTGTCGGAGAACATAAATTTCCCAGTGAGTCTCAGAGTTCCCTGTGTGGAGCCAACAGAATGATAAGAAATCACATCATCTTGAAAATGGATTGGCTTCTTCTAACTGCAGGTGAAAAGGTCGCTCTTACAGGAAACATTTTCAGACAGCAATTTGTTCAGCGAAGGTCACCTTCTCAGTTCTAGCTTAGGTGAACATAAAGCTGATCTGACTATAAGCTGAGCCCTGCTCTGAGTACCTCCAGGAATGAGTGCTTTTGTGTTTTTCTGTGATTCTATATGTCTGTGTTACGTTCAACTTCTCTTTTTCTTGGTTTCGTCCTTTTTTAAAAATTTTATTTAATTATATTGGCTCCTGTGCAGTTTGGTAATTGTACATCTATTTCCTGGTCAGATTTTCTAACAAGTGGCACATCTTTCTTCTGAAGACCCTTTTTGCAACACCAATTCAACAATTACTCTGATCAAGACTGCACCTATACAGGCTCTTTTGTATCTTCCCAGGTGCAGAAACAAGGTTCAGCCAACTAATGAAGGATGAAATTGAATTAAATATTTCCGCCTTCATTTTTGTTTCTCAAAATTAACTTCTGGCAAAGGCTAACACATGAAGGAGTCAGTCTGTCCATCCTGGGTGCTCAATAAATGTTTGCTGCCATATTGGCTGACAGGATTTTTTATTGAATTGGAGATATGACGAGTCTAAACCCTTATGGCTTCAGTTAGGGAACCAGATTGTTTGACTCAGCTTTGTGACAGACTTATATACATTAATATCAGGTTTAAAACCCCGAACACACAAACAGCTCAAACATAGTAATTGCATTCAATACATGAGTGATACCATTAATTCACATTAAATCTATTTGTCTGTAGGGGTCTGTGAGCTTGAATGCCTTGTTTTAAATGCAGTGGTTAACAGAGTTTGTTTACCTTTGGTAAAGCATGAAACAAATTTATTTTTTTTCCCATACTACCACATTTTAAATGGTCAAAAGAAATGCTTGTGTAGAAATGGAACTAGCTCAGAGGATTTACGAACCGGGAGCCAATACTGCTTTTAATGCATATTAACCAGAAATCTTCTTATACTGTCTGCACTTCCTAGTAAAAGCTGACTATTTTTTATTACCCCTCAGCAAAAATTTAAACAATGGCACAGAGTTTCACAAAATTCAGCACCTTTTCAAGGATTAAATTTGCTATTTAAAATTGAAAGCAAATAGTTTAAAGCCTCTGATATATTGAAACATTTAAAAATAAATAATTTCATTTTTATAAAGTTTCAGTAGAAAGCAGCTCAGACTCAAAATATATTTTTAATAGATTTGTCAGAAGACATGAATCTAAACCAAGTTCCTGTCCAAGGAATAGAAAGAGCAAGTTAATAATAAATCTGATTAGTTAAACTCCAAGTGATCAGGTAGAACAGAGTGGGTTTCATTCCCAGGGGTGTTCAGATGGGGGAGGAGACATTAAAGGTTACCCGTGTCAAAACAGAGAAGGCAGCTGTAGAAATTCAGTGGATGACAGCATTGTATTTCATGTAACAATATTTTATTTTCCCCAAATGAGTTGTCAGAGATGAAATTGGTTAATCTAAGTATTCTAGGAGTCAGTTAAAAGAAATTGTCTCTGCTACTCTGCTTGGGGTGTAGTTAAATATATTTATCAAAAAGAAACTTAGTGGGACATCTACCTTTCTTCCCTTTCATCTATGTCAGCAGTACTCGGAATATTAGTATTTTTTGTTTTCCTCTTCACCAGTAAAACTGTGTTCAAACAATTTTTAGCAGGACACTTTTTGAAAACAATGTTTTAGCCTGTATCATGAGTCAGTCACCATCAGTAATCCCATAATGTTCCAGCAAACTAAAATTTCAAAAGTCTCTTTTTTTCCATGGTGCTACTAATTTACACTGCTTTGAGACATGCTATGATTTGGGCTGAGAAATAAATGGAAGAAAAGAAAATAGTTTATTTTCTGTGTTGGTAGTTACAAAGCCCAAAGGGTAAAACATAGGTAAAATCAGGGAAATTAGGGAGCAGATAAGAAGGGAAAAAATGTCAAAAAGAAAGAGAAGAAGTCTGCTTGGATAAAATATTCTGTGCAGAGACCAAAAGAAACATAATGAGCTTTGGAGGCAAATCAGATTAATTGCTCCCTTATTTGGAATACCTGTCTTGGATGGGTGTAAATAAAGGTAAAATGCCCAGTTCATGGCTCCCCATTGTGATGTGTTCTCATGGCAGGAAATACTTGAAGCTAAAATAGCAGGTGAAGGTTTTTTCTTTGTTTTGAGTTTTGAGTATAGGTTGCAGCTTGTTGGTGGAATTTTTTTCAGTGTTTGTTTGATTTAGTTTGTTGGTTTTATATTTTTTATAATTATTAACATATTAATTACTGTCAGCACTGACTTTTCAAGGTTGTTTTTATATAACTAAAAAAATTCATTTTATTCACCATTCAAGTAATTTTTATATTTAACAAATATTTAACTTAAATATAAACTTGTTATATGCTTTCTCACAGGCTAGTTAGAGCTTCAAATGTGTTTTTGCAAAAAAATATTGTACCATATACATTGAGTTTAAGCTGAATGAACGATTCCCTAAATATTAAAATTTATGAAACTGAGAGTTTACTCCTTCTTTACTAGATTTCTTTTCCCAATTCCTTCTTATTTGACTTCTCATTCATATCTTCCGTTCTTGGAAGCCTGATGCAAACCTCGTGAAATCTATTGGAGTATTAGTTGTGGGAAATATATGCAAGAAACTGTTTTTCTACTCTATTCCAGCTGTGTATTCCTCATGCTTATTTCTTCTTCAGGTCTGAGTATTTAATAGGATTTCTGTCTATTTGCTATGCTGCTTTTCCTAGCATTTCTTATTTTCTTTCCTGGCTTCTGTTAAGACTCCAAACCCCCAGCCATTCAATGCCTTCTCCCCAAATAATTACAAGGGTCCAGAAATCCTGCATGCTAAATTACATTTCACTCAGGCTGTCTTTCTGGAAGCAGGAGAGGATGAAGGAAAAAAGCTTTAGTGTCTCTCCTGAAATTCAATTTGAAAAATAAAACATGTGCTGCCAATAGCTGTTCTGCACCCTCAGATCTGTGTGCATAGTCGGGCAGCTATTTGATACAAACATCAGAGTCATTCTTGCCTGCATAGATTATCATTCCACTCTTCCTAAAAATATGCTTACATTTTTCATTATTTCTTCTAGTGCTGCGAAAGGGGCTGGTTCAGGAACATTAATCAACTTCCCAGATACATGAAGTCGTTATTTTTAGTCCTGTGATGGTTTTCTCATTCCTCTTCCCTAATAATAATCTTACTCTAGCTACCCCTGATCAGTGAGTGAAACTGAAATCTGCTGCTGTTTGTTCTGGCTCCGTTCCCTGTTGCCCAAGGTAGCTCATGTCAGCATGTGCTTTGGGCAGTGCTGGTGTTTATATTGTTCTGTGGGATTTCTTGGCTTCCAAAAAAAACCTGCTCTCCATAAACTTTGGGGTCAATTCATTTTCATGGTTAAGCATCACCTATTGGTCATAAGCGACTGTTCTCTTTTTCTTGATCTTAGACACATAGGGAGGAATGGAGGTAAGAGGTGTAAAGAAATAAATACCAGCAGAGAGAAATCAAAGAAAATTTTCATTGGCTTTTGTTCTTGGAGAATTTTGAACCTATTATTTTTAGGTTTAGTCATGTTTCTGACAGACTAGAGTGAAGAATGGCAGCACTGCTTCTTCAAAGGTTCTCTTGCGTGACATCCTTTGTGTCTTGATGTCAGAATATAAGACTGGCATCCTTTTTATTGTAAACACCTGGTGCTTCCAGCCTGGGTTTGGGCAGTGGTAAAGGGAAATATGTGCTTGTATGCCTTCCCTTCATCTTCTCCACTTTGGTTTTCAGGCTGAAAAGTGCAAAATTGGGCAGTTTGCTTTCAGTAGGATTGCTTCAAGTGATGAACTCTGTCTGCAGGCAAACATCTCCTAGATGCTGCACAAAACGCTGCTCCAGCTCTTCTGTTCAATATTCATGGTTCCTGGTCTCCAAAGACTGGATAAATTACGCAGGAGAGTCTTACTGGAAATGCCTGTCCAGTTATAGAATTTATTTGTTCCCGCACTATAAAAACATTTCTCCTGCTGAGGATTGCATTCAGTGCAGGGGGCCTGGGGTGCAGATGCAGGTGAGCTCTGGGTGGGGGAACTGCCAACCCTTTGGACAACAAAGGGCACCTGTGGCTCAGCGGGGTGAGAGGCATGGCAGGAGCTGAGAACCTCAGATTTTCTTGTGCTTGGACTGTGAGGGGATAAAAGCTCAGGGTTTGCGCTCTTTGGGGTCCTCCTCAGAGGCACCAGCTTGAGCTGTTTCTGCATTACTGCACCAGGAATAAATTGCCTCATGGAACAAGACATCTGAGACTCAGCTAATGGGAAACCTGATGTCAGACCAGTAAGGAAACCTGGGCTGAGTGTGGGGGAGTCCAGTGGGGATCTGTTGGGTCACTGGAGCTGCCGCTGTGAGGAGACTTTGGTCCCAGCAGTGACAGTCTGGGGTGGTGCGAGGGGGGCTGCCAGAGTGGCTCCTGGATGTTCAGGCTGGGAAGTTTCCTTAACCCTTCCTTAACAATAGTTGTCAAACTGTGTGAGCCCATTTAATTGATTTGCCTTTTCCAGCAAAAGAAAAGTCTTAAGTAGTTGCCTATTTTTGTGTCATGCATGTATTACAAATGCAGCTGTTAGAATTCAGTGCTCAATGGGGTTTTTTTGTCCATCTGTATTTGTTGTGGTTTGCTCTTTCTGTGTGTGTGTTCACACCTCGCATTTCATTCTCTTCTGCAAATTGGTAGAACATGCTGGCTTTAGAGGAGCAGAAGGTAAAAACTCTTTGCAAAACACTGAGCTCAAAATAACACCAATTAAACTGAAGTAATTGCTGGTTGCTCTTAATGAAAAAATCACATTTTTATTAGAACTACTTACCTTTAGTTAATAGAACAAGCAATTTTCAGTAAATATCCTTTAATGGGGAGCACTCTTAGTGCCGTCAGTAGCATATAATTGTTGGACAAGATTTCTGTAATGGATTGTTATCTCTTAAAGTTGGTTGGTTGGTTTTTTTTTGTGATACACTTTCAGTTCTGTAAAATGACACTTGGCTACATCAGCCTGAAAGGGAAAATAAAATGTGATACGATTTAATGGAAGCACATATCTTCCCAGAAAGATGAAGGCCGTTAGCCCCTACATTAATGTGGTCCTGCCAAAATCCTTGAGTTAAAGGCTCAGAAGATTTTTGTCCAAAGATGCCCAAGAGGCCAAAAGCAGCCTGAGGAATGAAGTCTGAAGGCAAAGCCTTAACTTCTAATCCACCTTTTCCTTTGAGTTCTGTTGAGGTACCAACAGCTGAATCCATACCCACAGATGATAACTGGGAACATCATCAGCTTATTCCACAAATATTTGCTGATAAATGTCTGTGATGTGATGCTTACTGGGTGCTAGGCTGTATTTTTGACATATTCTTTGTAAAAAGTAAACAAACACTTGCATCCTCAGTAAGATCATTCCACCAGGGGAGGAATGATGTGACATTTTGCTGTGCTTTATTGAGCATACTAAAAATGACTGATTTTCCCCTTTGCATGAGTTCACAGGAGAGGAAAGGCATTGCTCTGAGCCTCTTAAGTCTCTCAGCAACACAGTGCTGTTAGATCAAAGGTTAATTCTTAGCCCTGCAACCTTTTTGCTAACATTACACTATGAAAGTATCTGAAGAGACCTGGCTGAAATGCGTAGATGGGTTTTCCCCTATCATACATCTCCTTATACATTTAATTAAAATACTCTATCACTGTTCTGACATAAATGCTAGCTAGTGATATAGCCTTTGCTTTGCAATACACAACATTTCATTTGTCAATTGGTAATAGCAAAAGGGGTTCTCTACAAAATTCATAGCAAAAAATACAATGAACTGCATTATCACCTGTATCTTCAGATTACCCTTTCAATCAACTACTTTTGGCAAGCAAAGTCATAAGGACAGGTTTCCTGTTCCAAATCCCTAATTCTGACACAGGTTTTATATCTGTGACTTAAGTTCAGGGAAAGAGGGCAGGAGCAGGAGGAAACACAGAATGGGTGAAAACTGTGTAGCAGTCCTCCAACAAATAAATAGGGAATAAAGTCTTGGATAGCAATGTTTAAAAGCAGATGGTCTAGCTTATCATGGTTGATAACAATGAGAAGGAAAGGTACCTTCTTGCTGTCATGACTTAGTGCTTGATTCTGACCCTGGTTCTTTCCTTTGGAATAAGTAAAATCCCAGGATATAACAGCTGAGCACAAGCAGTTTTTGTAGTGTGGAATCTGTTTGCCAGGGAAATCCTTGGTAGACTGTTGAGACCTGCACATTTTTAATGTTTGCAGAAGGGGATTTTGGATTTGAAACTAAAGACTGGATTGCTTAGATTTCATTATGCCTGCCTAAATATTCTGGAATCAGTAAAAAATATGGCATCTCAAGCTATGCTAAACTCTTGTCAATTTTTGATATAAATAAGTATAGGAAAAAAACCCAAAAAACCAAACATCAGAAACAAACAAAAAAATCTAAACATATCTAGAATGGAGTATTTATTCAGCAGTTTCTTGTGTGTTACTTTTAAATGCTGAACCAAGGCCCAAAAATATAGAACTGTTTTTAGTCTGTGCAGTACCAGTAATTAATGGAAACTGTGATGCACCTGTTACTAACCTGTCCTAGAAAGGTAGTGCAGCTGTTCCTCCTAATATGAACCTTTTGGGAAGGTTCACGGGAGAAATGTTTGGCAAGACTGAAGATTATCCACTCAAAGTTATGCCACTGAAGAGACGATATTATGGAGTAAACTTTCAACAGGGGAAAAAACAGATGCTGAAAATGTGTTGACATGTTGCATTTTATGCTGTGGCCAAGAAGATTTAAAAAAAAAATTCAAGTTCCTGTCTTAAATTCTAGACCTTCGGTGAATTTTTTTTTATTTGCACAGATGAAGTTCTTCAGGTTAGCTGATGTCAGGTTGCTTCTACCAAATGCCAAAGCTGAAACTCTTAAATAGATTTTATAGATTTTTAACAAGCCCTGCAGGCCTCCCATCTCAGTCAATAAGGATGGGATCTATGGTGATATATAGTGAGTTACAGAGCCTAGGCTAGGAGAATTACATTTTGAAATCAGATCTTCCCAGAAGATTTCTACAATTGATTATTTAAAATTTTGTTATCTTCCTATATATAAAAAAAGCTATCCTACTGGATGCACTCAGGAGTTATTACCTTCAAAAGTACTCTTTTAAAGGCAGAATTTTTTTAATTTATTTTTTTTGAAGGATCAACTGTTTTTCCCTTTTCAAAACCTTTCTGAAACATTCTGTATTAAAAACATTGGAAAATTTCTTCCAGTAGAATTCAGAGAATGCTATTTAATGCTTTTTTGTGTTTCTGTAATCTGAATGGTGTTGGTAAAAGTGGTGGAGTGACAAAATGAATGCCCTCAAGCTGTGCACTGACCAACCTGTAAATGGAAACAGAACTAAGAGTGGGATGAGCACCAGTGCTCATCTACTTGCAACAGCTGCAGAGAGCCCAAGCTGCTGCTGTACCTCTCTGTATGGCAAGCCCAGGTCTGGTAAGAAAATTTCAACTTCTCAGTGGTTTTATGCTTCACTTGTAGAGCCCAGAGCAACCCCTCTGTACTCATCTGCTGCAGTTTCTGTACTCTGTGTGTGTATGGAATTGTTCTGCCTTTTTACTGGCAAAGCCTCTCTTGTTTTGTTTGTAGAATCACAGAGTATTCTGAGCTGGAAGAGATCCACAAGGATCATCAAAGTCCAACTCCTGGCCCCTCACTGGACAACCCCCAGAATCCCACCCCATGTCTGAGAGCATTTTCCAAAGGCTCCTTGAGCTCTGGCCGTGTTCCAGGTCCCAGCCACCCTCTGGGTGAAAAACCTTTTCCTGATACCCAACCTAAACCTCCCTGGTACACCTTTGTGCTGTTTGTTTTAGTTCATACAGGCTTCCTACTGAGAAGAGCAAACATTCTGAAGCCCATTCCTAAAAATCAGATTTTTAAGGTATTCTTTTATGAATATGCATTCTTACCAACATTGTTCTTCATGCAGAAGGGATTTTCTTCTCTGATCTCTTTCCTCACCTGATATTGGGAAGATCTGGAGATTCAAGTCTCTTTTCCAAGCAATACTGCAACTCCAAATGTGTTCTGAGCCCGAAGTGCTGAGAGAAAATGGATAACTTTGGCATGCCAAAGTGCTCACTGAAGTCAGCAATTTTTCTGCACTTTCAGATTCAGTTTTTTGTGTCAAACTGAATCCAAGAGTAAATGCCACGCTAGTATTTTCAGAAAATTTGAGTGGTGGAGGCTAACAATGCACCTGTATTAAACATGTTGTATGCTGGGCCTGTGTGAAAATAGTGCAAATGTAATATAATCTATGGTGAAGTACGAAGACAAAGTAAAAACCTGACCAGGGCCATGATCAAAAACAGTCTTTTCATCTAAATGATTGTTTCCTCATTATAATACTGAGTTCCCCCATTTCACAGTTTAGCTAAGGGCATCTGGCAGTGACCTGCACAAGGTTTTACTGTGAACTCAACACACCTTTCTGGGACATACTGTCTTTGGTGCAGTAACTCTAATTCCACAGATGATGTAAAATGTGAAATAATTAGCATTTGATCTTTGCTGGTAATGATGAAGCATTTATTGCTTAAAATGATAGATATACAAGGATGGGAATAGATGATTTCTCACTATTGTAGCCAAACCCTTTATTAGGAGTCTGAGGTTGATCTCTATCACTCAGCCAAAAAAGATGACTGCCGTCTAGTTTTTGAGGATCTGGTCATCCCTGTGATAGCTAGATTAAGGCAATCATAATTTTACATGAAGGTGTTTGCAAGGGCAGTGAAATACTGAAAAAGAATCTTCAGGACTCTGCTGTGCTTGGACTATTGTTTACTTTGTCCTCCCTTCTGAGTGGGCTGGTAAAATAAATATGTGAGTTCGTTCACCCACTGCAGTAGTTCTTGTGCAGAGAGTACATCTCTCATCAGTGCTACTGAACTCATTTTCAAACCTCTGCACTATTGCTGAGCACATAATAGGTATTGCCCTTGCCCACAGCTTTCTACTGCCACTTTGGGATACTTGGAATATAAACGCACTGAATGAAAACTGATACTTAATATTTAAGATCCTTTAAAGAAAGGAACTACATGAATGTTAAGCATCGTTATTAAGCAATAACAACTGAGTTGCAGGCCATTAACCCAGTCAGTCATTAATCCCAGAGAAGTCTTCTAAGCTGAACTTCTACTGTTAATGTTTTAAGCACAGTACAAGGCAGAGAATCAATCTTACAGGTATATTGACTCCTTAGTGGGTGCTGCTGCTGCTGTTGTAGTGCTTGCTATAATTAAGGTGAATATTATCTGGTCTGTTCTCACTGCAGCACCAGTCATAGCCAGTAAAGGAGGGAAAGAAATTTTCCCTAAGTGTTAACATAATATGAGAAATATCTGCAGTCCCCACGCTCTAAGGAAAGCTACATGAAATGAGTCTCTCTCCCCAAAGATGGGGACCTGGGCACACTACCAGAGAGGTTCTTTATCTGCATAGCAGTTCCCTGTTAGGAATGCTCTCCATCCTCACAGTCCTCTCTCCCTGCAAGCACAAGGAATATACTCCCTACCCTGATCTAAAGGCACAGGAGGTGAGTGTCCTTAATAAGATACTCTGGGCCACAACCCTTCCAGCAGCAGATCTTCCCAGCCTGAGGAAAAGTGGGCCAAAGTGCCACATGCACTATCCAGACATCTGGGCAGAAACCCACACCTCTGTGTCTGAGTCAGGACTGGAAAGTGACAGGTGATGAGGTACAGCAGGCAAGCTCTCATTCTGAATGAGAGGGCAGGCAGAGTTTTAATTGCTAAGGAGAAAGGTTATGTAGCAGAAGGAAAGGAAAGAGGAGGCAGCTGCACAATTACCTGCCACGGATCTTCCTTGAACATCTAGAGCTCAGAGCACTCCGTCTCCTCTGCTATTGTTTTCAGTGCTAGCTGCAACTGAGCTTGTGCGCGCTGCAGTCTCACTGTGCAGGCACTTTCCTGACTGTGCATTTCTTTAAACCATTCCTCCTTTGTTTGCGATATTCTTTCATTTCAATCTCCCCACTAAACTCTCAATTTCAGCTGCAATATGTTTATATCATCTCTGGTTCTTTGAGAAGAAATGTTCTCGAAGGGGATCTTGAGACAAGTTAGTGCAATCCTTAAAAATTTTTTGTGTGTCAATATTTAAAAATGAGATGAGTAAAACTCTTTACTTGCCATTTCCATGAAAAGAAGATCAATTTGTGCATTGTGAATTTCACTTTGTGCTACAGTGAAAGCAAGATGCTTTGTATTTCTCCAGCCTTTCATTAAAGGGTCTGACAGGGCCAGCTTTGGAGTCTCGCACTGACAGCAGGGTGGGCCTCTTCCCTGAGAATTTGCTTGACCCAAGTATAGTTCAGCCGAGAAAAGAAGTGAGTTATTCAATGACAGTCCCCTTATTTTCACCTCTTTAAGCTGCAGTGCTGACAGAGGGCCAGGGAGGTTTAGTGGGAAGCTGCCGTGGCAGGTCAGTCACCGGCCGGGGGTCACCGATGCTCTCCCAAGGCACTGGCCGTGCTGCACACACGGACAGGGTCACTCCCCATGAGGGACACAAACTGGGAGCCATCCAAAAGGCACAGCCATCCACAAACATTTCATCTGCACATATTCACCTATCTAATTCCTATCATAAAATGCTGTCTTTCATCAAAGAAGCCGAGGCTCGTGTAGCAGTTGGTGCCATAATTACGAAGTTTTCGGCAGAAGTAGTTTTAAACACGGAAAAAAAAAAAATTGGTGAAATGTTTTGGACAATTTCAATTATTATCTTTAGCATAATTTTAAATGTAGTTGTATAATGTTATTTTTCCTTTAAACCAATTTGCAGCTAGCAATTTGGTTATGAAATGCTCTATTTTGTGAAAACTGAAGGAATAAGGGTATCATCTATCTGTTATGTATTTTTATTTCCTTGATCACCGAAGTATCTTTATAGATTTTAAGTGTATAACTTGTGTTAGAAATCAAAGAATAGCCTCATTAATGCCAGTAAATGTTAGTACTTTTTAATTTTGACTGACAGGTGAAGCAATAGTTGTTTAAAGTCTATCCAAACTTCAATGGCATGATTATAAAATATGATGATTTATTATGAGCTTGTTGACTATAATAATTGGTGCATTTTCTGACGAGGTTATTGATTTTTCAAGATTGTTCTCAGAAGCCTCATTGAAAATCTTTCAAGGCCAATGGTGTCAACAGTGATGGGCTACAATGAGTTTCAGTTTAATGTATTCCTTTACTTAACTCTCTTGGTACTTTACACTTGAACAGATATGACAGATCTTCTGGCAACATTTATGTGACTATAAGATATATTAAATAATATGTAACATTTCAAACCTCCTTGGATCAGTTTCCATGGAGACAAAAGGCATCCACTGGAAATTAAAATATGGAGAATCTCAATTTATGGGATGGTAATATTTGATATAAAGTTTTGAAATCTTGTTTCAGGAGGTAGGAGTTCATATGCTTGGCTAATTAGAGCAATATTAATTCTGTATGCATGATCTCCTGAAAAAATCAGGAAGCAAATTATGCACTTTTTAAAAATAATACAATCTTTTTTGAGATTTGTGCTAAAAAGATTAAATTCATCCTCTTACTGAACAATGAGCAAATAATCAGGCTTAATGCAGAGACTTTGGTAAAAAAATGGAGGGACTGAATCCAGTTTTCACTGGTAGCCTGGACAATGTGGAAGAGAGGCACCATCCTGCACAAACTCCAGCTGAGGTGCTCCTAATGGCAGCTCCCTGTGAGGGAGCACAGGCTGCCCAAGCAGACCAAACTCCTTCCTTTGGTCCTTCCTCCACTCTTTTCACTTTATTCCTATTACAAAGGAATGATTTCTGTTATGGCAGACAATTCTGCTCCAGTTATACACTGTTATCCAGGCATATACTGCCCTAAATTATCTCATGCTGAAGTGATGCCCTGGAAATCCAGGCACGGACAAATTTGTCCAGATATGAATATATCTCAAGAGAAAAAAAAAAAAACAAACAAACAACCAAAAAACCCCCTTGCCTGAAATACATGAAATAATGTTATTAACTGGTGAGAGGAATGCACTTTAGGCCCAGGGTTTTTTGTTTAGAATTAATATATTGTGCTTCGACTCCTGTGCAGAGAATTGCCTTGAAGTGGAACATACCTCCCCGGAGCAGATCTTGATTTTGCCAGTCAGCTGCTGAAGATTGAAATGCCCAGTCTAATCTCTGATATTAAGTCTGTGTTTGTATTACTTTAAATCACATTTAGCTATCAGAAATGATGGGTCACCAGCAGTGGACCCGGTTAGAACAATATCTAAACATTTCCAAATTGTTTTGATTAACAAAAAGATGTGAGGAAAGAACCATAAGGACAAGAAAAAGAGAATAAATGACCATAAAATGTTTTTTTTTCTGCTATGGTTGAAGAATTTACCTGGGAAGAGGGGGAAAATCTATCTTTTTTTTTTTTCATCAAAATTAATAGACATAACAACTGTGATGTCTAATGTCTGGTCCACAGTGGAAATACTGCGTAATCACCAGGATATGGTTCTGTGGTCAGGAGATCAAATAAGGGCAAACTGATAGTGATAATTATAGTAATTTATTTCATTCTTTGAGAGATTGCTGCAAAAAGAAAAAAAAAAACACTAATTAAATATAAAAACAGATGGCAAAGAGACCTTTCCAAAGGTCAACACTGGAAAAATCTTAGCTCTGAATTATCTAAGTGGATTAGACACATGTAATTTATCTGAGAGAATTAAAAAATAAAAATAAAACCCACTTGATATTCAGAAGAAGATAATGAACGACATCGCTAACAGGAAGCAAACAGTACTAATAGCAGGAGATGAAAGACCACTCAGTTTGGCTTCTAATTACTGCCTCATTAAATCTTAGCCTGATTCAGAAAGTACATATGTGTGTAGAAACTGCTTTATGGTTATATAAATTTGATAGAATCTATATTTGATTAACTAGGGGAGAAAATTCACTTGGCTGTTTCACCTGCGAGTTGCCTTTTAGATTCCAAAAGCCTGAACTCAGTTATAGAGGTCTGAGTCAAAGCATCTCACCTCCTTTCAGTTAATCTCACCTCCTTTCAGTTAATCTCACCTCCTTTCAGCAAGATTACAGATTTTTTATCTTCTTCTGT
Source organism: Oriolus oriolus (assembly GCA_013400235.1). Classification (NCBI taxonomy): domain Eukaryota; kingdom Metazoa; phylum Chordata; class Aves; order Passeriformes; family Corvidae; genus Oriolus; species Oriolus oriolus. Next base: position 152,466 of record VXBT01011616.1, read on the forward strand.
CTACAAAGATCATCGTTCTTCTCAGGATACCTTTTTGAAAGATACATGCTTCCTTCTGAATGATATTATTAAAAAAAACAGCCAAACAAATCAGGAATCTAAGTGGGTTATTGCAATGTCTTCCATCTCTAATGTTTTAAATTATTGTAGTTCACTCCTAGAAAAATACTTCCTGTTTATTGGCATTAATATTGTGAACACCATTTTATTTAGCTGCACAGCAGTAAATAGAAATTTTTTAACAGTTAAGAAAAAAATCTTCTGAGTGATAAACGGAAAAGAAATCTTGATTTGTCAGTCTATCCTGAGATCTTAAGAAATTCACTGAGCTTTCACGTTATGTTTGTATAGTATTTTCAAGGTTTTTTCCAGTGTTGTGAAGTCTGGAAATTTGTGCCACTTCAATTTGATTTTCTTTTAAAGAAATGGATTACCTCATAATTTTTCTGCGAATGCCACTAAAGGCCATGAGGAAAAAGAAGATAAATATTGCAAAGTTCCTATGAGGATACTGGTATTTGCTGCACTGGCCTTGTATTTTTTATGGACCCAAAATGCATTAGCAGGAGCTTCAGCAGGCTGGTGCCTCTTGCTTCATAATCATGAGGGGCTCCTTTGGGTTGTTTCATGTCTTCATGAAGAAAGGGGCTTTTTCCTCCCCAAAACCTCTCTTGTCTGTGAAGCGATCCCTGAATTTTAAAGAAATGACAGGCTGTGAAAGTGATGAACAGATATTGTAAAGAAACAAATATTCCAGATATTCTGATTTTATCTGATGTTAGAGATGTATCATCAGGGAAGGGCAGTAGGGGAGAATCTCTTATGCTCTTTATGGATTGCATAGACTTTCTGTATAAAATATAATTCCAATTAGCAATTACTACTGGAAAAGGAGTTCTCATTTATCTTATTCAAAAGTATCCAGGAAAAAATTGATTTTATATTTTTCACATGTTGCTAGCAGTCTGGCAGCACCATCTGACATTAATTATACTGCTAAGAGTGTGGTTTTGAAAGTCAGATAATGTCAAACATCAGCATATTTTATCTTTTATCTCAGCAGCGGCACTGGAAGAACAACTGTCTTGGTATCTAACTTCCTCCACTGGACTTGGACAACCCTCATCAGCAGCTGATATAACTTTGTTGTAAATGTAAAGGGGTTTTTTATGTATGAAAAAATTAAATTATGATATGTGGAAATAAGAGGAAAGAACAATACATTTTTGCTGATGTATATATTTGTAAGTAACATGCATTTGAGATGAAGGATATATTGGTTTCTTTGTCACATCTAAATTATTAGAGGAAAAGGCAGTGGAGGAGTGGAAGCAATCTGGGGAAGACTGGTTTGGCTTTGCTTTAAGATAAGCAATTACAGAGCTTGGTTTTTGGTTTGTTGTTTTTTTTTTTTTTTTTCCAGAAAAACAAGAAAAGAGAGAGAAAGAAAAGGAAATCTGCATCTTATTTCATTTATTTGGGAGAAATAAGTCAAATCCTGCTGTAACCTAATATATTTAGGCAGTCCCACAAAGCTTTATTGAGACCTTTGGACTCTTCTATATGAAATAATTTGTAGAATCAGTGTCTTAGACTTCTGCTTTTCTCTTGATGTTGAATAAAAGGGTTCAAGATGAACTTGAAGATTTACACGATCAAATAGTATTTTTTGCATTCCTTTATTGTAATACATAATATAACTTCCTGGTCTCCAGCTATTATGCTAGCCGGTTTTTAACATAGATCTGTGTTTCTAAAATATGCCTGAAAAGGACTATGGCTTGCCTCTATTTAGCAAATGTGTGGGCAGCAAAGCAAGGATTATGCAAATATCAAAAAGAGAACTTGTTGCAGTCTAGGAAAACATTTATTAAATTCAACAGGAGCTTTGTCAGCCTTATTCAGAACAACTGTTCTTAAGCTGAAAGAGGAATGGTTACACAGGAAAATATTTAAGAAGGCTTACATTTATAATGGAATAGTTTTCTGTCAAGAAGTGTTGCTCTGTTGAAGGATGTCGTAGGAACATGTTTGTTTCAGCATGATGCAGAAATAAAGTGTGTTATCTGTATTTCAGGCGTATTGAGCCTGAAATACCCAACTGTATTCAAGCCATGGGATTGGGAAATTGCTGTAGTGTGGTAAAAAAAATAATATTCAAAGGGCCTCATTCTTTCCAATTTGATTAAAAAAGCTACCCTTCTCTCTTGCTGCTTAAAGTAATTGCTCCCTTTGTCTTATTCTGCTTCACTTAGGAAGAGCAGCAACTTTCTTTGGCCTCACCAAAGTGACTTAAGGTGCAGCCTCCAGCCTTGGCCCTGAGAGTCCTTACTGACAGTCGCCAGCACTGATCCCTCCTCCCTGGCACAAGATGATCTGAGTCATTGAGTTTCCTGACTTTGCCCTCATGTCCTAAGGGCAGGTAATTTCTTGGTTATCGCTTTAAAGCTGCCTTTTCCTCTTCTCCCTGCAAACACTCTGCCAGTAACTTCCAGAGAACTTTGCTGCATTCTGATTTCAGGCTGTGCTTTGAGGTTCTGCAGACCAACATCCCTTCTCTGGATATAGACACTTGGGTCTAAATTGCAGACAGTCTTTGAGCTTCTTTCTGCTTTCTTACTTTCACCTATAGTACATCTTTTCCTTTCTTCCTGCCTTTCTATTCCTGCTTTCCTTCTCCTTTCTCCTTTCTCCTTTCTCCTTTCTCCTTTCTCCTTTCTCCTTTCTCCTTTCTCCTTTCTCCTTTCTCCTTTCTCCTTTCTCCTTTCTCCTTTCTTCTCCTTTCTCCTTCTCCTTCTCTCCTTTCTCCTTTCTCTTTTCTCTTCTCCTTCTCCTTTTCCTCTCTCCTTTCCACTACATATTCTGTGACTTTATTTTGAGTTAGGTCTTACATATCTTAAAAGCCTCTGAGTTTAGGAGCACTGTGTTCAGTGGGTCCAGAAATTTACCTCCAGGATGCAGAACTAACCCGAAATCTTTCTTTTCCATTTTGTTTTTCTTTTACTGTACCTAGAGGCCACTTTCTGACAGTCAAATCCCAGACCATGGACTAATGCATTAAGGTTCCACAGCACAAGTGATTGTTGCGTGAAAAGGGGGCAATGGATATGAGATTATTTTGAAAGATGTCTTAAAGTTAAATAAACTCAAACCCAATGGTTTCTGGCAAAAAAAGACTGAGGGGTGAGAGGGAAGGACCGTGTTATCATGTGACTTCAGAAGTTCCTGCATGTTAACATTCATAGTTGCAGCAGGTAAATAGCTCCCCACTGAAAATATATTTTCTTAGAAGAACTTGAGTAGTGAACGTGAAAGACTGGTTTCAGTAAATAAAATTCTGCACTGAGTGAGAACCATTCCTCAAGGACACAGCTCAGATGGGTGTTGCAAACTGATCTGATTTACATGGAAATCAGAACATGGTTGTTAGAGCTGGCGGTTTTCGGCTTTTTATAAACAGTACCAGGAATCAAATGCCTGCATTGTACCTATTCCTAATCATAAATAGTTTTTAGAAATATTACTAAAACAGCAGAAAACAGAAAAAAACCCAAAATTGTACAGACATGAAAGTAAATATGTTCAAATGTGATTTTATTCTGAAGAATTGAAAATGTAAACAATGAAAATGAGAAACAAAAAACTCATTTTTTTATATTCCTGGTATTTGGTTATTTCACATCTCATTTTCTTTGTGGCTTTTCTGTTTCCTTTTATTTTAGGTTGGTTTTTTTGCCGTTTTTTGTTTTTGTTTTTTTTTTTTTTTGTAGTGTGACAACAACAGGTTTTCTCTTTGGTGAGAACTTTAAAATTGCAGTCATTTGAAAAAGTGAATGTTGGTAATAGGCACCTAAAAGCAACTTAAAGTAATATAGATAACATATATATGAATAACAGTTTTGGGAAACCCCAGATAACACCTTTTTGTTATATTGCAAACAGCCTGGGACTTTAGGTCCTCAGTAGATCTAAAAAAACCCCTTGATTTGAATCCTGATGAAAATAAATGTTAGAAAACTCTTCCAGTCTAAAATTACCTTCCACAATCAAATCTCAGGCAGGGCAGTATGCACAGTGTTTTAAACAGATAGATTAGACACAGAGATCTATAAAATAGTATAGAAAAGGATATGAATGAAAAAAATGTTCCAGCACAAAAAATGAGTGATGGAGCAAGATGTTTGCAATGCTCAGCCAACAACTGTGGGGCTGCCTATGCAAAAATCTGTCATGTGTAGATCCATTTATGGACAGTTCTTGGTCCCCTGCCTGAAGCAATCCTGCATCTCTCTTGAAATGAGCACTTGTCCTTTAAAGTGACCGCGGTGCTTGGGTGCCTGGGCACGAGGGGAGTGAGATTTACCCTTTACAGTCCTCTCTAAACTGCAGTTCTTGGGATGAGCTTTGGGCTGTACGTAGCAACAGTGCCTCTACGCATTTTTTTAAAGCTCTTCTTTAGCAAGTAAATTTACAGTAATGTCGAATAATGTCTGCTCAGTGGGGACATCAGTTAATGCTCCATTTATCTCTTTGTGAGGTCTCAGATGTCTCCACTGAGGTGTTGAAATGAGACAGAAAAGTGGTAGTTACTACCAGTCCTTTTCTGAAGGACATGCAATAGCTGTCAGAATACATTCTCACTGAGCAGCTGGAATTTTTATTTTTCCTTGTCTGTCCGTGTACTTTCCAAAGGGTTTTGGATTTATGTATCTTGGCATGCTTCCTTGGACACAGCCAGCTATGTTGAATCATAATGTTAATGTGGAAACGGAACCTGGACTTATGAAAGATCCTGGATAAATATCAGTGTGGGGAATAAGTATCACAAAGGTGCACGAGGAAAAACATCCCTAAAATGGGCTCCCTGAGCAGTCAAAAATCAAAGTCTGATGAATATCACTTCTTGAAGTGAAGGACATTGGAACAATTTAGCTGGCTGTCATAAGTACTTCTAAAATTTACTCGGGAAAACTACAATTACCTGAGGGAATATCTTTACCTCTGTTTTCCTGGGGCACCCATATTCTCATCAATTACAATTGAACTCATACGCCAAAATATAATTGCTAACATGAGCTGTAGAAAAATGATGACAGTGGAAGATTTTCTGTTGCAATTCTGGAAAATTTCCCATTTTCTAATCAAAGAAGCTTAGTGACCCAAAACTATGTTAAAAACAACAGGTTTCCTATATGGCTTTTCTGCAGTCTGCCAGCTAAGTTAACGTTTGAACAAAATCATCCCTAGTGTGAAAGCTTATTTTATGTTTTCCTCACTAGACAAAAAAAAAAGAAATAGAACCCAAATCTGCAGGGGGAGACTACAACTTCTCTTAGAATGAATGTAGAATTCTTGGTGCGTGCACTGATGCTATCACATTGGCAGGTTGACACTATTTCTTTCACCTCATTTATGTCAGATATTATGGGTAGTCTTTGTTTTGTTGCTTTCGACTGCAATCCCTTAATGGCAGGGACTCTCTTACTCAGTAACATGTGTAAACAAAATATAATAACCATATATAGCTTGGCTTTGGGGTGTTATCACCATTAGCATGGATTAGTGGCACAGTTAGGTTGTGTGGTAAGTGGATTGCTTCCTAAGCGTTATCATATGCAAGATTAATCATTAACATTCACTCTTGAATCTGCTTCACCAACTCTAAATACCTCTCTTTCTCCTTGTACTGCTTTTTCTCATTGTTGTCTTAATTATCTTGATTTTTAGAACTCTGTAAACCCCCAGTTCTGCTACTTGGTTTTACCTTTGAAGCCCTACTGGGTGCTTGGATGACAGAGGACCCAAGTGGGATCAAGAAGCTTGTTTGCAGTTCAGTATATGTCGCTGCTTGATGCCTCAACCTGCTGAAGTGAGAGCAAGAATTTTGCCATTTGTTGTGATAAGTTCATATACTTCCTAATGAAATCTGCTAAACTAGAGTTAAAATATTATAAATTTCTTACCAGGAACTGCAATTACTAGGAATGTTTGGTTGGATGTTCTAATATATTTAGTATTTATTATTGGATATTACTCTGCATCCATCCAAAGACTCTCTAAAGGAAGAGGGAGCTCTTTCCATAGAATTGCATATGGGGATCCTGAAACAACAAATGATAACAAATGTTGAATTATGGCGTAGTTGCAGTGCACATAACTCATCTTTGCTGATCAATTTTCATTACCTCGATGAAATTAGAAACGCAAATTCATCTGAAGGACTGAAGGAGCTTCAATATCTAACATCACATTGATATACTCTGCACCACATGGTGAAAGATTTCAACACAGTTTCTCTACTGAACAACCAGTAAAATGTTCCTTTAATGTGCATGATTTTATATCACTTCCATCCCAACCCTACCCTCCTTCACACCCACTCCCATTGGCACCTGGATTAAAAATATTTCACTTGTGTCATTTTTAGTGGTTTGTATTTGTAGATCATCAGCTAAATCTGGAGATAAAAGCATCCTCGTGTAATCTGCCACAACTACTACTGGTACCAGTGTGTGAAAATAGTTTCTGTAGTGTCCAAGGACTAAAAGGGACATGAAAAAAACTGCCTGTACCTATTTTTGTACACATGCATTTGAGTACCCTTGCAAAGTTTTCATAGGTCTTAAAGTACTTCTGGGGTGTAAGAAATAATATTCCAGTCCAGTTTTATGCCTAAAGAATCCAAAGCACAATCATGCTCCAGATCATTCTGCAGCTAAGTGACAGAACTGGGAATAGTTACCATGAAAGCAGATTGTTTGCTATAAATGTGCTACCAGAGACTTGGCTGTTGCAATAAAAAACTTCTTAAAGCAAATCATGGGATAAGATCTTTGTAGGTTGAAGCCCTGTTATTCAAAAATGACTCATAAGTCTATGCTACAAATCATGATACGAGTGTTTAAAATCACTGATTCATGTACTGATAGCAATATAGTGGCAAAAAGGCAGAGCAGAGTGGGATTTCACAGCAGCTCTCAGTGCACTGCTGAAAGCTGTCCTGGTGGTTGTAACTACATGAGAATATGCATCTGAGTCATACAGGTTTAAACCAGCATTTTTATATGTCTCAAAATTGAAACGCCCTTGTAGGTGTACAGTCTTCCCTTTAGGAATTCTGGAGGAAAGGTGATTAACTCTCTCAATGGAATTAGATTCTTAAATCCCGTCATATTTGCCTTTTGGCTTTGCATCTAATGGGCTTTTCAAATATCAAAAAAGGTGTCCATGTCTCTTGTACCACCAAACCTAAAGCATCAGTCTACCAAAATCTAGTTAGCTCCCACCTAGAATACCTGGAGTTCATGGCATGTAAGTTTGTTTTTCAGCCTTCTGAAATTCTGACCTGGATATCTCATCATGTTAAAGGCCAACTTGGAGTCTCTTGCTAGTCTTGTCAGAATCAATAACCTAGATCTTTCATACTTATACTGTGCAAGGATATGAAATGAGGGTGTATGCCCTTAGTGAGAGTTATGGACAAGCTGGTGCAAAATGCAGGGAAAGAGAAACCATTATATTGCTTAAAACTTTGGGTATTTACAAACTTATTGGAAGATGTGTACTGCGGTTCCTCCTCAAATGACAGTTTGGCTAAAACTTGTATAAAGGTCAAAATTCAAGAAATCAAACTGTACCATAAATCTAAAACTTTGTAGTCAATAAAATAGAAACAATTGTGTGGTACTTACAAGGTTTAAATAAATGTATTTACCAGAATTGATTGATCTAATCTTTTCAGAGGCAGTCCAGAGTAAGTCTGATTTGTTCCCTTGGAAGGGTGACATTTCTCTCTTTATAGCAAAGTCTTGGTCCTACAGAGTCAATAGGACTTTGGCTCCTTTCTGTTTCTGCACTTAGTGCAGCCTAGCAGATCCTGGTCAAATAGGGTATTAAAAATATTTGGAAAGAGGACATCCAAATCCAATTATCTTGTGGAATGATTACATTTCCCACAAACTTGCTGTGTCTTCTCTTTTGTATGTTTTTTTATTTTATATTGGGCCACAAATAAACCAAGATAATGATGGTATCATATTTGAATTAAATAGAAAACCTATATATGTTTGGGCATTATTAATACATTTGGTTGAATAAATCACAACTGCATTTGCCAAACCGATGCTAGCTTTTGTTTTAGGGAGGATTTCTGGCCTAATTCTATAAGGACCCTGTATTCACTAATAAAATATAACACTGCAACACAGAAATTATCTGGAAAGCAGTAGACACTTGCAACTAAGTTATCTGCATGTAATACTGAAGAAATTGGTTCACTATACAGTTCGTCTTAGTGCTTAAAAAAATCAAACCTACAGATGAATACATCTTGTATCCTTCATACAAATTCAAGGACTCTAATTTTGAGTGACATTTTTGGGGACCAGTGCAGCGATGGGAATATTTCTTGTTTGGGTCTGAAGTTATTTTCTGGTTTTCATATGTAATTCATACCACAAATTGAAAGAAATGAACGATGTGTTGCACTAGTTTTAATGTGGGTTTTTTGATGTATGTTAATTATATTATTTAATACACAACTACGAAGGGCTTAGATGACCTGACAATGAGGACTTGATTGAAAACTCCTCTGTACAGTACGGTACTTGTAATTCAGAATGACGTCTTCATAATTAGCATTGATGCCTGGGGTTTGATACCTAATTCATGATGATTCTTGATTTCCATTCTTTTGATGATCAGTACTGGAAGGTGCTCCCTGGAACTGGTGTCATTTTGAGAGGCGTATGGTATTTCTGCACCACCTCTTTGATTAGGGTTCCAACCCATCAGTTGTTCTCCAAGGCAGTATAAATAATCAACATTTTTTTCAGTTTGTAAAAAGATCTCTCCATATGCTCCTCTGTAGCTGTCTGTTGAATTTCAGCAGCACTGCAGTGCTTTGAGCTGGCAATCCAAACATCTTCATTTAGAAACAAAACACCATACGGTATAATCAACTCCCCATAGTAATTTTCTCCACTGCAGTATCATTAAAGAAGTATTGTAGCATAAAGAGTAAACTGAAATATTCTTGGCCAATGAGAAGGCCACCAGCCTTCTGCAGTTGAAGATATTTTTACTGATTTTGCTACTGTAATGTCTGAATTCTTCACAGTCTTAATATATTCTCCTAACGCATTCCTGTCTCCCTTTGAGCAGGATCTGATTTCCAGAAATTCCTGTCTGAGGAATGAAGCACTGCAGGCTCTCAGCGCTGCCCCAAAGAGCTCTCTGACTCTAGAGGAGCTAGAAACTGAACCTGAAAACTGAAACTTCCAGCCAAGCGCAGATAGCCAGAGGATTGCAGTCCCTGCCATGGAGTGAATTGTTCCAACCTGGCACCATTTTTCCTCTGTAAAACTTCTGTCGTGCTAAGATTTAGACAGGAGCCAGTGATTCAGATGATGCACAAGTAGGTAGAAGATATGGCAGATATTTTTCATTTGGGCTTACAACTTGAATGAATATAATTTGGTAATTAATGCCATTTTAATGCTTTAAATACCCTCCTCTGCGCTTGGGACTCCTTCCCTTTCAAGAATAATTTGAAGGGTGGAAGCAGCTGAAACATTCAGAGTTTTCTGTGACTTGTTACTATTTAATATGTTCAGTGATTTGGTGGTTAGGGAGTCCTTAAACCTCATGCTCAGAATATCGATCTTTTTTCTATTTGTCTTTTATTAAGTGTTACTGAATCCCCCCGAAAAGAGGGTGAGGAGGGGTCCTCTTTAAAAGTTGGTTGATGCAGACCTGCACAACCAATACTGAAAGTACTTGTCACGAAAGCTTTGTATAGATAACTGGGTCAAAAGGTGTTGAGTTCTTTGCTTTTTGAGCAATACAGTAAATCTCAGTAGTCATGAGGGGTTCTCCCTTCGTAACACTGTAAGCCAACATAGGAAAAATGCACCAAACTTGTGTAGAGTATTAACATGCCTTTTTAATCTGTCTCCCACTGCTGTGAAACAACACAAGCATTAGAAGCAAAGAAAACAGGATGGTGTTTCTACTTTGGGAAGCTCAGCGGAGATTTTGCTGAACAGAGGCCACAGAAAATAGTTTTTGAGAGAAAGGCATGCTTTAAAATAGTCTGAAAGCTAAATTAATAGGTCAGTTCTAACAGCCTTCCCAATGTAATTGCCATTTATATTTCCTGCCAGACACTGTATAGACAAAGAGAAAATGATCAAAGTCATTCTTGCTGGTGCCAGACTGCTGTTACTGTCATTAATTGTTTCTCAACATTACACACGTCGCTGCCGCAGCCAGGGTCAAATTAATAGAAAGCAGCACAATATCCAGATGGAAACCCCTATTTATTGATTGATCATTTAGTTTTGACATCTGTAGAAGGATGAAAACTGTTTAAAAGAAAAAAAAACTGTTTAAATGACAGCCTCTAAATAACTGCTGCAAGACAAACTGAAAATAGCTTTGATGCAATAATTTGCTTATTACTCAAGAACTGCAGCACTTGATAGTTTAAAACCACTTGCATATATAGCTCTCAGCTCTACAGGAGAGAAGGAAACACCTCGTGCTCTTTATAAATGAGCCAGGAAAACAAAGATATGTTCATCCTCAAAATGCTGCAGCTCCAGACATCTGAAAGTCAAACTCAACACCACTGAAGTCTGCGTGCAACCAAAAATTCAAGCCTATTATATAAACAGGCACTGGGGAAGATAAAAAAAATGAGTGGAGTAGAGGTTGATTTTGGGTTTGTTTGCTCTTGGTTTTGCATGACAAGTTGTCAGAGATCGTTCTGAATAGTTCAGCCACTGAATTTGTGTTTGAAGTTTGAATGGTGTCTGTAAATGTTGGGAATCACTGGTTCCCAGTTCAACATTTAGCCCCAGAGTACGAACTTATATTAAAGCACTCTAAAAGCATTGACTGGCTAGGAAAATATAAATCAAATATACCCTGTAAAACTTTTGCACAATCCAGTGAAACTTTTGAAATGACAGAAAAATGTGCTTTCAGTAAATAAAAAGGGAAGTTTCTTTTGCAGTCTAGAAACTGATGGAAGAAAAAGATACAGTGATATACTAGAAAAAATCTATTTTGTATCATGTATTTTCAAGCCTACAATGAGATTGTAGCTGTGAGATTTCACAGGCTTCTCATAGTTAATTTTCACAGGGAGATGCTGATGGATGATATTGAACCACAGTTACTTTTGTGTTTATACAGACAGAAGATTTTTGTTTCTTTGTCTAGTTTCTGGGAACACACTGTCACCAGGGAAGAGCCAAAGACCAAAAACTTCAAATTACCCTCTGGAATTTCAGCTACACCAAAAAAAGCTGAAGGTGTGGTTTGTTTATTTTTATCCAAATCTCACCCAGATATTACCTGGACTTGGCAGTAATGTCTACCTATTCTAAAACCAGTGGAAAGGCTCTGAAGCTCATTCAATCAAAAAAATTCTTGTAGCACATAATGGGACAAGGAAAGATAGGAAAACAAGTGGGGATAATTTTTCTGCCCTTCCTGTCAGTTTGGTGAATATATTCCACTTTCCTAACTTGCAAAACATGTTGTTGCCACTAAATGGCAATGGTTTTTTCATAACAAGAGCATAAAGCCCATATTCACTTTATTGATCTGTCTAAGGTTTCAGATATGGACATATAATGAGTTCATTATATCAAACTGATTCCAAGTAAGTATTACTAATGTGTCTCTGAGAATATTCTCCACATGGTATTTTCTTCTGATAAGATTCATTCCTTTTCATTTCATGGCAGGAGCTGAACAATAGATCTGTTGTGGCATTGATATTTGTGAAAAATTAATTTCTAAATTACAAGCTTCAAATATGGCAAAGCACATCTGTGTAATTTGCCAGCAAGGAAGCTGATGCAACCATGTTGCTTGCCTGGCAAATCAGAGAAAAGAGAAATATGTATGTTTTAAATATCAACTGTTATCCACTTAGGAATAACTCCTTATTTGATTCATACAAAAAATTGTAGCACAAATTGAAGTAATCATGAATATATTTCAGAAAAGATGCCTGCTTACAGGAAAAGCTTTTTAATTATGTAAATGTTTCTTTGTAGTTATTCATAAAGATGTTCTCAGGATGTTAGCACTGAAACTGGATTCACAAAGCTATACTTCCATTCCAGTCTTCACTGAAATAAGAAACAGATCAAAGATATTACATTTTGATAGTGAATTGTACCCTCTTATATAATTATTCATCTGCCTTTAATAAAGATATGAAAAGTCCAGAAGTCTGTTCTTAATAATACAATAATCTCCCAATAGATGTAGGGAGACTTGAAATTAGATCTAAAATTTATTGACTAAGAAATACTGTGCCAGTTACTAACCACAGCTCTCATTTATGGAAATCTGCAAAACTGAGTATCTGGGCAAATATTTAAAACTGCAGAAAATCTATCCAATTAAAGATGCATGTCCTAATCCCACAAGCCTTCAGGCAGATATATTTGCTTATTCAAATAGATTCCATTAAATTCCAGTAAATTAAAATACCTGTTAACCTATTTGTTCATTTGCCTCACTGTTTTCTGGTGTTCTAACTCTAGATTATACGTAATTGGCTATATTTGCTAAGGTTTATTGTCTCCCAGAACTGGAAAGCAGTGAAATTAAGTCGTCAGGTGTTTTGCTTTGGTTTTGTTTGATCTTTTTTTTTACAGTGAGAAAAATAAGAAAGCCAGGTAATGATGAAGAGTCAATCCTTGCACTGCAGGAGCAGGGTACTTGCCAACCCAACACTTTTTAAAAGAAAAGAAATTACGTTTTTCTTCAGGCTAAGGAGAGGGGGGGTTTTACATAATACCTAGAACCAAATTATCTTTTCAAAACAGGGAGGAAATATATTTCCTGTGGTACAATTGATGACAAAACTCCTATTGCAAATTCCAAAGCACTGGATGATGACAGACTTGCAGAATCAGGATGCAGCATTGCTGAGGAGTGGAAAAATCCATAATATCTTGAATACTTGTTTCCAGAAAACATTTCATTTATTTGCCTTCAAAACTCTCCCTTCCATGAAAGTTCTTAAATCAGTGATGTGCCAGAGAAAAGAAAAAAATAAGAAAATAAACAAAACTGAGTGTAATGAACAACCATGGCCAAGGAAGGACTTCAGATCCCTCTTGATTTCATTCAGTGCTTGGAGAAACTGAAATATATGTCCCATTTATCCAGACTCAGGCAATGGTACTGGAACATGCTGTGTTTTGAAAAATAGTGTGATTAAGTGTTACTTGTAAAAGTTTCCTTATTTATTGTTTAATCAGTACCTGAATGGTTAAGCAATAGATGATTAAGAGTTATGTATAACAGTGTAATGGGTATTCACAGAGCTATAATTTTAAAATAAAAACTTAAAGGATAAGTAGAAGTAGGTGGGATGACCAACAATGGCCAATATGGTCTCTTTTTTTCCTTAACTCCATCCCCAAACCTCTTCTGGATATAGCCTTCCAACTGGTGTAAATAACAGAATGTAAATAATTCCTGTACCATGTAAGGGATAAATGTTCTTCTCAATTGTATTTTTAACTTGAATGAATGATAATTCATCCATGTATGGTAGTTTCAAATGAAAATATTTGCTGGCCCATTTTGTGCTTGCTAGGCATTTTCTACAAATGGATATTATATTAAATGATTTCATTTCAACCAGATTAAACACTGATATTCTCTTATGTGGATCAATTCATGTAACTGTTAGAATAATTTAACTTTCTGGCACAAATTCTGCCTGTTACTCATTTTACTACCATCTTTCTTTGAATATATTCTCAGATCTGCTTAAAATTCCTTTGGTGACCATGTCTGTGCACTGTAACAGTGCTGCAGGCTTTTGACAATGGTTGTAGTATGGTGGTATAAAAAAAGGAGAATTGGCTGAGGGTGGGGGAATCTAAATGGGCCACTTCTCTGACTGATGCTCTGACATTGCAGTTGTGCTTGGGGTGCACTTTTTGTCCCCAATGAACCCATCCATTCTATCCCTCATGAGCTAAATCTGCATCTCAGAATTGTGGAACCTCTGTAAATTTTGGGCTCCCACTGGTGGGAGTTTGGGTGAGGAAGAGTTAGTGGAAGGATGTAGAATTTCCTCACCTCTCAAATAAGTAGAGGGAAAATCAGCTTCTTGTTCACCTCTAGTTTTCTACCTGTAATTCATCTGAAATTGGAATAGTTCCCTTATTGCCTCTGTCTTTACCAGTACAATTGTGCATGTGTGTTTATTATTTTGCCACTGCACATCTTCTTGCAACATTATCTTTCTTCTTCTGCTTCTGCTTTAAATTTATGTTTATCTCATTTTAAAAGTACATGCAGAGCTGTCCACAATTATCTGCTGTCCTCCTTTGCTGATGAAATTAGGCGTTTTCAGACCTGGAAACAGAAATATAAAACTGAATCTGAAAGACAGTTCAGGTACAACAAAAGGCAAATTCAAGGCAATTTCATGTAATTGATTACAATTGTTTGGTTATTTGATAACAACTGAGATACTTACACATGATTGTATCAAAAATGTACAGAATTCAACACTACCTTTGTAGTGGAAAATTTGCCCATCTGATACAGTGGTTTGCCATCCAAAGTGAAATTACAAACATTGCCTTAAATGCAGCAACTTAGCAACTGACTGTTCTATTTCTTTCTGATTAAACAGACACTTGATGTGTCTGTCATTTTAGGAGCATATCCCTATGGGGACGTGTGGCTGCCAGACAGCACAAACTGCACTTGTGTCCTTACCTGGAAATTGGCAAACTCTCAGCAGTACACATCCCAGTGAAGCTGAAGTTGCATTAAAGGTCAGTAAATCTCAGGAGACAAAGCTCCTACCTTTGAGCACATTTGAGTCTATCACTGTATGTTTGGGTCCCTAAACCACTGATGTCTTCCTCTGGGGTTTTTAATTATTTTAATTTTTTATGTGCCACAAAAGGTTTGGAAAATTCCCACTAAGCAGCTGATGCTGTTGTGGACCAGCTCCCACATTGCTTTTAAAAATGAGTGGTGTCTTCCAAAAGTTTCTGGTATGATCTTAATAGATGAGACTGACTTTTTGTAATAAATAACTGCACACTCCAACAGGTAGGATCTGTGTTGAAACAGACAAAAGAAGTGAGTGGATGCACATTTACCTAAAGAACAGTTCCTAAATTCTTATGTGTCAAAAATACTTCAGATTTGCATTTTCAATATAAATGTGATTTGAGAGAAACCATTTGCCTCATTAAGGCCTACTTCATCAAGGGATGTAAATCAACGTGTCTTTACATGCAACAGTGTAAGAATGACACCAATGAGCTGTTCCAAATCACGAAATCAACCGCTTGCATTTCACGTTCTTTTGAAGAAAGGCATGATTTAAACAGAATTTCATCTCCTGCATTATAATTATGACCAAGTGGGAGAAAAGTTCCCATTCTCAAACTTTGGAAACAAATCCTGGTCTCAAATTCCACAGTGCATGTTGCTAAGGACAAAGTCCAACTCCTACTTACATGAACAGGAATCAGCTCAGACAGCCAGTGCAGCTGAGGGGGTTGTCTTTCCATATGATTCAGGGAGAGTTAAATTTATAAAAACAGATGTGGCTGAACAGCATTACATTATTTTCTTATAGCCATATGATTCTAGAAGTTCAGTGAATCACTCTATTAAATAACATACATGTTATGATTATGTCTTTATTATTTCTATAAAGGAACCAATCTAGGCTGCAATTAAGGTGTTTAAAAAGCTGCTATTTTTTGGCCTCTTTCATAAGCAATTTTTGTCTTTTCGGAATAATGACCATATATTTTATTCTAAGAAAACACGAAATACTCTTTATATAAAGAATTGGTCTTCCTCAGGCACATAGGCACAACTTCCAGTTATGCAAATGAGTGAGCAACTTCAAAACAAAAATGAGTCACATTAGTCTAAAAAGGGATGTTGTGTATGTATAATGCACAGAGACACAAAGTACCTTGGAAATGTGACTTTGATCTTTAAATGATGTAAGTAACTGATCTACTTTGTTTTGTATAGAGGAAACATGAGTGCTTAGCCATGTACTAATATGAAAATTACACTTTATTTTCAAATATATGTACATTTTGTATGTGTGCATTTGTACACACACATTATGTACATGGTGTGAATGTCTATCTGTCATACACATCTGCATAACCTTTTTCTAACTGAAGCAAGTACACTGTGAAGAAAACTTGTGAGCTGAAAGGAACTGCCAAGTCATAGCCTGGCAAAATTCACCACAGTGATCAGCCTAGCAGCTAGGCAAAAATTATTACAGTGGAACAGTTTAGATAATATCATTTCTTCAGCTCTTTATGTCATGATACAGAGAAGGGCTGTGCTTGCACTGGGCATCTGCATGATGCCTAGCCAAAATAAAAAGGTACCTAAAGTGCAGGAACTGGACAGGAGGGAAAATACCTGAAGAAACTGCTCTTCCTTTAGCCTTCTAACAAGCTTGTTATCTTGGATTAACCAGTCCCTGAAGTCTCCAGAGATTATCTTAAATAAATAGATGCAATGCCTAGTCATTAATTACCTGCCTATTTTCAAACCAAGCTGAGCAGTGTTCTAATGCACATTATAGGTTTCTGACTCTAATTGAAAACAAACGTGGGTAAACAATGAAACCACATGTTTATCAAGTGCCTATTTCCTGACAATCAAGAGATATGGTAATTGCAGCAGTACAAGGGCTGTTTATCAAGATGCTTCATTTGTTGAGTGTTTACGTACCTCTCCTCACAGTCCTTGTTCCCATAAAACACAAGCAGTGCTGGCAACAGTGGAAAAAATGTCCCTCCTGAGGCCAGCAAGGTAGGGCAGCAGTGGTAAAAATGTTCCTCTAGAGGCCAGCAAGACAGTCTGTTCCACAAGGCCTTATTGAAGAGATGTGATTGGAAAAATGCTCCAGAGCGGTCTCAGGGAAGTGGTTTCAGAGGCTGGAAAAGGAAAACAGTAGTGGGAGTAAATTAGCATTTTTATATGTTAATAAATGCAAATAAAATACCTTCTAATGAGCAAAAATCTGTGTAAAGCTCCCCAAAGGACTTATGGCCATATTTTGACATACACACCCAGGTGTAGACCACAGAACTCAGAAGGCCCCTACAGGAGATGTTTCAGGAGAATATTTCATGTCAAAAGGAAAAGCTGGCCAAGATGCACTGGGTAGGGCTTTTACAGGGACACAGTTACAGTTTAGGGGAAAATGCTCTATTTTAAATCTTGGCTATTTTAATACAGGAGTTGAAACTCTTTCCAAAATCTTTTCCTGCATCACTGCAGAGACATTTGCTGAAAGCAGACGTGATTAAATAACAGGAAAACAAGCTGGATGACAAGTACTGCACTTTGATAAGTGAGCGTGTCAGAAAAAATCACTGTACATAGAGAGCTGTGTTGGGTCTTTACTAAAATCCTGTTTCTTTAAGAATTAGACTCTGTGATAATTAGAGGGTTGAAGCATTTTGGTGTCTCTTACGTAGAAGCTGTGCTGTGACAGTTATGCTGGTTTGAAATGTCCTTTCAGTGGCTTAATGATATTCAGAAACGGTTGTTAATCTGATGCTTCTTTAAAAAGTAGAAGAAAAATAAATATTATTGACCCAGTAAATATAATTCTTTCAAGAAACATTCCCACTCTAGACTAGACATCACTTAGTCATCCTTTTGTCCATTCCCCCCACACACACTTAAAAATGTCACACTTCTCTGTTTCCTGAAGATTTCCAATTAATTTCTTTACATTCTAGATGTGGAACAACATCTGTTCCTTTTATTTCTTCTCTCATCTCGAGAAATACATTTGGTTTACAACCAGAGAATTAATTCTGCTCTTACCTCTGCCAGCATCACTCACACAATCCTTTGATGTCAAACCAGTGGCTCTCATATCTGACTGCAAAGCTAGAAGATGGATTGAATTTTTAAAATTTCTTAGCAAATCCTATCTTTTTTCTTTTTATTTTTTTATTTTTCATGTAATTATAGAGACTGGGTGTTCAACTGACATAAACCTATCGCATTCCATTCTTCTTCCCTGTTTCCTCATTGTTTTATACCTAATGAAGATTTAGCCCTGCTGTTCTGCAAGAACAAAAGCTAATGTGATTCTGTTTGTTAACCTGCTTGAGCACGCAGCAGCAGCACTGATGGTATTAGCAGAAATGAGCACACCTTGGGAATAGCAGTTTTTACTTAATTACTGCTATACAACCAGCTGGGAAAACTCAGTTTGTTTTTATTAAACTTCTAAAACTTCTGCGCATCTAAGGAATGCTTAGGGGTCTGATGACACACACAGTAGGTTATATAGTGCAGGGGAATAAATACACAAACACCCAAACACACAAAAAGGGTGAAAAGCAGTCTGCCAGAACAAGTGTTACGACACCACAGCTGTGGGGAGCCCCATACTTTGCACCCAGCTAAGAGTTACATGAATGAAGGACAACTTCACAAAACATAGTGAGATAATCCTCTAATGTGAGTAACAGCCAGTTACCAACTGGCCATTGTCTCTGCCTGAGCCTTGTTTTTGTTACGATTTCAACAGTTTCTGTAAACTGTCTAAGAAAATATTCTTCCTTACCAAAGATTTTTTGCAAATTCTCATGTGCTGGGCAGATCAACTCCACATGGTGCTCGTTGAGTTCTTCCAGATATCTCTGGAATACGGTGGGCAGTGTCAAATTTTCAAGAAATCTAAACATCCAGAAGCTTGCCAAAGGTAGTCTCCTCGTGTAGCAGTAGGTCTTGCAAGGCTGGGGAAACACATCTGGGTGCCTGTGTGATTGACACACAGAAATAGAAGTCAATTTTAAAGAGAAGGAATCCTTTTCTTATATCTGTGGCCAACTCACGTGATCTTTAATGTGCTCTTCACACAAAGGAGTGATGCTTTTCCATGGACAAATGGAAAAGATCATCTTTTAGGATACCATGAGCTGAGGTGCAGTGGTTGAAATATGCATTATTTACTATTTAATGACTCCCAAGTCCAATGTGACAGAGGTAACAGAGAAAAAATCTGCACTTACAAATATCTACATTAATTTCTAAAGCTTCACATAATGTATATTTTCTATAAATATCTATTACTGTTGCTACCATCATTACTGTCTTTATACTTTTCAACCTGTGGGAAAATACATTTCTCAGATTGAAGCAAAGTCAGTAGAAGTTCATTTTGGTGACAGACCTATTTTCTATTTTTGAAAACTCCATTGTCTTTCAACTACTATCTTTGTCGAGGATTTATTTGTATTTTATTTTCATTTAAGTCCCAGTCTTAAAAAAAGCTGAATTGGTAACTTGCTACAACTATTAAGAAAAACAAGGCTATTATTCCCCTACTTAACATTCTCCACAAAATTTTTTGAAATATTGTCATGACCAGGATTGATGAAATTTAAACACCATCTTTCTTGTGGTCTTTCATGTGGAGAACTGTCATCTCTCTTTGATGATAAAGAAGGTAAATGAGCTGAATTTAAAGCAGGCTCAGCTCTGGCCATGACTTACTGTAATTGTTTTCAAACACCTTGATTTAAGATAACTTTCATGAGAGCAATGCAGTATAAATGGCATTACTTTATTTTTAATAGTAAGTTCACTTTATCTTATGAATATCTGAAAAAGCTAGATATCATTTTTTATGATCACTAAAATATAAGTGCCTAGGTGAAAGAACATAAACATGAGCAAACATCTGGTGTCAGGCACAGAGCTCTGCTGAGACTGGGCAGTTTCCACTGCTCTGCCAGAGCTCTCATTCTCTGTGCCTTTTACTCTGTGCCAAGATTGTAATGTTGTTTATTTCTTAATTTTGCAGGATGTAGCCAGGATTTTTAAAAGATTTCAAGAAAAAAGAACTAAATTGATCATACTAATTTCTGGGGCAGAAGGTAAATGATAAGTAAACTTTGTAGCCATTAAAAGTTATGTTCTGCAGAAACCATTAGAAAAGGCTCTTAATAGAGACAGCTAGATCAGCTCTAGACTGTGGTGTGAGATTCTGTCAGGGAAACAGACCTGGATTTGGGATGTCTTGGAAAGTTGTAAATTCATGAGGAATATTTGCTCTGTCAGACTTGTTTGGAAAGAACTTGTCACTTGTCAGTTATGCCAGCTTCTGCAGGGCTCCAGCTGCGCAGGGACAAGGAGAATCTGTCCCGTTGTCCGCTGCTCCTTCCGAGTAGCTGCAGGTGCCTGCTGGGACGTGCTACAGCTCCCACAGATGGTTATTCCTCAACTCAGAGATTCTGCCACATATTCGTCTGAATTGTATAGGTCCAGTGGTCCAGTGGAATAAGTGCACTGGAATACAGATCTAAATCCTTCTCTTTCTATTCTTGAATGATCTAAGATGAGTTAAAGAAGCCTTCGGACAACACTCTCAGTGCACATGATGTGACTCTTGGGGATGTCCTGGGCAGGGCTAAGAGTTGGACTTGATGATTTTTGTGGGTCCCTTCCAGCTCAGCTGATTCTGTGATTCTGTGAGGATACAGCAGAGGAGGATTCCATTCATGGCTAGTCCTTGTTGAACTCTTGCTCACACAAAAGAGAATACCAAGAGGGAGAAAACTTGGAATTTTTGAATCAAAATTTTGTTGGTTTTGACTACAAAATAGGAACAACTTAATCTGAAATTTGTTTAGACTTAGCAGTATGTGGCTAAAATGATGATAATCAGTAAAGAGAACTTACAGACTAGCACAAAACCAAGAAAAATCACATGTTCTAATGATTCTAGTTACCAAGTTTTGCTATAGCCTGGTAATAGCTTCTTGTTAATATGAGAGTTTCTTTCATGATATTGGGAATCTAAGAAATTCTTGGGTACTGGTTCTTTGTTTTTCGTAGTGTAGGTGAGTTTAAGTGCAGAATCTCTTTTATTTGAAGCCTTATGAGAGAAGAAATTGCAGGATTGGCACTAATGTTTGCCGACTTTGTGCTCTTATGGCACAAGCTCTGTGGTGCTTTAAGAGGCAAGTGTTCAGAGGTATTCAGAAGTCTCTATCTCTTGTTAACAGTTTCACTCTCGGCATTTTTAAATGCATGTTAGAGAATGCCACCACTTTGGCAAATCAGAGATTTCAAGTGATGTTTTAGAGCACCATTAGAAAGAATTAGAAAGAACAAAAACCTAATCAGCAAAAGAGTTTCTCGTTTACTTTTACATTCTGAAGTTTGTGAAAAATTATGGTATCTGAAAAAGTTAAGTTGGTCTTCAATCCAGGACTGGTTTTGGGGTTCACCAATCTGAATAGTGAGTAGCACATCCCACATTAATTGTTGCCATCAGGAAAATGTTGTCTTGCAGTATTTTACAGCAGAAAATAAAGTAAGGGACAGTTTACATGGAAAAAACAAAGCTACAGCTATGTCAAAATTATTAATAGAGTTACACACACCTCCGTGCATCTGGTTCAGGTGAAACAGTGGCAGAATGAATAATTGAGGCTCTGTCTACCATAAAGGTTCAATATGCTTAAAGTGCTGAATCTTCATTTTCCTGCAAACATCACCTTTCCTCTTAGGTGATGTAATTTGTCATTAAATAAAAAAAAGAAACACAAAGATTTTAAAAGGGTGCCAAATATTTTTGCTGTTCTAGGTCTGGTGAATTCATACACAGAAATGAAAAAATTAGCATTTTTGTTTTGAGTAGAATGACAACACTTTTTAAAAAAAATGAAGACTAACAAAAAAAATTGAAATATTTTGAACCACTCTTTGGATCTTTTTTTTGCTTAGTGACAGCATGAAACCGTAGCAATCCTGGCTGTTCTTATTGACTGAGGTTTATTTATGGCATGTGCTTGGGTGCCGTTTATTTCCATCTGTATGCACTTTGTCCTTCTTCAGCACTCTATACATCCTAAAATTTGCAACCATGTTTCCTCAAGGTATAAATCAGAATGGGAGACTGTTTTTGTGAATTTAACTTACCTGCAAATTCACACACTGAATTACTTCTTCTTGAGCTGGTATTCACAGGGTTTTTAAAAATATATTCAAAAGGGAACATTCTTTAATTTGTTCTGGAGTAACAAATGTGTTTATTTACTTATCGCAGTATGCCATACTGACTCTGAAAGTCTTCTAAAGCTTTACAAAACTTTATTTTTGTTGTTGCTGAAATCCTAATAATTATTTTCATAGATTCTCGAGGCCTTACAAGAACAGGATCTATTTAAGAGTCTCAGTCACTCTGCTCTTTTAAACTGTTTGCTTTGTTAAGCATGGGGTTGGTTATTTTTTTCATCTTATTTCCTTTACTCCTTTTTATTTTTATTTTTTTTTAAACAACCATCTCTACTACATGCTAGCATTGCTGTCATAGATGGTTAAGCCTTCAAAGTGTGATTTTGCTCCTGGAAGAGCTTTCTGACACTTGCATGTTGGAATGCTGAGCTGGTTTTGATGCTGAGAATGTTCTGAAAAGCAATCACACGAAAAGCGTTTGCCAAATGGTGTGTTGGAACTACAAATCTTAAAGCACCTTGTGCCTGTGAGAACTTGCCAAAACCTTTCTGATTAATTTGCTGAAGCACTCTGTTCCTGCTATCTCAGCAAATATTTACCTTGCAGAAGTCCCTGGTGTTCTGGCACGGCTGTTGGGGATCTCTGTGAAGTTTGAATGTGCTTCCCCTTTGCTTCTGCAAAGGCAGCAGAGTAAGCAGGCGCTTAGATACTGTAAGACGACGTATTTTTGAAAGTTTTTCTTTGTTTCTCCAAGTTTTGTAAGGCTTGTTGTTTAAGTCTTGTATAAACCAGTTTCAGGCTCAGTTTTGCAGCAGCAGAGGAGCTGAATTCCTGATTCAGCATGGCTCTGTAGCTGCTGAGTGCAGGTATCCTGGAACTTGCTGATAAAGGTGAGCCACTTTCAACAGTGGTACCTAGTAACATGTTATTAATTATTGGTTTGCCTTTTCTTCTGAGAAAGCTTGCTTATCTCTTGTTCTCACCTTCCAAAAGAATAGCCTGCGTGGGGAAATCAAATTGCCTAACAGCTAGCTCTTCCACGGAATAAATTAATTACCAATGTAATTGATTTCTTGAATTGTCTTAAACAGTTTGGTGTACTCAGGTACACGTTGTGTGCAGGGCTTGGCACAGCTGTGTGATCAGCATTCTCACCTTGGTGAGCCAGATTCAATCCCCTGGCTTTGTATTTCCATTGGACTCTGTGTCCCCACTGCCCTGAGGGCTCCATTTCACAGTGATGCTCTTTTGAAACCCTTGTCATGATGCAAAAACCACTGGTTATTAATACCACTGTGCCACGGGAATCACTGAATGAGCAGCATGGCAGTATCTTTCTTCCCAGGAACACTGGGAACTTGATTGTTATGAACCAGGAATGACATAACAGCCAGGCAAGTTCCTTTTAAGATTTCGCTTTAGATTTTGGAAAACAAATTAAAAATCCCTGACCTTAAAAACACCTCAGCAAAAAAACCCAACTTGTTTTTTCTCACACACCTTCAAAAATATTTTTAATAAGAGGGGAATAATTTTTAAAATCAACATTTCTTACATTGGCCAGGCAATCTCAGAAGACCTTAGCAATGCAATTCGTTTATTTTATTATCAAAATCCAGACACTTATTAAACTTGTAGTTTGAAAGGGACAAAGAACTTCAGAATGTGATTCCATGTGTACTTCTTACATAAATATCTGCCTTTGGTTCCTCAAAACCATGCTATATTATTAAAGTGCAGAAGTAATAAACATTATATGTACAACTGCAAAAATTAGTTTTCTCTGATATTATTGCCTACTTTTGCGTTCCTTTACTTGATAGTGAGAGAGGGTTTTTTATGTTGTTTTATTATCTTTATGTTGAGTAGACTTTCTGCTGAGTTTAAGGGCAGCTGTGTGTTTGGTCTGCGCGGCACAGTTTCAGGATGTATAAAGTAATAGGTGTGAGTGATGCCAGAATCTAAGTAAAACTAAACTGTGTGGATGTTATTTTCTCACTCATTGAAAACAAAATTTTTGGAACTGCATTTGTGTCTGTTGTGTGAGCATAAATTCAAACTCACATGGCCTAGTTAAAACCCAGTTACAGGAGTGGAATTCTGAGGGATTCAGCTCCTCAGGACAGCAGCCTACGTGTGAGATGTGGAGCACTCTGACCACAGCAGTGATAAAACCAAACTCTGAAATGAGATCACAGACAAAAACATCTCAGTCCTTTGATATTTTAACTAGGTAGTTCAGTAGTTTGCATCCCTAAAGTAATACAATTGTCTTCTGAGTTTCTTCTTGCTAAAACGTAGTTTTGTCCTAATTACAGGCTGGGATCTGGACCCTCAGCTGTGATTGAGACACAGCTGTGAGGTTAATTTTATATCATGACTTTTAATCTTTTTTCCATGTGGTCAACACGCAAAAAAAGGTAAATTCTCATTGCTGCCAACCAGCAAAACACCACAGTGTGAGTACAGTTTCAATACTTAGGGGTCTTTCAAATTGTGGTTAATAAGTATTGTGGAAAGACCCTTAGCAACACTTTTTCTGAGTTTAGTTACCGTTCCATTTTCAAACAGACTGGAAAGAGATGTGGTACTGTTGATTTTTTATGATTTCTCAAATTCACACAAAATGGAAGAACTCAGTTTCAATATTCCTACAGTTTTGCAGAGATAAGACTTTTATTGCCTGTGTGCTGCATACACAAGTCATTCATGATGTAAATTCATGCTTTTTCTCGATCCACACAGAAATGAAACACCAAGTGCTGTGTGTTAAGCACTAGAGAGAAAAGGCTGCTTGGACATTTCCCCAAGAAAATGATAATTGCCTTCAAACTATAACAGCTCAGACAGGGTGTCCATTAGGCTTAGAATGGCTCATTTGGTAAGTTTTTTTCAATTCTATATCTTAAGGAAGTTGAAGGCTTGCCTGCTTTATAAAGTGCCGGGATGCAACTAATGCCACAAATTTGTTCAACTCATAGCAAGCCCGTGCTTGAATATGGCAGCAAGTCAAAGGGATAGAAAATTCTGGTAATGTTTATTATTTGTATTACAGGAGTGCCTAGAGGCTCTGATTGGGAATGGCATCCTCTATGCTGGAGGCTGTGCATATCTGCATGAAGCTAATCTCTGCTTGAAAGAGCATACAGTATGAAGCAACAAATAAAATAAATAGAAACAAGGGTAAATAGAGATTTAAAGGATTAGGAACTGGGAAACAATAAGTACATGTGTCTGTACAGGATCTCTAACTCTTATTTTTTTAAATCATAATTGTATCGAAGCAACATGCTGTGGGAAAAAAAGATTGTTTCTGAACAAGAAATAATTTAACTCTTCATTCTGCTACAGTCTCACTGCTACGCTTTAGAAGACAGAGAATTTGAATTGTAATGGGAAGAAAATATAGATAAATATCCCACGAGAAGTAAAAATGACTTTCAGAATATCACATTCTTTAGAGTAGGATAGTAAAGAATTATAGAAACTTTGATGTAGTTGCTATGAGTAATAATTTTATTTGATTTTAAATCAGTCTTCAGTGGATGAATTGAAAAGTATGGTGCATGATGGGATTAGCAAAACTGGATTTGAAAATGAAATTCCACTCACTGTGAGAGAGAAGTTATAGGCAAAGAAAGAATTGAAAAATAGCAATGATTGGAAGACCCATAATATACCATTAATTTAAAGTGTGGTGAGTGGAAATGAAATATATTCAATATGAATATTCTGGGTTTATGCAGTTCCCGTTTAACAAGAGGAGAGTTCTGTACCTCCAGTAATAATGATTTCTACAGATTGAAAGATGCCAGAGCTCTTCTTAAAATAAAATATATACTCAGATCAGACAAGAGTGAAGGGATACAGCAACTCACTTATAAGACTAAAGGAAAAAGTAATTAGTCATTTACAGAGAAGGGATAATATAATCTATGATGGAAATATGCTAAAATCAATGGGAATTTTTAATTTGAAAGAATATATATTCATAATTGCTTTTAATGGGGAAGTGAGTTTATTTGTATGTATGAATCTGTCTGTCTGTCTGTCTATCTATCCATCCATCTACCCATACGGGAAAGTTAAATTCAAGAATACCCCTCTAGCTGATAAAAATAACCATTGGGAATACCTGTCAAGCAGATAAATGTTTCTGCTGAAGAGGCCAAAAATATTTCCCCACAACACTCTCTACTGGGAGGAGTAATGAGGTAGTAAAATGTGAAAATCACAGCACTCTCTTAATGGAAATTTCACTCTCATTTCTGGGTTCAAGGAGTTCTAAAGAGAAATATAGCTTTGGAAACCAAGGAAGAACATTAGAAAAGAATTAAATAACTTCTTAGCTTTCTGTAGCGTAGGATTAAACACCGGATTCCTGACATGGTTATGTTGTGATAGATGTGGGAAACCGTAATTCCTGCCACTGACCCTCTAACACAGACCTTTGTGGAATAATCTAAGTGGTTTGTCCTGTATCAGAGGCTCTAAATGCCCAAAGTTTACCCTTCCTTGATAGCCAGAATAGATGTCTGGTTGCATTTATGGGCAACTGCCCGAGTTTGAAAAATCAAATCTCTTCAAAAAGCAATGACATTCCTAAATCAACTAGGTGATATTACTGGAATGAAGGGCTGAATCAAAGTGTAAGTGTGTGATTTTTTTAAATCAAGTGTGGTGATTGGAAGTTCACATTTTGTAACAGACCAGCACCGGGATTCTATCTGTATCTGCTACCCGAAATCAGAATTAAAGTTATCCCTTACTTACTACTTTGTTTAGGTAATGTGAGGTAAGAGCCATTATGAAATAATAATCATGCCTTGAAAATATTTGGGCTTTTTCCCCGTTTAATACTGAGGCAATACTCCTATGTATTTATATGTATTTGTATATATTTTCCCCATAGTTTTAATCAAGGGCTGCTACAGATATTTCACAAAGCCAATAGCAGTACTGAAGAGGATATTTCATAGAGACTCCCTTCCTTCCCTCTTCTCCCCTGGAGCAGATGAACAGCCATGTGGTTGCACTGAATGTCAGTGGGAGTTTTGCAATGTATTCCCTCTGAGTGTCCTTTGAAGAATATTACCAGTTCCCAAGCTACTCCAAAATCACTACAATTTATAAACTCATTGCTGCAACTTTGGATGTTCAGTGTAGTTTTGAGCAGTAAAAATTCAATGAGTTCACCTAAAATCCTCTGTTGTCATCACAATGCAATGTGAAATGTGACCTGCTGGGAAGGATTGCCCACCTGCACTCCTCCTACACTGTAAAGACGAATCATTACTGAAGCACTTTCTTACTTGAGGGATCAGGAAACACCTGCTAAACTCTCCTGGCTGGAGTGTGAGGGTTTGTGTACTGATGGAAATTAACACACAGTGAGGTCATACAAATTTACACAAAGCTTTACTGTGTACTGTCTTCCTAAACTCCCAAACCTTTGGATGCTAACTTGGTCCTAACTCATGAGGTTCAGAGGTTAATTTCCCCCACCAGTGCCCCATGGGACCGATTGGATCTCTCTTTGCTGAAGACAGCTGTTACACTCCTCAGTATTTTTGGCAAGCAGATGTCCCAGATGATGGTATAGATGAGTTAATAACTTTAGCAAGGTAATTGCCCTTCAGACCAATCTAGTGCTTACTCTGATCCAAGTATGAGTTTCTGTTTGTGAGGGCCCTCTGTGAGCTGAAACACCCTCTGGTCACTTCCACAACTCTTCTGTTATTGTGACAGAGAGTGACATTCACATCTTCCCATGACTTGGCTCTTTAGTGTGGAGATGGGTCATTTTTTTTCCTCTGGCTAGATTATGTTAATGAATTTTCTAAACATGGCCCTCTCTGTGACCATCTGCACCCTGGAGGCACTTGGACTGGCTGCAGTGGCCTATTATGGAGAGGATGCAGAAAATCACATTGGAGTACTTTGGCTGAAGCTGAAAACTCATGCCACTTTCCTGTTTTATTTATGGTCCTTCATTGCAGGGTGAGGATTAGTTTGCATTTGCCACTTCCTTCAGCTGCACATGAAAATAGCAAACGGTTTTTATCGCATGCACAAGGCAACAACTCGGTGTGTGACTGACCCACAGCTTCAGAGCAGTAGCAGCTCTTTTTATGGAATATCATCATTATCCCTCTTCCATAAATACATGCCAGCCAGAACCCTCATGTTCTGATCTGTGCTTCTTAAATTTCAAAACAGAAAACAGTGGGTTTGTTAGGGGTATTTCTTTGGTGGTGATTCATTCCTTATGGGAATATAGCAAATGGAAGAGAGGCGATTTCTGTCATTGTCTCTTGTACTACCACGCTTTAATACACAGAAGAACAGAGTGGAAACAGGTTTTTGAACTTCCTTTGCCCCTGGCAATCAGGCAACAAGTGCCTGGTCCTCTCACATTATAAAGAGCAAGGCATCATATTCTGTGATGGTCCTCTGAGTAACAAGGAGGGAAATGACTCACCAGAAGTGGACACAGAAATGCGCTATGCCAGAGCCCAGGGAAATAAAAACACGATGATATACTTTAGATACACACACAGTGCATAACAGACCATTATCTAAACCACATAATAAACGGGGATGAAATTATGACCTTCAGCTCCTACCACAGTCTTCTACATCTCCAGCTAAATGAATAACAACTTCATTTGAAAACCATTGGATTATCAATTCAGGTTATACTTTGCACCGAATGAAAATACTGGCATTTAGACACATCTAGTAACAGGCAGTAGTACTGCCTTAGGTTCTACAAAAAAATTGCAGACATATATAATTAATATCATTTATATCTATAACATTTCCCTTTTAGAAGGATATTGCTTTGATTTAATGACTCTGTAACACTGTTCTGGACATCGGAAATAGGAATGACCCCCCAGGTCACCTAAGTCCTCCATTCTGCTGGAGAGGGTTTTATAGCAGGATCCCTTCACACATCACTGAACTGCAGCCACTTCCGCTGTCAGTGGGCAATTAATCTGCCATACACCCACCCATCATATCACTATCCTAAAAAAGGGCAAATTAAAGTATGGGAAAATCAGTCTGTCCTTGGAAATTACCTCTAACCTTGACAGTTTGATAGGCAGATAACCGGCTGAGAAAAGCCACTTTATAATTGCTTTCGTACACTCTAGATGAGCTGAGAATCCAGGTAAGAGAATTTAGGGGGTTATAGGACAGCCAGAGGTCATTTTTACTAGACGAAAACAAAAGGAAAGTGCTTTTTACAACATGAGGGTATTTTGGCTTGTTCCTTTTTAGACTAATACATTCACTATTTAGTCCAAAAAGGAATTGCCAAGCCTGATACAAGCTGTTTAATAACAAGTTATTAATTTCTGAATTATCTCTGTTCATTCATAACAGACAACAGCAAAATTAAGTTGATCACAATTATTTTGAAATACTATAGGAAATTATGGGATATTCTATAAATATTCATTACTATCAGTACCTCATAGCTAGTAGGAGGATTTTTCATTGAGATGGAATAAAAACTGACTGAACAGTCAAGCCCAGAGTGTGGTGATCAGTGGTTAAAAGTCTTTGCTACTGCAAGGTTCTTGTAATTTATTTTTTATTCCACGGGTTGTATGTTGGATTATTTCTTTTTTAATTATAAAATCAGAATATTAAAAGACTGTGTATGGTGTAGCATAGTATAGAACTGCCATGGGAATGTTTTTAATTTGTGCAACATGTTTTTGGTCTTCCTGTGATCACTGGCCATTTTTCTCGGATTTCTAGACATCTGCAGTCCTGTCAGAACTAGCTGTTGCTTTCAGTACACCCTTGATAATTCAGGAATCCAGGGCAAATCACCAAAGTATTCCAATTCCATCTGGCACCATTTCTGGAGAGAAAAGTGGAACATGTTAGAAGCCCACATATATCATAACCCTAATATTCCTAAATGAAGTGGAGCAGAAGTTAAAGCAAGAATGATTTTTAGGATTCTTAGTCACTGTTCCTTAAAAATCTAGGCTTCCACATTTTTTAAAACTTGCCTAGTGGAGATAACAGATGAAAACAGAACACAGGTTATTGTCTATCTCATTTGCACTTGCACTTTATTAATACAATGGGAATCCCAATGGGAAATTAAGAGCGCATTTCATTAAAATATTATCACTTCACAATTCTGAGATAAAGTATTCTCTAATATTCAGTGATATAAAATATAATTTACTGATATATTTTCTTTGTTTTAGAGCCAAGAACACATCTTTTCCAATTTTGATGTTTACTCAGAAATGTCAAGGACTAGAAATCATTCATGATGAAAGAAGGCTTTCTTGGGGAAATTGTGTAGAAGATATATGGAAGAAATGTGAAGGATATTACTGGACACAGGAGGCTTTTTAAGTCCTGTTCAAGCAGTGTGTAGTGACATCTCAGCATTCCCCAGTATGGATCCAAGTGACAGCAGTGCTGGTCTTGCTGTGCTGCAAGGAACGGCAGTGAAGGTGCCTCACTGGAGCTGCAATTAACCTACAACCTCAATCAAAACAGAAAGAATGTTCCATGTCTGCTGCACATGTGAAAAACAAAACAACAAAATGAAGAGGAAGATATTCTCATGTAATGCAATAAAAGGCAGCTGAATAGGCAGATTTGGGCAGGCTCTGGGCTACTTTGCTGATAATGCTTTATAAATTAGGAATGGAAACGAGTGGTTAAAGCAGGCAACCACTGTTCTGACAGGAAAGATGAGCAATGGGAGATCAGGGTCTGGAGTCTCCTGAGCAATCTTCAGGATTACATTTCAGTGCATGTTCCTGAAGCAGGAACTTAAAATCTGTTCTTGAAGTCAGAGTGGAAGAGAGGATGTGAGCTTTCATCTACTAGAGGTAGCTGTACAAAGGGGAGGGAAGCCAGTGGTAAAATTTCATTTCTATGAATGATAAGGTCCCTATTCCCCACTTTTCACTGAGTTTGCTGCTTAACAGGACCTGTTAAGAGTCAGAAGGTGTAATCTGTCCTAAAGTCATGGTAACCCTGATGCATCTGGTCTGCGGTACTTTGGAGAGGAGGGTCACAGTTTTGGCTTTTACAGGCCTGCCTCTCACAGCACTTGCAGCAAGCAGCTCTTCGCCTGCTGCAGCTCTCTGGTGTGTCAGTGCTTTGTGCCTCTTCATATTCCATTGCAATCACATTTCAAGATCTTATGTTGGTTCTTTAAAAACACACTGTTTTTAAAGACCACATCAGCTCTAGGATAAACCTATAGGATTGTATTTCTCTCTGCTTCTGACAGCACATTCTTTTTGCTCTGAGAAGTGCAAGCTTACATAGTTGATCTAAGCGCAATGTAATCATTTGATTTCGTAAAACTTGAGCGATATTAGAAGCAAGTGCCCACATGATCCCTCATGGGATTGCAGTCAAGAGGGGAAATTGCAAGGACCAATTGTGTGCAGCTCAGGCCTTTGACTGATCATGGCAGGCCACTGTGGAGCGTGCTGTTTGCCTTGACCTCACAGCACTCCTGCTCTTCCATCAAGGCTGAAAACTTGCCAGTTCCCAGGTGCACCATAATTCTAAATTTAGCAAGTTGGCTCTGAACCTAAATGGGAGGTAGGTGCAGTTGTGCTTGAAGTGGGAGGCTTCATGATGGGGGAGCTGGTGGCAGGCTAATAGAGTCGTGATGGAGCAACTACCCTAAAACTAACACAGGCAACACAGCAACAAAAAGGCATTATTTCATCTCCAAGAAATGTCGTCTGTCCAAAATAGCACCAAAACCGTGCTTTGATCTCTTCCATGGGAAGTGGCTTTGGTGATTCCACTATGGGCCTCTTTATCTGTAATGAATCAATAATGCAGCAGGATTCCACTGGCCATTCTGCTGCTCTGAAAGCCATCCCTCAGGTGAGATACTTAAAGAATTTATGTCTCTTTTGTAAAAGAGGGAGAGCTGAATGTACATTTCTAGGCCATCATATTCTGTCTTCCAAATTTTCATGCTCTTCTCTTCTTGTTTAAATTTCACAGGGTATTAGTTGAGATTTTATGCTAAACTCCTCTGATTTTGTTACAGATACGGCAAAACAACTGCAGTGCTGCTTTCTGGAGGCAAGTGCATTTCATTAGTGATAGAGTGACCCAAATAGATCCACTGGCTGTCACACAGGAGATCAATAAGTTTCTTGTGTAGTGATTAAGAAACTGCCTGCCCCTTCATCTAAGGCTTATAATCTTTTTTTCTAAAGAGCTTAAAAATAATATATTCGTCAAAAACATGTGTTCATCAAAGAAAATATGAGATCTTTGAGCAACCACCAAAACTTTTTATAAATTACATGAATTATTTTACAAATTAAGTATATAAGAAAATCTCCTTCAACTTTTGCTGTTTTGACAGGGCTGAAAATCAATTACTCTTAATTTCTGATTTGGACTTAAAAGCACTTACACTTGAAAGCAATTTTAAGTGGGATCCAGTCTTGGTGGGATGTTATAAATATGTTGTCTCTGCATACAGCCAGCCTGTTGTTCAAGCATACATCTGTTAGATGCCTGTGTGGGCCTTACTGCTGAAGAACCCAAGTACAGCTGTCCATGGGTTACCTACTCCTGCACAAGTCACAGATTTATCACACACTGGAAAGCCAAGGTGAGCAAAGCTAAACAAGGCATCTTCAACACATCAAGAAATGTCCCAGTGCCCAGTGTCAGCCCTTAAGTACTAGTTAGTCTTACTTTAAATAACAATGTGCTTTATCTGTTGCAAGGTGCAATTAAATTGTCTAAGACTTCCAGGGTTCTTCAAAGAGCACCCATTCATTTGTAATTCAAAACATATTTGAGTAGCAGTTTCAAAAGTATCGTAACTGTTTCTTAAAGGAGATAAGCATTTACGGAATGTCTTTCTTTTCCTTCAAGAAATTAATAGTACAGAGCATTGAATATATTTGCCTTCTGGTGACTTGAAGTGATGTTTATGCAGAATTTGATGATCACAACACATCTGATTCAAACAGAAATCTGATTTAAAAACCACGTTGGAGGCAACATATATGCAGAGACATGGATGGTGACAAAGAATCCCTGATAGAATAACTACTAAATACTGAATTTAAGGAAGACCAAGAAATTATGTTAATAAACCACTGAGGAACATTCCAGAATCAGAAACCCTAGAGAGAAATATTGCTTCCCCTCTAACACACTGGAATCTGATACTGTATGACACAAAAAGTAGCCTCTAAGGAATACTGCATTCTAAATATATTCTCAACACCAATGCACAACTACTTCAATCTGTAAATTTAGTTATGTTTTTTTTCTGTGCTAGAGGACATGATTGTGCTTGAATGGGAATTGAAGTAACTTCTGATGCTTCAATTCATGTATGCAGTTGATATCGTTTCTGTTACCACAATCTAGTAATAGGCTTTTATTTTTTATTGGTTATTGTTTGTAGTAGCTTCATATTTGCATTTTGTATTTTCACTTGAAACAATCAAAAGCAGTAAGAGAAATCTCGCATCTGAACTTAATTTCCTCTTCTTGCCTATTAATATTCCTGTTTCATGCCATGCACGAGCATTAAAGAGAAAATCCTCTTGGCTATGTGCAGTGAGACTTAAAGAAAGATCAAGGAAGATTCACTTCATGGGATTCAGCTTGGGTCACACAGAAGGGCAAAGTTAAGAATGCAGTAGCATGGCTTTTTGGCAGGAAGTCTGTTCTAAATTGTGTCAAACGTTATTCCAACACAAAAATGCTTCCATACCGCTGTTGCTAATTAAAAAAAAAAAAAAAAAGGTTGGTTA